>OY992531.1:236942508-237324601 GCA_963921185.1 Dasysyrphus tricinctus | reverse complement strand
ATCAAAGGAAATGAGGCAGCAGACCTTGCAGCAAGAACTGCTATAAACTATCCACTCATTGTAGAGTATCCCAAATTGTATAAGCTCCTACGCAGAACTTTGATTCAGGATCATAAGAAAGAGCTCATCGAAAGTTGGCAAAACTCTGAAACTTTTCTAAAAAAACATCAACCTACTTACGCGCGTATACCATACAATCGGTCTCTAAACAGAGAAGATAGCATAAAACTCTTCCGAATAAGAGTTGGAAAAGCTATTTTTAACACTCAACATTACTATAATGCTGGAGATCCTGAGCAATGTTCGAATTGTGGAACGATACTCTCTGTTTGGCATATCCTTGTCGAATGTCCTATATCTCGCCAAATTGAAGTATCATCAGACAACATAACCGAAAAAACTTGCCGAAATCTTGAATCCATCAGATGAACGATCCATTCAGTATATAAAAGATGCCACATCCGCTCACCAAAAATTTGATGAAATATAATTTTTTTTTTTTTGTTTTTCACTTTTCAATTAAACATAATTAGCCTTTGCTTAATTAATTTTTTTACAATTTTGTTTTACTTAAAGTAACCTGAAATATAAAATTTGATAATAAAATGTAAATATGTATAGTTAAGAGACGGCATCATATGGTCTGGCTACCCTGATGCCTTTCTAAAAAATAATTTATAAATTAAGTTTGTAAATTATTTCAATAAATAAATAAGTAACTGTTTAGAACTTTTTATACTTTTTGAAAACTCATCGAAATGTTCAAATTGTGAGAGTTCATTTTTGTTAAATCGATTAATGTCAGTTAAAATGGAATTCGTGGAATCACTAAGGCATTTGACAGCTAGTAGAATATGAGAGAGGGACATATAGGGCGATAGTGTGACAAAAACTATTACTTTGAACCTTTCCATCATCGTTATGCTAAGTTTGATTAATAACTTGCGTACATGAAATCCCTACCCCAGATAGAGCAAGTGAAACAGTATTCAAACATCAGTTTCAATATCAGGCTCCCCTCACCTACATTATTACAACATTCCTATTTTTGATATTACATATTACGTGTGTGTATTTTTAGGATTTGCTTTTGCCAATCCGTATAAATATTGACGGATGCATTTACTATTCAACCATCCACTTATCCAACTAACCACCTATTTCAAATCAACGATCCATCACTACCTACGATGTATGTATGTATATATTATTGATTGGAAAATTAAATTTAAAATTCATTGCCACGTTAGCAACCCACAAAAGAACCTATCATTGAATCTGTATTGTAAATTATTGACAGCATGTAGGTATGCAGATTTATTCGACGGAAATTTTCCTGCAGTTTCCGCACATTTTTCTCGCTGTATAGCTAGCTAGAGATACTCGCTTTGCTCAAAGTGCGCTGATGTGAATAAATCATTGCATAGTATGAGTATGTATATGTGTGTAGGTATGTGTTGATTTAAGACCTCGTTTAAATCCTGATAGTGAGAATTTTCTATTCGAATGCATTTGAAATAGGTTCCGGTGATGGTGGCGAGGCGATGATGGTGGTGAGGTATAGCATAGAGCACTTTTCTATTCTATTATATTCTCCAACAACAACAACTACATACATTCTTCAATCGATGATAATTAAATGGTTTTGGTTTTGCCACTCACTAAGTATGTGTATATGTGCATTGTACAGACCCCCCCCCCCCCGCCACCACCCCTCTATTTGCCAACTGCTATTGAGTAAAGGCATTGTTACTCTCTTGGCTGAACACAAAAATGGTTGATGCCGAACGAAGAAATAATGCATTCGATTAGGTGTTGACTGCATATAAGCAGAAATGTAGCAATAAAAACGATTGCAATTTGACTTGACTATAGAAAAACAGACCAGGCCAAAGAAGGTTTTTTCTATCACTTTGGGCAAATTGCCTTGTCCATTTGAATAAATGGACAAATGGATTTTTAAATTTTTAATACCTTGGTATTGGGCATGGTAATTACTAATAGCAGTAATTTATTCATGAAGGACTATACTATAGTGGGCAATATAATTCACAGGGATTATTTGATTTGATAGCTTGAAATAATGTGCAATGGAACTCCTACATTACAGATTTGTAAGGGTCTGATCTGATATCTTTATGAATCTTATAACAGAAAAGGTTATAGTTAAACTTAAGTATGACACTATTATGTTCTTTATCTAGAATATGCTGCTTTGAGCTGTCTGCAGCATCACATCATTCATAACTAAACAACCATAATCAGTTAATTGTTTTCTCGAGTGGAGTGGAGTACAAAGTACAAAGTACAAGCACACAGTACAAAGTGCAAAGCACAAAGTACAAAGTACAAAGTACAAAGTACAAAGTACAAAGTACAAAGTACAAAGTACAAAGTACAAAGTACAAAGAACCAAGTACAAAGAACAAAGTACAAAGTACAAATTATAAAGTACAAAGTACAAAGAACAAAGTACAAAGTACAAAGTACAAAGTACAAAGTACAAAGTACAAAGTATAAAGTACAAAGTACAAAGTACAAAGTACAAAGGACAAAGTACAAAGTACAAAGTACAAAGTACAAAGTACAAAGTACAAAGTACAAAGTACAAAGTACAAAGTACAAAGTACAAAGTACAAAGTACAAAGTACAAAGTACAAAGTACAAAGTACAAAGTACAAAGTACAAAGTACAAAGTACAAAGTACAAAGTACAAAGTACAAAGTACAAAGTACAAAGTACAAAGTACAAAGTACAAAGTACAAAGTACAAAGTACAAAGTACAAAGTACAAAGTACAAAGTACAAAGTACAACGTACAAAAAGTACAACGTACAAAGTACAAAGTACAAAGTACAAAGTACAAAGTACAAAGTACAAAGTACAAAGTACAAAGTACAAGTACAAAGTACAAAGTACAAAGTACAAAGTACAAAGTACAAAGTACAAAGTACAAAGTACAAAGTACAAAGTACAAAGTACAAAGTACAAAGTACAAAGTACAAAGTACAAAGTACAAAGTACAAAGTACAAAGTACAAAGTACAAAGTACAAAGTACAAAGTACAAAGTACAAAGTACAAAGTAAAAAGTACAAAGTACAAAGTACAAAGTACAAAGTACATTGTGGAGTGGAGTGGAATGGAAAAGTACTCCACTCCACTCCACTCCACTCCACTCCACTCCACTCCACTCCACTCCACTCCACCTCTACTCCACTCCACATCCACTCCACTCCCACTCCACTCCACTCCACTCCACTCCACTCCACTCCTCCACTCCACTCCACTCACTCCACTCCACTCCACTCCACTCCACTCCACTCCACTCCACTCCACTCACTCCACTCCACTCCACTCCACTCCACTCCACTCCACTCCACTCCACTCCACTCCACTCCACTCCACTCCACTCACCCACTCCACTCCACTCCACTCCACTCACTCCACTCCACTCCACTCCACTCCACTCCACTCCACTCCACTCCACTCCACTCCACTCCACTCCACTCCACTCCACTCCACTCCACTCCACTCCACTCCACTCCACTCCACTCCACTCCACTCCACTCCACTCCACTCCACTCCACTCCACTCCACTCCACTCCACTCCACTCCACTCCACTCCACTCCACTCCACTCCACTCCACTCCACTCCACTCCACTCCACTCCACTCCACTCCACTCCACTCCACTCCACTCCACTCCACTCCACTCCACTCCACTCCACTCCACTCCACTCCACTCCACTCCACTCCACTCCACTCCACTCCACTCCACTCCACTCCACTCCCCACTCCACTCCACTCCACTCCACTCCACTCCACTCCACTCCACTCCACTCCACTCCACTCCACTCCACTCCACTCCACTCCACTCCACTCCACTCCACTCCACTCCACTCCACTCCACTCCACTCCACTCCACTCCACTCCACTCCACTCCACTCCACTCCATCCACTCCACTCCACTCCACTCCACTCCACTCCACTCCACTCCACTCCACTCCACTCCACTCCACTCCACTCCACTCCACTCCACTCCACTCCACTCCACTCCACTCCACTCCACTCCACTCCACTCCACTCCACTCCACTCCACTCCACTCCACTCCACTCCACTCCTCACTCCACTCCATTCTTAGTACAAAAGTAGTAAGTTGTTACTTGTAGTATTTTCAACTCCACACCACTCCACTCCACAATGTACTTTGTACTTTGAACTTTGTACTTTGTACTTTGTACTTTGTACTTTGTACTTTGTTCTTTGTACTTTGTACTCTGTACTTTGTACTTTACTTTGTACTTTGAACTTTGTACTTTGTACTTTGTACTTTGTACTTTGTACTTTGTACTTTGTACTTTGAACTTTGTACTTTGTACTTTGTACTTTTGTACTTTGTACTTTGTACTTTGTACTTTGTACTTTGTACTTTGTACTTCTTACTTTGTACTTTGTACTTTGTACTTTGTACTTTGTACTTTGTACTTTGTACTTTGTACTTTGTACTTTGTACTTTGTACTTTGTACTTTGTTCTTTGTACTTTGTACTTTGTACTTTGTACTTTGTACTTTGTACTTTGTACTACTTTGTACTTTGTACTTTTTACTTTTTACTTTGTACTTTGTACTTTGTACTTTGTACTTTGTACTTTGTACTTTGTACTTTGTACTTTGTACTTTGTACTTTGTACTTTGGTACTTTGTACTTTGTACTTTGTACTTTGTACTTTGTACTTCTTACTTTGTACTTTGTACTTAGTATTTTGTATTTTGTACTTTGTGCTTTGTACTTTGTACTTAGTATTTTGTACTTTGTACTTTGAACCTTGTACTTAGTACTTTTGTACTTGTAATTCGTCATTTAACTAGTACGTAAATATGATATCCTTTACATTAAACTATTAGCCGCCTTAAATCAACATCACCTTATATTTACAACTCTTGTACATATACAGTTGTATTTATTAGATTTTTCTTAGAACACGCTTGGGCAGCTGTCCAACTAGTCAATGCCCAAATAGTTTAGGCAACTTGTTATTTATAAACGCATTCCAACGACTGCCCAAATGTGACCTCATTTATTCAGTGACATGCCTGTATTTATTCATTTTTGAATGAAGTAATGAATTTTAGTACGCTTTGGGACACGTTCAACTAGCTTTTCATTCATTTCAAAACTAGAAAATTAAAAAACCAGAAATATTTGCCTACCTTATTCATTAAACGTGTCTTCTTTGAAATAAGATTTGGACAACCAATTTCAGTGGCTAAGTTAGCCAGTAGGTGCTAAATGTTTATAAATAACATTTTGGAGTTGGACAGGTGTCTAAAGTTAGACATTGCTTAGAATGGGTTTATAAATACCACTGATAATATGTAGGTATTTTCAATCCATCTTCAAAGTAGAAATTAAATTGAAATTGGTATCCCAGTTACCTAGCAGTTTGATTTATGTAATACTCTTATGTGCTTAATTTATTCCCAACCCTATACACATTTTCCCTTAAAGCTCGTTACTTACTGTACCTATGCATGTATATAATTCTATAGTATCTTACTTATATGATTAATGCTATTATCGCACCTAAACATCTACACTACACATCTCAAAACTACATTAGGTTATGTCCAATTTACTAACGACTCCTGTAGTTAATCTGAAATGGTAATTATTACTCTGCAGTCCATGTAAGAAGGACATAAGCCTTAAGAAGCTGTCTGTATTATATGTTTTTATAAATACATATACGAGTACCTACTTACATAATATGTATGTATGCAATATCGATGTAATCCTATCAAACAAAGAGAGCTGTCTAAGTTAAACACAGAGCCTTGGAGATTGAGGGAGTATTAAAAAAAATCACTTCACTAAGAACAATGGAGGTATGTAGGGTAGGTTGGAATGAGTTATTATAGTTCTGATGGACAATGCACTTCAATTGCGAGCTAATTAGTCATTGATTTGTAGAGGTTTCAATAATTTATCAAGATGACCTCTTGTGACTGTCTATATATTGATTTTTTGTTTCTTCTTTTCTCATTACCATCATGGGTCAAGGAAAAAGATCAAGGAAATACTCACACCCTTGTCTTTAAACGAGATTTTGTCACTCAACTGCAGATTGTTGACATTTGATTGAGTTTTTTTTTAATCTTATTAGAAATAATTAGGAATGTATTGTATTTTAATTAATGTTTAATCTTGAAAGTTAAATGAACGTCCTTCTAAGTTGACAAAGAGAATAAGAGTTTTAAGCTTATTTTGAATGATAAGTACCTACACTCTTTTTCTCCCAATAATATTGGAATCGAAATGAATTGCTTTTTTAAAGTACCAAAATGACTTACAAGCAAAAGGAGTACTGATGAATATATAGTCCTGAAAACCACCTGTAAAAATCTTTCTTAGTTTTTGAGAGATAAAAAAAAAGATATTTTGTTTCCAAATAAAACCCGGGGTTTAACTATGGATAATTCAAGAATAATTAATTTTTCGGTAGTTTTTGGTAAAAGTACCTTTTGTTTTTCATTTATTTTTTTCAAAAACCAAGAATGATTCTTACATTTGGTTTTCAATGATTGACTAAAAATTTAAGAGAGCATTGAATATCGAACACAAAAATAGCATTTAATTTCGTAAAATTTTTAAAAATATCAACTTAAAAAAAAATCACAATTTTTTTTATTAATTTTGACTTTGAAATAAAATTTCTCAAAAATGTTTCGCTTAAGAGTGTTTCGAACTGAACAAAACCAGTCATTTGCTAACTTCTTTTTTTGCATATACAAGACCGTTTTTTTTCACTTTCATCTTTTTCACTTTTGTTATATAAAATTTTGTTTTTTTACTAATTGGTCACTTGTTGGAATATTATTGTACTTAAGAAACCATTTTAAAAAAGTAACTGATTGCAACAAATTTACATGAATTTTCTGTCAAAAAGTGCCTTTTACGAATTAAAAATTTCAATATCAAATGATACAATTATGATTATAAAGGGTTTTTCAACATGGACGCAACAAAAGTAGAGCGACAGAGACAGTAAACGACGCCATATTTCTTGCCGCTCTTTTGACATTTCTCTTCAATAAGGTTTGCCATTTCATGATAAATGATAAAAAAGATATACGAGCCAACAACGAGTCGAAATTATTAAAATGTACTCGACAGAACGTTAAGAGCGCTACGTCCAATTTATGGTTGTCATAATCGTCCTAGCTCATTTCTGGCTGAATGGCTTCGTCAATAAACAAAATATGTGGCATTGGTCAGGCAGCAATCCACACGTACTCCATGAGTCATCATTGCATCCCGAAAAAATTACGGTTTGGTGTGGTTTATGGGCCGGCGGGGTCATTGGGCCGTACTTCTTCCGTGATGATCAAGACCGGCACGTTACTGTGAATGGGGATCGCTAGCGTTCAATGATAACCATATATTAATGCCCCCAATTGGATGATATGGACTTGGAGGACATGTGGTTCCAACAGGACGGCACCACCAAGCCACACAGCGAATGTCACAATCAATTTATTGGAAACCAAGTTTGGAGAACGTGTTATCTCACGAAATGGTCCAGTCGCTTGGCCGTATCGGTCGTGCGATTTGAAGCCGTTAGACTATTTCCTGTGGGGCTACGGTCAAGTCTATGGTCTATGCCAACAAGCCAGCGACGATTGATGAACTTCGTACGAATATCGAACGTGAAATTGCAGCAGTATCGGCCGATTTATGCTTGAAAACTATCGAAAATTGGGTTCAGCGTCTGGATTTCTACAAAGAGTGCCCGTGGTGGCCATGCAAAACAAATCGACTTTCATACATAATGGCATTAAACGTACTTTCACAGGAATAAAGAATTTCATTGATATCCAAAACCGCTTTTGTTTTATTTAAAAAAACTTTTGTAGCGCTCTTATTGAAAAACCCGATACCTATATATAATTAAAATCGTGAATAATAAATTGAACTTATATCCCCTATGAACAAAATTGTCTAAAAATACCGTTGGTATACAAAATTGCCTGTCAAAAATGATTTTTTTTTTAAATTTACAAGCATTTTTGGTTTTAGTTATTAAAATAAAGAAAAAAATTTAAAATTTTCTTCAATAGTGCCTTACTAAAAATATGGAATGTTATGCTTATTAAAAAATTTTGGAAAAAATTCTATAGTGTAAGCTACATTCACTTAAGCAACTTCATTTAAGAACCAAATGTAAGCATGGAGTATTGGCTTAAAAAAAAAAAATTATAGCACATTTTTATACGTGCTTTCGTTGATTTTTTTTTAATATTTTTTTTTTGCAATTAAAGTCAACGTTTCAGAAATACAATTTTCACCCAGTACAAGTTTTTTTTAGAAAACTTGGTACATATTGGTTTATAGTGATTCGCCCCACACTTTTTTACTTGCGATATAGGTACTATAAGGCAAGTTTTGGATTCGTGCAAAAAAAAAATTTGAGATAACAATCAAACATGATACTACGATGATAGAGAACACCAAAAAAGTTGGTGGCACAATTCTGTCTGTTCGTCTACAGCAGTGTTCCCAGATTGGTGGTTTTTCCAACCAAAATGGTTGGAAAAATGCCTTTGGTGGGAAAAATGGTGGGAAAATATTCATAGTGGGATTTTTAGTGGGAAAATATTTCAATGGGTCTCTTTTTGGTGGGAAAAACCACAATTCACTATACCTGCCTATCTTCGAGTTTTATGACCTATATCGATTTGGCACAAAAAACAGAAACTCTAAAAAAATAATTTTTTTTGTGAATACCATACAAATAAGGTACCAAAAAATCGCTGACCTTGAAAAACTAAAAAATTTCTCAAAATTCATAAAAATCAATGGCTGACTAATTACTGAAACTTACTAGCTGACCTTTTAGGACCTTAAGTGACCTTTCAGGTGAGATGCCTGAATCTTGAAACGAACTTTAAAAATTCATAAGAAAAACTTTGGCTGAAAATTAGTTGATCTTATCATGATCTATATTCTATCCAACAAAATTTGTCAGTACAAGGAAGATAGGATGTTTGCCTCTCAGTCTTGTTGCATTGGTTTGCATACATCTGTCTCAAGTTAAGGCTCTCACAGGGTTTCCATGCTTTGAATTATAAATTGTCACAAATCGAAGAACAATGTACAAATGGTTACCGCATGAATACCATTTCAAACATATTAAAAAAAGGTCCATTTATATTTTCTTACCACACCACACCTTTTCAAAGGAATTTGATCACGTAACGCATTGTGAATGTTTCAAAACTTAGCGCAAATAACTTTTTTCTCTTAAAGACTAACATCGCACAAATTTTTCACTGCATTTTATAGGTTTATTCTGAAATACAAACCAATAATAAGGGACAATCGAAACGATAACACTTTTGGCTCTCACCTTTATAAATTTTGCTCTCAAAAGCTTCAAAACCGAAAGTTCTTTCAGAAAAACCACTGAAAAAGCTCTGTTGTATTGATGCGACTTGGCAAAGGCAACTTTGTTTGGAATGTGAATTTTTTGTTTTATTTCACACAGCGAAGGTAGAAGCGAAAACGAGTATACGATCAGATATCAGAATGCTTTTAGCATTGAAAGACGACGATCATGTTGGAGCGTACGAAATGTTTCAAAGAATTACAACAACAATTCCTGTATGTTAATCAGTGGTTTAGTATCTTTTTCAGTGGCAGATTTGTTTTTTAATGTTGTGATGGTATACACAGGCAACACAGTTTTGAAAAAAGCTCGCCCATAAGCCCTGTACTGACAATTTTTGCTGGACAGACTATAGTGATATTTCGGATCGGTATAAATTGTTTGTGAATATTCCACAAATGAGGTGGCAAAAATCGTACGTGACTTTAAGAAACTTTAAGTCTTGATTACAAGTTTTCTAGGGCTGACTAATTTCTAGGACAAGTTAACTTTCTTCACCAATTACTGACCAATTAGATGACATACTTTTTTTGCGAATATGAAGTACCAAGAGTGCAGAGCCAACATTCTTCTTTTTTTTTATATTTAGAAAATATTTGTAGCAGAAAAGGTTATGGTGGTTTTTTTTCCTTCCAGTATAAAAATGGTGGGACTTTTTTTATAATTTGGTGGGATTCTAGAAATCTCATCTGGCATCACTGGTCTACAGCCTAAACGGCCTTATCGATTTTCTTCAAACTTGGTACATAGTGGTTTTTGGTGATTATGCCCACACATTTTCATCATTGTTTTTAGAACCAAAAATAACGGTACCTGCCATACAATTTTTTTTAGCAATTCTACATAATCGTATTTTTCTCAAAAACGGCTCGACAACTTTTCTCCAACAAAAATCAATAAAACTTATTTTAGCAAAGCCTTCCTTTGGTTGGAAAACCATTTTTCAAAAATGGTTATTAATGGTACTTCCAAAAGAACCATTTTTTAAATTTTTGATTTTCTTCAAAACGATACGACCGATTTCAATTATTTTTTTTATACAGAAGCTTCCAAAAAATATAAATAGTTTTGTGTACCAAAATTTTTGAAAAAGAATTTTTTGGATTTTTGAAAAATGTTTCAAATTTTTTTTTTTTGAAAATCAAATACATATTTCGAATCTCTATATTTAAGAGTACTCTCTAAAATATTTTTAGAAAAAAATTTACATTTATGAAAAAGTAACGGTACCTTCAATACAAAAGTTGAAAAACCGCAAAAGAAAATATTTGTTTGCTTAAAAACGACTCCTACGATTTTGATTAAGCTTTTTTCCTATACTAAAATTAGTACGATCTACGACCAAAAATTATAAAATTTTACACTTAGCAACTATTAATAGTACCTGTCATAGAACGTTTTTTTATTTAGAATTTTCTTGTTATCAGCTAAACGGATTTAGATGAATTTTTTTTATATACAAAATTGAGATAAGATCAAATAATATTGCATATCAAAATTTTCAAAAAAATTTTTTTTGAATTTTTAAAAAAGTTTCAAATTTTTTTTTTTTTTGAAAATTCGATATCTCAAAAAAGGGTTGACAATTTTTTTCAAATTTTATTTTTATATACACATACATAACTTAAGATTTGCATACCGAAATTTGTTCTTAAAAATGTCTTAAGAATTATATAAATATATAAAAAAATTAATTTTTTTAAAAACCTCTCCAACGATTTTAAATTTTTGTTCCCATACAATCATATTCAATCAAGAATTAAGATGGCATTCTTTTTTTTCTGTCTGTAAAAAGAGTTGGTTTATCCGACACGACATTTAATGTCGTATTTCATGCTTCTCTACATTTTTCACTCATAATTTCCATGTTTTTATATACAATTTTCTTAAACCCAAAGTGTCTTGAACATAAGAGCAAGTACGTGCGACCCAGTCGTGCATTTTCTATTCATTTTGCTTAGAAGATTTAAAAAAAAAACGGTACCTGCCATACAATTTATTTTCTTAGCGAACTTACAAAATCTTATTTTTCTCAAAAAGTAGTTGCTCCATTACTTTTCCTAAAAAAAAACAATAATTTATACTTTTATAGTAAAGGCTGTACCTTGGATGGGAAACCATTTTTCAAAAAATGATTTTAAATGGTATCCGCCAATAAACCATTTTTCTTGAAAACAGCACAAGTATGCAAGTGATTAAAATTATTTTGTACCAAAATTTTCAAAAAAGTATTTTTTGGATTTCAAATTTTTTTTTTGAAAATTCAATATACCTACCTACAGGGTGTCCCGCACCTGAGTGGAAGTATTGTAGGGTTGGGTTCCTGGGTATATTCTAAGAAAAAATTGTATAGGGGGAAAGTTGTATCTTCCCTCCCTGAGGCAGGGGGGGGCAGCTTCTGAAAAATTGATTTAAAATGCCAAAAAAAACATTTAAAATCAACGAAACACATCTAATAATATGCTATAATTATTTTTTTGAATGCTAATACTCCATTATTGCATTTGGTTTTTAAATCAAGTGGTTTAAGCGAATAGTTTTTGAGAAATCAAATTTCAAAGTCAAATTTGTTCAAAAAAATTCAGATTTTTTTTCGTAAGTCGATATTTTTCAAAATTTTACGTAATTAAGTGCAATTTTTTGTTCAATATTCATTGCCCTTATTATTTTAAGTCCATTACCAAAAACCAAATGTAAAAATCTCTCTTAGTTTTTGAGAAATTAAGAAAAAACGAAAGGTACTTTTACCAAAAAATCCCGAAAAAAGGGTTAAATTTTGGATAATTCATGAATAAATTAATTTTTTTCGGGCTCTTTTGGGAAAAGTACCTTTTGTTTTTTATTAATTTCTCAAAAACTAAGAAAGATTTTTACATTTAATTTTCGGTAATGAATTACAAAATAATGAGGGCAATGAATATTGAACACACAAATAGCACTTAATTACGTAAAATTTTGAAAAATATTGACTTAAGAAAAAAAAATCACAATTTTTTTTAACAAATTTGACTTTGAAATTTAATTTCTCAAAAACTATTCACTTAAACAACTTGATTTAAAAACCAAATGCAAGAATGGAGTACTAGCATTCAAAAAAATTATAGCATATTATTAGATGTGTTTTCGTTGATTTTAAATATTTTTTTTAGGCATTTTAAGTCAATTTTTCAGAAACTGCCCCCCCTGCCTCAGGGAGGGGAGATACAACTTTCCCCCAATACAATTTTTTTTTTAGAATATACCCAGGAACCACACTCTAAGATACTTCCACTCAGGTGCGGGACACCCTGTATATGTAATTCGAAAATAACCCAGTCGATTATTTTAAACTCGGTAATTAAGGGTTTTTTAAAACCTTTTAGACTTCTACCTGTTACTGTCGCAAGTTCATGAAGGAGAAGAAAAGGTTGTTGCCTAACACAGCAAGGTATTCTTAAAGCCAGAAAGAAAATACTGCCTGACCAGAAGATAACTTCTAGCTCTAATATCAGCTACAATATCAAATATTTCCCCGAAAACCAATCGATTTCCAACCTTCTGAATATTTTATAAGAACATATTTTCTTTTGTAAAAAAATCTGATTTATTTGCTTTCCTTAATGGATTCTAGAAAGTCAGAAACCGAAAAATACAAAGAATTCGACTTAATTAAGTTCCTTGTTCCTTTTAGCAAAAACAAGTTCTTCTGTTGCATCATTTATTGGAATATCACAGTATTCGAAAAATATAAAAAGGCAAATTTTCTGTCGAACATTCTTTCCTAATAGCTTTACACTCCTCGCAATGCCTTTATTTTCTCAACCATAATAATTACATAATTGTATATCTCTTATATAAAATGTTAAAGCTTCCTATTTTCCTTTATATGCTTTTTCAAGGAACATCTTAAAAAGCACGTTCTACCCATGATTTGAAATTAATTTTCATGTTAACGGCCTTCCGTCTTAAGTAGACACTAGACATTGGTTGGTGTATAAATGTTAAGACTTAAGCCGTTTTGTTGACGCCTTGTTTAAATAACTCCGTACGTGGGTATGTTATAAGACCTTCGCTTGAATACGTGAGTGTTAATATTTGTAAATCTTTGACACGTTATTATGCACATTAGCGAAAGTGCCACGAACAAAAAAAAAAAAACAAAATTCACAACCATCTTTTGGGTTTTTAACTAAGAAAAACTTGTTACATTTTTGTCCTTGGATGTTGTGAAACGAACTCCCTTACTCTACAACTTGTATGAATCCATTAGCGTTAGCTTAATTTCTAATGAAGTATTCATTAGAACACTTTCCATTAACATAATCCATGCTACTGTAATGTTTAACTTGTATACGAAATAGTTTTGTACAAGTGCATTGCGCTGGAGGAATGCTAAACACCCAGGTACCTCTTCCTATGCCTCTTCATACCTTTACCTGCTTTAGATAATGAAGGGAAATTACGAAATTCTGTTTTAGCCGAAAATTATTATATCCTTGTAGTTTTTAAAGTTGAGTTTAATTTTAGCTTAAGTTCCCTCTTTAGATAAAAGTTTCTCACATTTAAAGTTCTAATTTTAGGAAGAATTATTCACTTTAATATTACAACTTTGGTAAATTGATAATGATAATGAGAATGTTTTGTTGGTTTCGAGGGTTAGAAAACCACATTATTGTATGGGTGCAAACACCACACATATGGTTTAATGGTTTGTGGGAATTCCCATCGTAAAAATTATCTGTGGTCGACTGTGTTGGTTGGACTTTGTATAATTAAACCACATTGAGTCAGATGCTGTATTGGTCTGTTAACAGAGTTAATTAAGTAGTTTAGGTTATGTATTTAAGCATTTAGGAGTTAAAGGGAAGTGAAACGTCTTATTTTATGTAAAACAAATCAATTATTCTCTCTTTGGAGTTAAATCACAACAAAGAGGTTTTGGTCTTAGATAATAAGGTGGTTTTCTATTGTTAGTCACAATATCATATAAAAAAGTTTTTTTAAATATCGTAATTGTTATCTAAATCATGAAATGTTTTTTCACTTCGGAGAATCTTTATTATTGACAATGACCTTCAACACTAGCTAAAAGTGCTGATGAGTTCAAGTAAAACCATCGAAATGTAACTATGGCTGTCTTTAATATGCAAGGAGTACTTTTGTGCGGAGGTGAACTTTAAAAACAAATTAATGCTGCGGGCTACAAAAAAAGTCTGATGTTTCAATTTTTTTTTTCGAAAAACAAATATTTCGAATCGGATGGGCCTAAATCGGCTCTTAATGAAGAAAAAAAAAATTTAGTAATTTTTTCATATTTTTATTTTCAGTCCTATAGTCACTGTAGGGTTAAATTAAATTTCCCCTTTTTCTTGCACACTAGGAAATTCACGTTGAATCTACAAAAAAAGTCAATGGGAAGTAGACAAGAAAAAAATCCTACGGGAGAGGGGTGATATCTCCCCCCGCTTGGACGGGGAATTCTGGCCTTTCAAAAAGTTAAAAAAAACATTACTGTAAGTGTTGGCGTTCTTTTGTAATTCATTTTTTTCTATCTTGTGCAATTTTATTAAATTGTCCCTCCTGTCCAAGCGGGGGAGATATTACCCCGCTCCCGTAGTATTTTGTTCTTATCTACTTCTCACCAACATGCTCTGAATATTTTTGACAGATTTTATGCGAATTTCTAAAAAAAGGGAGATTTAATTTACCCCTTCAGTGACTATAGGGGATGGAAATAAAAATCTGAAAAAATTGGAATTTGCTTTTCTTCATTTAGAGCTGATTAAGCCCCATCCAAATATAAAAATAAAAAAAAACATTATAACGACCACCCTAATGTACACAGACATTCCAATAACTTGAGAATGTGTGTGTAGAATATTCTTTCGAAAGTATTCTTTTAGGCAGTCTTAACTTATTTATACTATTTGGGTAGATTAACAGACATTATGGCCCACTGCGAGTAGGTCTGAAAGAATCAAATTAGGTATTTACAAATATTAATAAAATAGTTAGATATATTTGGGCAGAATTTTGCAAGCATTTTTTTTTTATTTTACAAACAAAAAATATGAATACGTATTATTACATTGATAAACTAAAGCAAATTCATTAAAATCAAAGGGCACGGTAGTGCCCAGCCAAGTTCGCGGCACTACACCCTTTTTACAGGAACAAACTCAGGTGATTTTCAACCCCTCCAACTTCAGTACCAATGAAAACAGAAACTTCAAATTCGCAGTATTTGCTGAGTTGATCAAACACAGGTGGCTCATCAAATTTTAACTCTTTAGCATTAGTAATTTCCACGATATAGGACTTCAAAAATCGGAAAAACCGTAACTGACTGACTGACTCACTCACTGACTCACTGACAGATCATCAAAATTATGGAGCACTTCCCGACATCGTAGAAACTTGAAATTTTGCACAACGGTAGGCCTTGTGGTGCATACAAATGAAAAAATCGAAAATCTGCAATTTTGTATTCAGGTGGCGTGGCATCCACCCACTTTCTTAAAAATTCATTTAAACTATATGGAGCACTTCCGATTTTTATAGAACAAAAGAGTCGTAGGGGTTGAAGTACTTAGAACAAAAAATTGAAAAATTGGAGTTATCCATTCAGGGGGCGTGGCATCCAACCACATTCTTAAAAATTCATATAAACTATTTGGAGCACTTCCGATTGTTGTAGAACGATGTAATTTGGTGGAGCGGTGGGGTTTGAGGTGTATGCAAAGATAACATTCAGAAATTTATAATATTCAGCTCAAGGGGCGTTGCATCTACCCACTTTTTAAACATTGTTATCATTATATAATGCACTTCCGATTGTTGCAGAATGATGAAAATTGGTTAAACGGTAGGAGGAGTTGGGGCACCTTGATACGATTTTCATTGGAACTCAAAAAACGGGCTCCATATTGACAGAAATAACAAAGTAAAATATTTATATGTTCCTTGTCTTTCTAACTAGCTTATATGACACGAATTTAATCTAAGGCTCATTCGGAAAAAATATTAGAGTCAGTATATTGAGTAACGGAATTTGTATCAAACTGCCCCATTCACGGGGAGCATTGATTCATGTCAAGAAACTTTGATTTATAGCAAATTTATCAGTATTTTTTGTAAAATAAGTTTTAATTATTTTTGTAAAACATACAACATTATATTAATTCAACCAGTAGGCACTTAAATTCATGTTTGATATATCAAAGGAGCCACAGCAACTTTATCGATGAAGTAAGGAAAGAACATTTCTTCGTTTGACCATTCCCACCATTTTTTGAGTTAAGGCTGTAAAAATGTTTTATTTACTTATGTATCAGACAGAGAGGGCATATTGAAAGTATTAAATTTACACGAGGTGGCTTGCATCAATGTGCCCCAACCTCCTTCCGGAAAGATAAATCACAACAAAAACATAAATGTTAAAAAAGGAGCCAAGTTCTTATGTGTACAAGAAACCTGTGCGTAAAAAGTCAGCCAAAAAAAGTAATGAGATCTTAAATACATGCCAAGTTTTAAGTTCATGAAGTTTAATATCAAATATCTTAAGTAGAATAATATCGAAATAATTCCAAATCATGACAGAAATTTGGTAATTAACGATTACTGATTAAAATTTGGTGGGTTAACTGGTCAAGTTTTCATACAATTTAAATTTGTGATTAAGTAAGAATTTAAGAGAAAACTTGCCAAGTAAATCCACCAAATATAAATCAGTAATCATTAATTACCAAATTTCTGTCATGATTTGGAATTGTTTCGATATTACTCTACTTAAGATATTTGATATTAAACTTCATGAACTTAAAACTTTTGGCATGTATTTTAGATCTCATTACTTTTTTTGGCTGACTTTTTACGCACAGGTTTCTTGTACACATAAGAACTTGGCTCCTTTTTTAACATTAATGTTTTTGTTGTGATTTCACTCCTTTTTGCAAAGATTTATTTTGCCAGGTGAAAGTCAAGCCCTACCGCTTTACAAAGTTTCATAATTCCACGACAACCGAAAGTGCTCCATACAAATAATAGCAATTCTTATAAAGTGGGTGGATGGCACCCACCCTGAATGGACAATTCCAAATTTTCGATTTTTTTCCTTTCTAAGTACTTCAAGTCCTGCCGACCTACCAATTTTCATCGTTCTACAACAATCGGAAGTGCTCCATATAATTTATAAGAATTTTTAAGAATGTGGGTGGATGCCACGCCCCCTGAATGCAAAATTCCAATTTTTCAATTTTGTCTTTCTAAGTACTTTAAGCCCCACCGACCTACCAATTTGCATCGTTCTACAACAATCGGAAGTGCTTCATATAGTTTATAAGAATTTTTAAGAATGTGGGTCGATGCCACGCCCCCTGAACTGAAACTTCCAATTTTTCGATTTTTTTTTTCTAAGTACTTTAAGACATACCGACCTACCAATTTTCATCGTTCTACAACAATCGGAAGTGCTTCATATAATTTATAAGAATTTTTGAGAATGTGGGTGGATGCCACGCCTCCTGAACTGAAACTTCCAATTTTTCGATTTTTTTTCTTTTAAGTACTTCAAGGCCTACCGACCAACCAATTTTCATCGTTCTATACAATAATCGGAAGTGCTCCATATAACAAATTTATAAGAACTTTTAAGAATGTGGGTGGATACCACGCCCCCTGAATGCAAAATTCCAATTTTTAATTTTTTCCTTTCTAAGTACCTTAAGAACTACCGACCTACCAATTTTCATCGTTCTACAACAATCGGAAGTGCTCCATATAATTTATAAGAATTTTTAAGAATGTGGGTGGATGCCACGCCCCCTGAATGCAAAATTCCAATTTTTCAATTTTGTCTTTCTAAGTACTTTAAGCCCCACCGACCTACCAATTTGCATCGTTCTACAACAATCGGAAGTGCTTCATATAGTTTATAAGAATTTTTAAGAATGTGGGTCGATGCCACGCCCCCTGAACTGAAACTTCCAATTTTTCGATTTTTTTTTTCTAAGTACTTTAAGACATACCGACCTACCAATTTTCATCGTTCTACAACAATCGGAAGTGCTTCATATAATTTATAAGAATTTTTGAGAATGTGGGTGGATGCCACGCCTCCTGAACTGAAACTTCCAATTTTTCGATTTTTTTTCTTTTAAGTACTTCAAGGCCTACCGACCTACCAATTTTCATCGTTCTATACAATAATCGGAAGTGCTCCATATAATTTATAAGAACTTTTAAGAATGTGGGTGGATACCACGCCCCTTAAATGCAAAATTCCAATTTTTAATTTTTTCCTTTCTAAGTACCTTAAGAACTACTGACCTACCAATTTTCATCGTTCTACAACAATCGGAAGTGCTCCATATAATTTATAAGAATTTTTAAGAATGTGGGTGGATGCCACGCCCCCTGAATGCAAAATTCCAATTTTTCAATTTTGTCTTTATAAGTACTTTAAGCCCCACCGACCTACCAATTTGCATCGTTCTACAACAATCGGAAGTGCTTCATATAGTTTATAAGAATTTTTAAGAATGTGGGTGGATGCCACGCCTCCTGAACTGAAACTTCCAATTTTTCGATTTTTTTTCTTTTAAGTACTTCAAGGCCTACCGACCTACCAATTTTCATCGTTCTATACAATAATCGGAAGTGCTCCATATAATTTATAAGAACTTTTAAGAATGTGGGTGGATACCACGCCCCCTAAATGCAAAATTCCAATTTTTAATTTTTTCCTTTCTAAGTTCCTTAAGAACTACCGACCTACCAATTTTCATCGTTCTACAACAATCGAAAAAGCTCCATATAATTTATAAGAATTTTTAAGAATGTGGGTGGATGCCACGCCCCCTGAATGCAAAACTCCAATTTTTCAATTTTGTCTTTCTTAATACTTTAAGCCCCACCGACCTACCAATTTGTATCGTTCTACAACAATTGGAAGTGCTTCATATAGTTTATAAGAATTTTTAAGAATGTGGGTCGATGCCACGCCCCCTGAACTGAAACTTCCAATTTTTCGATTTTTTTCTTCTAAGTACTTTAAGACATACCGACCTACCAATTTTCATCGTTCTACAACAATCGGAAGTGCTTCATATAATTTATAAGAATTTTTGAGAATGTGGGTGGATGCCACGCCTCCTGAACTGAAACTTCCAATTTTTCGATTTTTTTTCTTTTAAGTACTTCAAGGCCTACCGACCTACCAATTTTCATCGTTCTATACAATAATCGGAAGTGCTCCATATAATTTATAAGAACTTTTAAGAATGTGGGTGGATACCACGCCCCCTAAATGCAAAATTCCAATTTTTAATTTTTTCCTTTCTAAGTTCCTTAAGAACTACCGACCTACCAATTTTCATCGTTCTACAACAATCGAAAAAGCTCCATATAATTTATAAGAATTTTTAAGAATGTGGGTGGATGCCACGCCCCCTGAATGCAAAACTCCAATTTTTCAATTTTGTCTTTCTTAATACTTTAAGCCCCACCGACCTACCAATTTGTATCGTTCTACAACAATTGGAAGTGCTTCATATAGTTTATAAGAATTTTTAAGAATGTGGGTCGATGCCACGCCCCCTGAACTGAAACTTCCAATTTTTCGATTTTTTTCTTCTAAGTACTTTAAGACATACCGACCTACCAATTTTCATCGTTCTACAACAATCGGAAGTGCTTCATATAATTTATAAGAATTTTTGAGAATGTGGGTGGATGCCACGCCTCCTGAACTGAAACTTCCAATTTTTCGATTTTTTTTCTTTTAAGTACTTCAAGGCCTACCGACCTACCAATTTTCATCGTTATATACAATAATCGGAAGTGCTCCATATAATTTATAAGAACTTTTAAGAATGTGGGTGGATACCACGCCCCCTAAATGCAAAATTCCAATTTTTAATTTTTTCCTTTCTAAGTACCTTAAGAACTACCGACCTACCAGTTTTCATCGTTCTACAACAATCGGAAGTGCTCCATATAATTTATAAGAATTTTTAAGAATGTGGGTGGATGCCACGCCCCCTGTATGGAAAATTCCAATTTTTCAATTTTTTTCTTTCTAAGTACCTCAAACCCTACCGAGTTACAAATTTTCATTGTTCTACAACAATCGGAAAGGCTCCATATAGTTTATAGAATATTTAAGAAAGTGGGTGGATGCCACGCCCCCTGAATAGAAAATTGAAGATTTTCGATTTTTTCCTTTGTATGCACCACAAGGCCTACCGTTGTGCGAAATTTCAAGTTTCTTCGATGTCGGGAAGTGCTCCATAATTTTGATGATCTGTCAGTGAGTCAGTCAGTCAGTGAGTCAGTGAGTCAGTCAGTTACGGTTTTTGCGATTTTTGAAGTCCTATATCTTGGGAACTACTAATGCTAAAGAGTTGAAATTTGGTGAGCCACCTGTGTTGTATAATTTCAGCAAATATTCCGAATTTGAAGTTTCTGACTCTATTGGTACTGAAGTTAGAGGGGGGTTGAAAATCGCCTGAGTTTGTTCCTGTAAAAAGGGTGTAGTACCGCGAACTTGGCTGGGCACTACCGTGCCCTTTGATAGGTATGAATACAAATTAAAGCAAACTTTAATAATGAATCGTTAAGTGATTTTCTCAATAAGAAGGACATATACTCAGACTCACCAAATACCTTCATAAAATGGTTATCACAAAATATACTTACCAAAAACCGATCTTTAAAGTAACGACAAAAAGCTTACTTGTGGGCTTTAAAAACAGGTTTTTGGTTGTCGCATGAAATTGTATGACGGGCATATATGTACGACTAAGCGTTAATTGATTTGTTATTTTGTGTGTTTATTTGATTGGCCTACTGCGTCTAGTTTTCGAATAATGTCGACTGTATCTATTTGCCCCACGTATCAATGACCCCCATCTCCCCTATGACTTAAAGAGCATGCAAAGAGAAAAATAAAAATTGAGATTTTACATAAAAGGGGCGTGGCATCCACCTACTTTCTCAGAATTGCTATTATTTATATGGAGCACTTTTGGTTGTCGAAGAATAATGAAACTTTGTAGAGCGGTAGGTCTTGATTTTCACCTAGCAAAATAGAATCTTTGCAAAAAGGAGTGAAATCACAACAAAAACAAACATTTTAAAAAAAGAGCCAAGTTCTTATACCATGTACAAGAAACCTGTGTGTAAGAAGTCAGCCAAAAAAAGTAATGAGATATAAAGTAGCTATATGCCAAGTTTTAAATCCATGAAGTTTAATATCAAATATCTTAAGTAGAGTAATATCGAAACAACTCCAAATTATGACAAAAATTTCGTATTTAATGATTACTTGGCATGTTTTTTCTTAATTATGTACTTATTTAATCACAAATAAATAAAATGTATGAAAATTGCGAGATTTTGGTTGAAATTTGCAAGATTTTTAGGTGCAAGATGTAAATGTGAGATTGTTAAAAACGAGATTTTGTAATTGCGAGATTATGATAAACAAGATTTTTAGTTTGACATATTTCGTTATTCGAGATTTTAAAAAAAAGCGAGATTTTGTTATTCGAGATATTGGTTTGCGGGATATCTTACCGCTCCGTTTTCTCTCTGTATCGGTCGATCAGTCGATTTTGATTTGCATCACCACCTATATGAAAACTTGAATAATTTTTATTATATGCACTTCAAAATTGTTTAAGTTTCAACTCAATTTGGTGGTTGTTTTTGAAATCTTAGAATATAATCTTACGTTTAATGTTTGTAAATTACATTAACATGTATTTTTGACAAGCTTAATAACTTGGCTATAAATGGCAGCCTCTCCGCTCAAGTATCTCGAAGAGTCCAGCACCGCCACCAAAACCCGCCGGTTCTACATAACAGCCAAGCAACTGGCATCTGATTATAGGACTGGCACGCAAGCTCTTCGAAACAGCAAAGGGAACCTAGTCACCGAAGCACAGGGAATTGTAGTCGTGTTTAAGCAGCATTTCCAGCAGCTGCTTAATGGGCATTATGTAGAGGAGGCGACAGGGGAACAAAGAAGCATTAGACCAGTCAATGAAGATCCAGTCCCAGCACCTAGTACTGAAGAGGTTAAGAAAGCCATCCACAAGCTTAAGAACAACAAATCCGCCGGCTCGAATGGCCTACTAGCGGAACTCTTCAAGTATGGAGGAGATGTTCTGGTAGGGTGCATGCACCAGCTCATCAACCAAGTTTGGGAGGAGGAAAGTATGCCCGACGACTGGTCAAATAGCTCCATATGCCCAATCTAGAAAAAAGGCGATCCTATGTCCTGCAAGAGCTACAGAGGCATATCCCTGCTTAATGTTGCCTACAAGATCCTATCCAACGTACTATGTGAGCGTCTAAAACCTTTCTGCAACACTATGATCAGCACGTACCAGTGTGGCTTCAGGCCAGGCAGATCAACGATAGACCAAATCTTCACATTGAGGCAAATCCTGGAAAAGACCAACGAATTTCAAGTCGAGACCCACCACCTATTCATCGACTTTAAAGCCGCATATGATAGCATAAGTCGCCAAGAGCTTCTATTGGCGATGTCGAAACTCGGGATCCCGAAGAAACTGATCCAGCTATGCCGCATGACGTTACAAAATACGCGGTGCAACGTGCAAATGGGTAACAGCTCATCCAAGTTATTCCAGACGTGTACAGGGTTCAGACAAGGAGATGCGCTATCATGTGATTTCTTCAACCTAGTCCTGGAGCAGATAGTGCGCAAGAGTGGTGTTAAGATGGAAGGCACTATCTTTAACAGGTCTTCTCAACTGCTTGGCTATGCGGACGACATCGACATTATCGGCCGTTCCAAGAGAGCTGTACTTGTAGCATTCACATCTATTGATGATCAGGCGCAACGCGTTGGTCTTGAAGTGAATGAGGACAAAACAAAGTATATGCTATCAACAAACAAAGCCTCACCTGTCCATCGCCTAGGACAAAACGTCACTGTTGGTAGCAGTAATTTCGAGGTAGTCAAGGAGTTCACCTACCTCGGAACAAACATTAATTCCACGAACGACACCTTAGTGGAAATCCGAAGAAGAATTACCCTAGCAAACCGCTGCTACTTCGGTTTGGCCAAACAAATGGGTTCAAAACTCCATTCTCGAAAGACAAAGTGCACGCTATACAAAACTCTAATTTTACCAGTTCTACTCTACGGCGCCGAGTGCTGGACGATAAGTAAAAAAGGGGAATTGATCCTGGGCACTTTCGAGAGAAAAATTCTTCGGCGGATATTTGGTCCTATATGCGAAGAGGGCGATTGGAGGAGAAGATTCAATCGTGAACTGTACGAGCTGTACCAAGATGTGGATGTAGTCCAAAGAGCCAAAACACTTCGACTACACTGGCTCAGCCACATCGAGCGAATGGACAACAACGCTCCAGCCAAGAAAATCTTCGAATCCCAGCCCCCAGGTTCGAGACGGCCAGGAAGACCGAACCTCCGCTATTGGGACCAGGCGGTCACAGACGCAAGAGCGCTTGGTCTTGACGACTGAAGGGAGGGTGCGAGGGACCGCAACCGATGGAAGACCGCAATATCTCAGGCAGAGACCCTTCATGGATCGGGAGCCGGATAAGTAAGTAGTATAAATTGATGAATTTTCGTTTTAAAGGCGTCAAAATTTTGCAAATTGTGTGCTTAAAAACATAACCACATAAAATAAAAAAAACCAAAGGCAGAAACGATCTTGGTGTCTTAGTTCACATCACCAAAAAGCAAAATTACTTTTTCAATGACAGATATTTATTCTCAGATTAAAGTTGGAAGAAATAAATGGTAAAATCTGTTTCACTGTTTGAAAGTTTTTCATTACTAACATCATGTTTATACTGTCGTTCTTGATTGGATGTTTGGAGTACTCGTTTTTCATTTTTACTACCTTAAATTTTCCATATATATTTTATGGGAATGGAACAGAACACAAAACCAAACCTAAACAAAGACAAAAGAAAAGTTATTTTCACTAAACGATAAATATAGCCTTAGAAAATGATGCATTACTGACTCCTTTTTTTCAAACTGCCAAAGGTTCTAAAGTTCAAGAAATTGATATCCAATTAAAATCATAAACCCTCTCCAAAAATACACTAATTTGTATTCTATTGTCTGTAGTCTTTAGAAGAACCTGTTTAATTAGAGTATTCGGAGCTTACCATTCCCAAAAAAAAAATCGGTTTTAAATTTCACGTCTTATTAGGTAAACCTATACTATTTTTCATGTAATGCTTATATTCAAGTAATCCATGAGAGGTTGTAGATAAACCACAGTAGGTAATTCATATACCAAACTGAAATGCATGCATATCCCAATTAAATCTCTCCAACTCAAGATGAACGTAAATAATTTAAGAAGTGTTCATTCAACAAGCTCAGCTATTATTCTTCACATAAGGTACATATATATGATGTATGTATTAGTATGTACGATACCCAGCAGAAACACACAAAAATTCCTTTAAAAAAAAGTACCTTTAAAAAATAACTTACATACATGCAATTTCTTCTTCATACATTTCTCCATTCACCCCATTCATTTGTTTTCCTATGAAAATTCTCTATTTTTTGGCTTTCATGATATAAAACTATAGATATACCTATATATGTATGCATGTGTCTGCATACACATTTCTTCATCTGTTAAAAAAAAAAAAAAAAATAGGTGTGAGGTATGTATGTTCCTTAAAAACTCATGAAATAAAATATAAACTACGACCAAAGAGTCCTCTTGTAAGATATTCAACAGAGCTTCCTTTTACAGCTTAGCATTTTTTACATCTCCATTTTCTTTTTGAGTTATTTTTTTTTTTTTTCTAAGAGTGTGCACCACACTGTACAATGGTAACGGAAGCTATTCTCTTCCATCGTCAAGCTAAACAAGAAAAAGTACCTATACATGGTGTAAATGCAAATTGAGATTCATGCTTAACGAGATGAAGATCAAGGTAATAATTTCTCAAAATAAATGTATGAGTGAGGGATGTTCTACTCTCACATGGGATTAGATAAAAGGAGGAAAAATTATTTGTGTAGAACTTATAAGGTTGAAATGTATGAATGTTATGTTCATCAGCTTCAATCGTTAAAAAGGATATTGCTTCGTATAAGAAAAATAATTTGAGTGAACACGCTGAAACTTATTGGCTTGAGGAAACAACCTATAAACCATTACGACACCTGTTAGAAAGCTAAAGGTGTGAAACTAAAGGACGATACAAATATTTGTCTCCAATTGGAGCCGATTTGATGTGGAGTTTCATCACGCTAGAGCTTCGTGTGAAAACATACCTATTCATCATGCTTATCTGGCGACATGCCAATTTAACTATTTGGCCTTTACTTGGTAGTATGTGTGACTTTTGTCTGTATACGGGTATGCGTGAATAACAATTTATGTCCTGTTTCCGTTTGATGGTTTCGTCCAGTTATAGTATGAATGGATGCAACGTATTTTCAAATTTGCATGCTAATGAATTGGAAGCAAAACATCGACAAAAAAATGGCTCTGGGTTATATAGGTTCGTACTGAACATGAAAGTTTTTTTGGTAAAACTTCGATTTTGTGACATTGATGTGCCACAGTAGGTATAGAAAAGGAATGTCCTTGTAATGAAAACACATTGAATATTTTGTTTGTCCCTTAATGGTAAATCTACCAGACCCAATGTTTATCCACGTGAGTATCAAATTTAATTTCGTATTGTTTGTCATACCTTTCCTTTACCTATACCTACTGAAGCTATGTTAAGGTGCCATGCTATGATATAGTTTTGTTATATTATATTTGGTGGGTGGAACAACATTTTTAACAACCACACGACAAAGTTATAGAGACAAAAGCTTAATGAATGAAATTCATAAAAGACCCACATAAATATTTTAACAAAGGGTTATTTTGTATGTCACATGAATTTAATAAGGTTCTATAAAGATTAAATTGTCGTATTAAAATAATCATCGTTCGTGTAGGTGGAGGTAGCTATGTATTATGTCATTTGCTTGGGACTATAGGAGGTTTCATTCTTAATTGTTGAATGGTTATTATTATTAGGTATAATAATATTTGCTTTTTGGTAAACAATGCTAACGATATGATGCCTTAGGAGTTTGATTGGCATATTAAATTAACTATATATAGGTTTAAGTTCTAATTGAAGTTTGCTTAGCTTAGGTGGGCTTTGGCATCCCTTTTGGTGTATAGTATATAAAGGATAAGGGAAGATACTTTCTTTTGCTAAGGGTATGAAATTGATGAGAAAGCTTACCTTTGAATAGAAATAAAGAGAATGACGACATCTTATACGTCATCCAACTGAATGTTAAATTTTCATAATAAAACTTATACTGAAAAAGCAGTTCAACAGAGGGCACAAACAATCCTTTTAAAGCCAAAGTGGTGTGCATTAATACCACCTTTTTTATTTTCTGTTTTATTTTTTTATTTTTTGTTTGTCTTTATTTTATTTTTTGTTTGTTTTTATTTTGTGTTATTTTATTTTATTTTTATTTTATTTTATTTTATTTTATTTTATTTTATTTTATTTTCTTTTATTTTCTTTTATTTTATTTTTTTTTCATTTTATTTATTTTATTTTATTTTATTTTACATATTTTATTTTATTTTATTTTATTTTACATGCAGTAGACGCTCGATTTATTTTATTTTATTTTATTTTATTTTATTTTATTTTATTTTATTGTATTTTATTTTATTTTATTTTATTTTATTTTATTTTATTTTATTTTATTTTATTTTATTTTATTTATTTTATTTTATTTTATTTTATTTTATTTTATTTTATTTTATTTTATTTTATTTTATTTTATTTTATTTTATTTTATTTTATTTTATTTTATTTTATTTATTTTATTTTATTTTACATATTTTATTTTATTTTATTTTATTTTATTTTATTTTATTTTATTTTATTTTATTTTATTTTATTTTATTTTATTTTATTTTATTTTATTTTATTTTATTTTATTTTATTTTATTTTATTTTATTTTACATATTGTATTTTATTTTATTTTATTTTATTTTATTTTATTTTATTTTATTTTATTTTAATTTATTTTACATATTTTATTTTATTTTATTTAATTTTATCTATTTTTATTTTACATTTTTTATTTTATTTTATTTTATTTTATTTTATTTTATTTATTATAGTTTTCATAAAAAATGAAAATTTATGCCAAATTTCATAAGAAAAAACAAAATCTCCAAAGGATTAAAATCTTAATTTTATGAGAGTAGGTACTTTCATTGTTGCCAAAAATATCATCTTCTTGCAATCTCATGTGCCTTTTATCCTTTATATATCTTTCATGTAAAACAAGAAATATCGCCTATTATCTTCATATCCATTACTCTCAACACATGATAAATTTTGTTTAGAGAATTCTTTAACAACATGTTGCATGCTGTATTGCGATAGGACCTTCTATCTTATTATGTACCTAACAGCATATAGAAACCTATGAACAAAAAAATAACTGCAAACAATTTGAAAACACCCATAACAATGAATCAACAAGCTTCACTCCGTAATGGTGTGTTAAATAGATTTTGTCGAAACACAAAAAACTTTGTGTGCTACTCGACGTGTCTATGGCCTGGCCGTATCGTATTCGTATCTAAAGCTGTAGACAAACAACTAAAACGTTTTCATTTGGATTTAGTGAAATCCTGATCTGGTGCCAAGAACTAATTCAAAGTGATAAAAACAATACTTTTTAGGTGGGTATAATAACTTTTGGCAAAAAACGCATATGTTATTTTTTTTAAATCTTTTGCAGAACTAGAAAAAGCTATACCTTAAAGCTATTTGTAAAATTGATTCAAAACAGCTTTTAATAGCAATTTTTTTTTTCTCAAATATTTCGTGACGGTAGATTGAGAACATAATGTTCATCATGAAATGTAGGTTTGTGAACATTTAAAATTATTATTTAATTATGATGATAAGCCTCTTATAGAGGACTAGTTAGGTGCTCAATTTCCTTCTTAGCTCAATGCAACAGCGATTGGCAAGAGTAATTCTGCGTTTGGTCTCAGCACTGGTATCACTCGCTGAGCTTAAAGCGGATCCTTGGTAGGCAATATCTCTGACCACCTTAAAATTATAGCTGTCTATAGTGATGCTCTCTCCAAGACGTCGATGTTGGGTGTCCTTTCTTGTTGACAGCATATATTTCGTTTTGCTTTCCCCATCTTCTTGGGCTTCCTTCTCAATACTCACGAAAGCACCACTGTTAATATATCGCTCAGTTCGTGCGAATATGTCAATGTCGTCAGCATAAGCGAGTAATTGGACGGACTTTTGAAAGATTGTGCCTCTAGAGTTGACGTGAGAGTTTTGCCCTATTCTTTCAAGAACGAAGAAGTCCTTTTTTTTCATCAAAGGTGTCGGTGAGGTCTTTGCCGACCTTGATGAAGCAACGCGTATTCTCCATCGTCATCCTGCACAAACGGACGAGTTTGGCACGGATGCCTAAGCTAGACATTGCTCTATATAACTCGTATACATGTTGTCATACGCGGCCTTGAAATCGATGAAAAGGTGGTGGGTATCGATTTGAAACTCCTGGGTTTCTTCCAAAATCTGCCGTAGCGTGAATATTTGGTTGGATTTTCAACTTCCCTGGCCTAAAGCTAAACTGATGCTGACCTATTAGGTTGTTGACGAACGACTTCAGGCGTTCACCAAAAACGGCAGAGAAGATCTTGTAGGCAATATTAAGAAGATTTCTGCCTCTGTAGTTGGCGCAGTCCAGAGGATCGCCTTTCTTGAGGAAAGGTCAATACTTGAACAGAGAATTGTGGTCTCAAGGTCAATCCATTGAAAACAGAATTGTTTCTCTTCACTAATAGAAGAAAAATACCATTGTTTAGCTTTAGATTACCATCATCAACTGAAGGGACTCCACTCAAAATCTCAGATCAGGCAAAATACTTGGGTGTGATCCTTGATAAGAAACTGAACAAGAAAAAGAAAGAGTAAAGAAATCTATGGTTGCATTCTATACCTGCAACAGTATTTTTGGAATATCCTGGGGACACAACCCAAAAAATTATCAGGTGGATGTATATGGCAGTAGTAACACCGATACTTACCTACGGTAATTTAGTTTGGTGGAACACGACTGAGAAAGCAACAAATCTGAAAACCTTCACAAAAGTTCAAAGATTAGCATGCGTAGGTATTACGGGAGCGTTGAAAACCACTCCCACAGCGTGACTGGAAGCGATACTCAACTTTGAGACCCCTAGATCTATTCGTGAAAGAATCTGCAGCATTACAGTGCTCTGCCGCTAAGCCAGACTAAATGCTGGAAGGAAAGAAAAACGGGCCATACTCTGATTCTGCAGGGATATGTGGGAAATAACTACACAACATCCCATTTAAACTTCAACAGACCCTTCACTACCTCTTTTCCTAATAGAGAGGAGTAGGAAAACAACCACCTTTCAGTAATGAATCTACGATAATTGTCTTCACTGATGGTTCTAAGATGGACACTGGAGTTAGTGCAGGAATTTTTTTCAAAAACTCTGGGACTAGTAAGCTCCTTCAGACTTCCGGACTTTTGCAGCGCCTTACAAGCCAAGGTCTTGGCAGTGACAAAAGCAACTACGCAAATATCAATGATGGCGATACCACAAGCTGATATTACCTTCTTTATTGATACCCAAGCAGCAATAAAATGAATTTCTGAGATACTTTCGAAGCTTGTAACTTGCTTTCGTGAAGGAGCTTAGGGTTCTTGACATACAGCATAACATTAGACTCTGCTGGGTTCCTAGTCACAGTGATGTTTACAGGGAAAGGAAAGAGCTGATGAGCTGGCGAGAACGGGTTCGTCACTTGGTTCAAGTCAAGCCGAGCAACTATCAAAGTACAAAACTGTAGCTGTAGCATCAAACAGGATATTGGTAACAAAATATTAGAAAAACCAATGAGAGATGGAATCTGCTTGAAACATGCGACACAACTAGAAAACTTTGGCCAAATTTCAATAAGTAGAGGACAGACAAAATTATGCAAATGAACAAGAAACATCTCCGTTCCCTTTTCAGCCTAATCACCGGACACAACTTATTGAGATACCAAAAAAAAAAGAAAATGAGGCTCAGTACTGACGATCTTCGCAGAGGATGCAGCGACGAAAAAGCAATTGAGGATACCTTACACTTCCTTTGCTACTGCCCAGCACTCTGTCATTTAAGAAAGAAACACCTAGGAAATAATTTCTTTGACGACTTAGAGGAACTCTCTAGAACTTCGGCTAGTAGCCTTTTGAACTTCATCAACGCCTCTAAATTGCTTGATTGCTAACAGAACACATAGGTTTTTACATTAAGTGGAATACAATTTCTTAGGGTATAACAAGGGATCTACAAAGATCTAGGTGTGACGGTAACAAGATCAACTGTCAGCCCTTCTACCTTATAATGATAATGGGAAAATAGCCACCTGTTCTCAAATTGTAAGACAGTAATATTACACCAACTTCAAATATTTAACACAAAAACCTTTGAAAATTAACCTTAGAAATATTTGTTTTACCTAACACGTATACATATACGAGAATACATAATACTATCGAGCTTATTGCACGTGTTATTGTCGTCTAGATATTTTTTTTTATTTCCAGTGCAAAGCTTATAGGTACTAACATAATAGGATACTTACAAATAGATATGTAGGTATGCATAATAAACCCCGACATCAAAATAAAATAAATTTTTTACAATATACAATGTAAGTACCTGCCTCTGTAAATTATTAGTCTATTCGTATCCAAGATCAAGACTGAAGACATAATGATTTACCAGGAATCAGTGCAAAATTATTCACTTTATTCGTTTTGTTATTTTTCGTCTTTATCCTCTAGTAAGCCAATCGAAGCGAATCAATTTCACATAAGCATATTAAAATGTCCTTATCCAACTTTTTTGTATCTCATTGTCATTCAAATCACATCTACATTCCACGTCATTCTATATGCGAGTATTGTTGTGTAACCAAAATGGCATAGAATACAAACAAAAAAACAGATAACAAAGAACATGTCTGGCTATAGGATGAAATCCAAAAGTTATGATAAATTTACTCGAATGGAGTATGGTCATCGAGCATGTCATTATGTCCTTATGAAATATTCATGAGGTTAGGTACTATCTAGCCCCTTGTAAAAATGTCCTTACCACTACACATCCTCCTCACCACCGTGCCACCCATCCGTTCGCTGTCATCAATGATGCTCTCACAATTACAACTTCATGTCTCGTTGTCATTTTATTTACAAACCTTATACCGTTCGTATGTGTACGTATTAGAAGCATCAGAATCAGAGCCATGTAATATATATTGTGGGGAGCTGTAGGAGCATTGTCTTTGGTCTGGTATCAGAATCGGATACATGATTTCCATCTTAAATGTTCAACATTATTTATATTTTTTTTGGCAGCGTTACAAAAAAGCAATAAAATTCATATTCTTATGACTTTTTTGTTTCTGCTGTTGTATGTGATTTGTGGTGTCACTTTATGAACTCCATACCTGAATTTGTCGTTAAATATAAAAGAACTCAAATTATGGACGTACTCAATTCGATTTGATAAAAATAAATTCCTTGACTGGATTGTATGAATCTGTTCTTTTGGTAAAATAAACTGTAACGGTGCTTGACAGTGGAGTTCTATGATAATGGAGAAATGAAGTTATAATAAAATGAAGGAAGAAAAAAAATTGTTGAAAAATAGATTTTTCATTGTCCTTTTCAGCAATAAAATCATTTAAAATTCAATATTTTTTGGGCTACTTAGAAGTAAGGAGCACCAAATGGGGAACTTAAAACAATAAATAACCCCAAAAATGACAACGTTATGCCTCAAATCTGTTTTACGAATTTTATGGCAAAACAAAAAACTGAAGTGATATATTATTTAAATTTCTTTCACAAGATATGTTCGACATTATATCAAAACTCCTCAGTCTTAAAAAATGTTACGATTATAAACAGTCCGTAACAGTTTTAAAGCAAATCTCTGTCCATCCGTCTTAGCTCTACACTCTTACGTGATGTTCATCTAAAGGCATCATAGAAATGCAGATGCAGCCAAACATATTATGTTGACGGATAGTACGGTGAAATCTGGAACATTTTTTCGGCACGAAAACCAATACTTGCCCTCTACATGGAAAGTTAAACCGAAACAATAAACAAACATAAGAGATGAATACAAAAACCTGAAAGTAATTTATAAGGTGCGAAAGTGATAAACACAGCAATTGAATAAAATGTACATTTTTTTTTTCAGAATAAATAGGACATTTTTTATGAAGAATAATATTCTATTGAGACATTTGGGGAAAGTACCTTTGCACTTTAGGTATGTGTTATCTTGATTTTCTCAAAAATGGGTGAGGGGAAATTCATTTTTATTTTGTCGAAATGTATTTTTGAAGTCTTTAACCGCATCCAAATTAACTGTGAATATGATAACAATTAAATTGTCATGTTGATGAGAGAAAAAGCTGGTTTCCCTGAAATTTTTACTTGCCATATAATTTGAATTGGATATAGTTTAATTATACTTGCCATATAGGTACTATAGAGCAAGTTTTGGACTCGTACAAAAAAAAATTTGAGATAACAATCAAACATAACATTACGATGATAGAGAACACGAAAAAAGTGGGTGGCACAATTCTGTCTGTCAGTCTGTCTGTCTGTCTGTCTGTTTGTATCTGGATCTATAGCCTAAGCCAATAATGCGATTTTATTCAAATTTCGAACTTAAGGTTTTTGTGTAACTCTCCAGAGGGGAAATTGAAATTTTGTATTAGCTCTAAAATAACGGTACTTGCCATATAACCGTTTAGGAAAAGCTAATTTATCTAAAAAACGGCTCCAACGATTTTGATAACAAAATCAGTGTATTATTGTAGACATGGTGTTCTTTCTGGTAAGAAAAAAAATTAACAAAAAACATTTACTAACGGTACCTGCCATACATAACGGTTTTTTAGATTTTCGATTTTCTCATCAACCACTAATCCGAATTCACTAAAAAAAAAAATCACTAAAGCTTTCTTAGAATATAAATAATAAATAAAGATAAATTTTTAAGAAAAGATTCAATAATCTTAAATTTTTTTTTTTCTTTTAAAGTGATGTGATGGTTGAACGCTCCCACTAACATACCACACACAAGTTGACCAAAGCGATTAAGTTCATTCTCCTTTCTCTGAAAATGGATACATTTCTTAACACCGTCAAATATTATAATAAGATGCATTCTGTCTAATAAGATGCAAGCCATATAATACATTTTGTGTCGTGTAAATAGAATGTCACGAAAAATGTTACAACTTTTAAATATAAATTAATAAGTTCCTCACAACTAAAAAATACTTTTTGCTCATTTTTTTCTCGCCAAAAATGACATGACTTCTATAAGAATTTTTTTTTTCATGTCATGCCTTATACATATCTAGACTTGCAGCATATCAATATTTCTAAGTTAATAGAAACTGAAATGTTAGTTGAGGTACGATATCCCAAAATTACTAATAACAAAATCTCGCAAATTTTTTTTAATCTCGAATAACGAAATCTCCCAAATTAAAAATCATATTTTCATAATCTTGCAATTAAAAAATCTCGTTTCAAACAATCTCGTATTTACAGTTTGCACTGAAAAATCTGGTAAATTTCAAGAAAAATCTCGCAATCTAAAAGCTTGCAAATCAAAATCTTCTAAATTCAAATCTCACTGCAACATATCACTCTGGGTTTGCACTAAAAAATACAAATCTTGCAAACGGAAAATGAAACCATTTTTTTTTAATAATTAAAAAATATAACTTGAAACTAATGTTAAAAAAAAAAAAAAAACACACAAAGTCCAAAAGATTGACATATTTCGCAGAAGGTAGGATATCTCGCAAAATTTAACTGAATTGCAACAAATTTATTATTTAATTAAAATCTTGCAAATCTCGAGCGAGATTTTAATTTGCCAGATTTTGAGAAAAAAAATTAATTTGTTGCCATGCAATTAAATTTTGCAAGACTTTGACTTGCGAGATTTTAGTTTGCAAGATTTCGTTATTGCGAGATTATGAAAAGCGGGATTTTTTTATTGCAGATTACGAAAAGTAAAATTTTACAACTGCGCGAGTAAAACAAAAAGGAAAGAACCATTGGTATGGAAGTAGCTTTAATCACTTAAGAGCTTTCGAGATTTACTAGCCGCGAACTCTTAAAACGCATTCTGCACAGCACGAGCGCCTACTAGCGATTGATCAATTATATTCAAATAAAGCTTCTTTATTTACCTCTTCCACCAACCTCTCCTTACCTATTTTTGCGTTCCGCTGCTTTTGCAAAGTACATATATCATTCCTTTTTACTTGCGATATAGGTACTATAGGGCAAGTTTTGGATTCGTGCAAATAAAAAATTTCGAGATAACAATCAAACATGACATTACCAGGGATGATAATGCTGAGCCCAGAAAGTGAAACAAATTTGCCCAAAAAACGAAGTAGATTTGTAAAATGTGTAGCAGATAATGAAAAAAATATATTTTGGAACAAAAACTAATTTATTTTCATTTTACTTAATATTCAAAACGAAAACTTAACATTGACTTGTTAATTGTTTAAGAATTACTGCTTTTTGAAGAGTAAGTTTCACAAATTCAACTTGAATCTCCTCTAAATGAAAAAATTACACAAATTTATATAATTTTATACGTAAATAATAAGAAAGTTGTGAATTGTGGTTAAAATTTTTTGAGTTAAATGATATCAGTTAAATGAAGTAGAAATAAGTTGCTACGTAGCAGATGCGTACAAATAAATAAATGAAGCAGATCTACTACATATGAAGTAAATACTCATCTCTGGACATTACGTTATAGAGAACACAAAAAAAGTGGGTGGCACAATTCTGTCTGTCTGTCCGTACTTCAACCTACAGCCTAAGCCACTGAAGGGATTTTCTTCAAATTTTGAACTTAAGGTTATTTTGTAACTCTCCAGAGGGGAAATTGAAATTTTTTTTAGCTCAAAAAATAACGGTACTTGCCATACAACCGTTAAGGAAAAGCTTATTAATCTCAAAAACGGCGTACCTTCTAGTAAGAAAAAAAAATCATCAAAACCATTTATTAACAGTACCTGCCATATAATGTTTTTTTTGATTTTTGGTGTTCTCATTAACTGCTAATCTGATTTTTTTTTGCACAAAAGCTTTGTTAGAATATAAATAATAGGGCATACCAAAATTATTGAAAAAAATAAATTTTGGATTTTTAAAAAGAGATTGGAAGATTATTTCTTGGTTTCTCGGAAAAGGTTCGTATCCTTTTGATCGAATTTTCAGAGTTGATTCACATGGAGAGGAGAATAATTAGAAAATGTATATTTGGAAGTTATGACCAATTTCACATCCACTTTTATTTTTTTTTTTTTTGTTTCTCGGAAATGGCTCAAGCAATTTGGATGAAATATTCAGAGTTACTTTGTATGAAAAAGTTAATTATTTAGAGCATTATTTTAGTTTACTAATTTATCGATTTCTCAGATAAAAATCTACAGATTCAGAGATCGTTATTATGAACAAAAAAGATTTAGAGTGGTTTTAGTCAAATCCACCCACTACCACGCCCAATTTTTTATTATTTAAAGTTTATCGGAACCAACTCTTATGATAAAATTAAATTTTCAGAGTTTGTTTGAGATAGAAAAAACTTTGAAAGGTTACTTTATAAAATCCAATCTTATAAACGAAACAATCTTGGAAAATTGTGCTGCTAAAAATCGCTCACTGGCGCACCCAATTTTAATATTTTATAGTTTCTCGAAAATGGTTCTAACGGTTTCGATTAAATATTCAGAGATTGTCTGTTTGAAGATGGGAAGGTATTTTTACTATTGCCATGCCAACTTTGAAAATAAGCTTATACAGTTTAAATTAAATTTTTAGAGTATGTATGAGAACAAAAAATTTAATTGTTCAAGTAAAATTCACTTACATAAAAAAGTAAATTCACCCTTCTTGCGGAAAAGGGTCCAAGAAAATTTGAATTCATCATTATTTTAATATTAAGTTTTATCTAGACAGACAGGGCAGGGGGGTACCAAGGGATTTAGGGAATGAACGCATATGACTTTGACTATTTGCATGAAATTTGTAGTAGATAATATTTAGCCACGTAAACTTAAGCTACAAATGCCATGCAGGGTCGTAACAAGGGGGTAGAAAGGAGAGAAGAAATTAATGGTAAAAGTCATAAATTTATGTTATAGTGGTTATGAGTGGCCTACGAGTTGGGATGCAAAAATTAATGCACAACGTTTTAATTTAATTATATACACCAAGATTTCAACCCTCCTGATAAGCAGAAGGATTATTTTGATGGAGGAAAAGGTATAGTTATAAGCTTCTTATCTAAAAATACAATTTAAAAATAATAAACCCAGGTACTAAGAAGCTTAAGTGAGCTCTACTCCATGTATGCGTTTTACAGTGAATTGAGACTTGTCAATATATGTATATATAATAGATCTACGTAAAAATACCTTTCAAACAATGTATGCTGAGGGCCAGCTCCTATTCAAAAATTGCCACTGTCCTTTTTCTTACAACAAGTTGCACTAACTCATTCGTTTAACTTTTATGTTGCGGCTTCAAAATGCTGTCAGAGCTCAGTGCAAAGCTTGTTCCATCAGCCAGGGGCCTGCTCCTATAATATCTTGTAAAAACAACACAAGCAGGTATTCAACGAATAATCATGTGACAGGTGTGGTCTACGTAAATCATAAAATCCCAAAGAGAGAAAAAGAAGAAGAAGAACCCAGCGAACGATACCAGTGCTGAGATCAAACGAAGAATTACTCTTGCCAATCGCTGTTTCTTTGGGCTAAGAAGGCAATTGAGAAGCAAAGTCCTCTCTCGAGCAACTAAACTGTCCCTGTATATGACGCTTATCATCCCGGTCCTGATGTATGGTGCAGAGGCATGGACATGGACACTGCTAACGGTGGATGAGAACGCGTTAAGCTGTTTTGAGAGGAAAGGTCCCGTCTGCATAGATGGGGAATGGAGAAGAAGATACAACGACGAACTGTATGGGCTGTACAGTGGCAATGACCTATTCACAAAAGTGAAAAGCCAATGACTAAGAATAGCTGGGTCACCTAGAGCGAATGGACACTAATGCTCAGGCCGGGAAAGTCCTTGAATCCAACCCCGTACGCCAACGCAGTAGAGGTGGACAGCGTAAAAGGTGGCACACGCAAGTGGAAGAGGACCTCAACCAACTTGGCGTGCGAAACTGGAGACAGCTATCTAGAAACAGAGCCAGCTGCAAGAAGCTTCTTGGTTGAGGCCCTGGTCCACCCCGAACTATATCGCCACCTTAAGTAAGTAAGTATAGAGAGAAAAAGGTCAACTTTCCAGCAAGGATTGTAACAGTTGGTCCTTTCCTAACAACATGTTGTGTCCATTGACCAACGACATGTATTACAGACGGTTCAGTAACTGACATAGACTGAGAAACAAGTCTATATCAACTTACAAAGCCACTGATAGATCCCTAAGAAGGGCGAGGGCTAAATGCGGCATGTTGTTACAAGAGAAAGAAAGATGATTTTGCTATAAGAATCTTAATTCCCTAGATCTCCATGAAGGTCTCTAGTACAAAGAAGATTTTCACTTCGCTCTCAAAGTTGAATTTTTCCTCACTACATAGCTAGTATTTAAAATTGAAAAAGTTAAATCTATTTTCTTCACGTTAGTCTGGGCTGGTTTGCGGCCCGGGGACTTTAATCGTGAAGATTTGATTTTTTTTACTGGACTGAATGCGTTCATTGTGAATGACTTAAAGTCAGAGAGTGGATTGGGTTCAACAACGGGGCAAAATTTCCACCATTGCAGAGTGAATGTAAAAGAGGTTTGACAACTGGAGAATGCAAAAGTTAGCGCAAAAAGTGCCCTTTGTTACGTTTTGCTTAGATTCTACAGATGGCAGATCATTGTATAGAAATTTTAAAGAAAAATTCAATTTTTCGCTATTAAATTCGATTATTTCTATGAATTTTTGCAAACAAAATGGGAAAGGAATTTTGAGTGAGGGACAATATTTGCCAAAATAAATGCAACGCACCTACATACAGTTTGAAAAATAAATAAAATATTTCTAGAAGAGTATCAAAAGAAACTTTGAGAATTGTAAAAAAAAATGATATTATAATAATTCAAAAAAGCTAGGAGGTATCATTTTTTTTTAACTCCGTTATTTTTTAAATTTTAACTGAAAGTAGTCGTAAGAACTGTGAGTATTTATTTATAATTTTCACTTCCACAAGGCTTGCGTAAAATTCTACCATCTTAAGATTAAATTATTATTTGTTTCTTAAATAAATCATGGTATCAGAAAAAATAACACCTGAATTAAGCAACGGCAACCTTTCCTATCGTAAATCAACTTAAATTTGTAAAGAATCGAAAAAAATAAAGTGCGTATACGCCCGAGTGTACCAATAGACAAACATTTCTTAAAGCTTATATCTGTTCTTTTCCACACCTTTCCATTAATAGTGTATTATTGATTGATTGACGAATACTTTAGATCTTCAATGCTGGGCCATACGTCACAGCCTTGAACTAGAAGAGCAAGTTTCTGCGATTGAGTCGTGTATGTTTTAGAGAAACTGTCCCAAATATTGTTTGCACTGAATATAACTTTATATAATATGTTTGTTTTCGAACATCATTTTTATTGCCTTGTGAACTATCTCCCTGAAGTTTTTTTCAATCGGGAATGAGAATATTAAGTAGGTTTATAGTATAAGTATAAGAACCTTTTGTTTTGTATGCTTCAAAGTTCAAATGGACTCCTTTAATAAAGGGTGTTTGTTTTTAAAGCTGAAAAACTTATTATTACTTAAATATAACCAATACAGAAATTACTTACTCAAAAGATATTTTGGACAAATTGCATTCTGGCAGTAAATTTGGCACACTTTTTTACAATATTTTGGATGAATAATTGTCTAAAAAAAAATATGTAAACTTCATCACTAAGGTCATTTTTTGATAAGAATAAAGTCTGGTTTCAAGCTAAACTATCAAACCTCCAAAAACTGGCAACTCTACTCTTTCCATGATAATTTTTCAAAAATATGAATATAAAAATGTGAAAAAAACTGTCAAAACTGACAACATAATTTGAGAGTAATCCCCATCGGAAGTAAAAACAAACAAAAACACCCTTTAAATATCGCGAACGTGATGTGCTGTCAATAATAGAAGGGTGAATTTATTATGTGCATAGAGGTATACATAATATACTTACAAAATATTGCATTCGCGTCAGATTGAATATCCTTTTGAAAGTGCAAACAGCCCGGGAGCGCATATATTTAAACATGCATTGCATATGTATCTCTATGCATATAAACACACACAATAACATGACTGCATGATTGTTATTCAATTTTCCAACTCCTTAGAATATTTATTCGGCGTGTCGTTGTCGTTGTCCTTCGTCTCTCGTTCAATTGAAATTGTCATGGTTGCTTCAACATCAAAATGTGCATCAGAAAAGGATAAAAATTGTGTCTCACAAGGATCTTGTGTGCAATAATAATAATAAAAATACTGTTTGGTCTTTTGTATTCAATATAGATTTTGCGTCTCTCTTATTTTTCTAGTTTATAAAGTAAATATGTTTTGAACCAACATATGTATATCTAGAAACTATGGGGCATGTTCTGGGTTCGTAAGAAATATTGAACTCGAGACTTTAATCAAACCTGACGTAACAATTATATAGAGAGCTTAGAAATAGTGGATCCCGCAAAGTCTGTCTGAATTTATGTACTTTTTTATGAATGAATGTGTTTCTGAAAATTTGTCTTCAAATAAAACCGTGTTTTTACATAAATTTTAGTTTAAATTCTCAGTCACTTGAACATAAGAGCAATTACGTGCGACCTAGCCACGAATATTTTTTTGTTTGCAGATGATTGTGATGTCTATTTGAAATGCAATTGAAGCTGAATATTCACTTAATTTAATGTCAAACTCAAACAATATCAAGTGAAACTACCTTTTGTACATGGATCTAGAGTGGACTTATTCGTTGTCAAAAACATTGATAACATTTTCTGAAATAATATTTAAAATACAAATGATATGTTTTGTAAAGACAGAACAAATCATTGTTATTTTTCTATTTATAAAATAAGGAAAATATTTAAAATCTGTACCTGACAGTTTTTGACACAAACGTCATTACAATCCTTGATATAAATGGAATTTGTAATAACAGATGTTTTTACTTATAGCTGTTATTATTTCCTTTTAGCTTTTACTTTTTTTCCGAGACTAGGCGTTTTTCTTTTTTAACTCTGAGCAGAGCATGGGACCAGAGTTCGAGCGATCAGTGTTAGCTCTGAGCAGAGTATGATCAGAGGTCTCCGATATAATTTTTAACCACATTTAAGCATACTTAATTGACATACGATATAAATCAGTGCGTTCAACGCACGAAAATTTAGTAGCATAGAGTTGGCAACCCCCGACACCCTAAAATAAAATATGAAAAAGTATGCGATTTTTTTTGGATTTTTTCAAAAATTTAATAATTCTTTTCCAAATTTTATAATTTTTTGACGCGGATTTGAAATTGACAGCTAATATATGTAGTTGACTTGGGCTAGGCATGACAAAATCCTACTAAGACTCCATAGGTGTTGGAGGTGCTCCGCTTTCGTAGGATGCCGGCCGCCGCTCAACCCAACTGACTTTTGATTTTTATCTGACATCTCGAAAAATTCAAAAATCTGAATTGAAATTGATGTGTTGAACGCACCGATTTGAAAGTGTGAACAACGAGAGAAAAAAGAGTGAAGTTGATTGTGCTGAGCTATTTGCTTCATTTATCAGTATAATTATACTTGGAGCCAACTTTGATTGAAAAAAACAAACACAAGTTGAGTGCTTTGAGCTTAAAAAAAATGCGGAATTTTTTTTGACAGGTCAGTGCTACGCTCAAAGCTTAAAAAAGAAAAACGCCTATTTTGGTTTATATTTGCGACATTTTTTGATGCGAGATGCAAATGCATGATTTTCAAAACGAGATTTCATCATTGCGAAGTTAAGAAAATAAGGATTACTTATTTGAAATATTTCTTTTTTTCGAGAAAACCATGTACAGTTGTATGTACGAATATTTTTTTTATTTTTTGGAAGTTTGTTAAATTGTCTAATCCTTAGTAATAGACCATACTACTTTTAGTATACAGACAGAAATCAATCAACGTTTATTTAACAGTTTTGTTAACATTTGGTACTATTGGAACCAATATTTCCACATAAAAATAAAATATTCTTTTGCAGAACTATATGTATTCTTAAATTAAAGTGCTTGTTGGTGTTTAATTTCAAGAAATCGAAGGTGTATTTTCCGAAATATTGAAATAAAAACATGGAATATAATATAAGAGTATTTTATTTTTTTATTTATTTTCACCTCTTTTAGTTTATAATAGTAATTTTAAATCCCTTAATAGTGAAAATTTCAAAATCAAAAGATCTAGGTATTCAATGGGAGGTACTATTATTATTATTGCTTAGTGGATTTTTGTTCAATATTTAGTAGACGATCGCACTATTTTGTTTTTTTTTATCGAATTCGTTTTGAGAAAAAAAATACAGATTTTTCTTACCGATTTTTAACATTTAAATAGAAAAAATACCGTTATTTTTCATAAAAGTGAAATACTTCAACATATTTTAAAAAGTGTCAAAAAGTTTTTAAAATTGTTAAGGTAGGTACATTCGAACATGTCTTTTGAGAAATACTAAATTTTGCAAACACAAATGAATTATATATTTACGATGATTCACTGACAGAATCACTTACTTTTTCATGACAAGTATACTCTTGGAGGATTTGTCAGTTCCTCGCAAGAGACAATACCTCGAACAAAACATTCCTGTTTTTTAGGTGGCACGCCTGGGAATCGAACCCACACCTTCGGCATGACAGTCCTACGCACTAACCATCATGCCACGAGGTACTACATACGAGGTACTACTATTTTTTCGGGAATACTTTGTTTTTCAATTCAAAGCTTGCGGGACCTCCACTTTTTGGGTAATTTTTAATATTTTGAACATGAAAAAAGTTGCAGAATCGCGTATCTGGAAAATAACTATTGATGTCTCAAAAGATAGGTTGAAGGGACGCACTCAGATGCCAAACGCGCTGGGAAAACAATTTCGATGTCTTAAAATATAGGTGTTGAGTAGATGCACCTTAGTGTAAAATATCAGTGTTGCAACTGGGAGCGTAACGGAAGCCCGTTAAAAATCCCGTTTCAAAAATACTGTTTTTTTTAAATCCCGCTTTTAATAATCCCGCTTTAATTAAATCCCGTCTCTGCAAAGCCCGCTTTTTAAAATTCCGTTTAATACCACTTAGCCCGTTTCGTGATTAAATAACTACAAATGTATAACTCACTAGGTATTGTATACTCCTATATGATTATTTATAACCTAGCAGTTCCCCAATGTGAAAATTTGGGCTTAACAATAAAGTTCTTTGTGGTTTGTCTAAAAATTGTTTTAATCAATTTATACATAATGAAGAGAAGCTTGGATAGATCTCTCATCAGATAACGGATAACTGTTTTTCTTGTTGCATTTTCTGCAAAAACTGGTTTATAAGCGTTTGTACCACCCGAAGAGGTCTCTTCCCATTTTGACGCATTGCAAGATGGCTTGAATGATGACGAAGATAGATTAACATTTGCTGAGTGGTTCAAAATAAGGTGCATTTGAAATGGGAGTAGAGTTATTCAATACTCTCCTGACTTTTGGTCTGTTTCAGACAGTGCAATACAACAGTTCCCACGAACTCAAAATAATGCTGAAGCATGGCATCGAAGATTGAAGGTATTAGTTGGACGCAAAAGTGTAGGTTTCGCGCGATTTTTAAAATAAAACACTTTGTGTTGATTCGAAAAGCGGGATTATAAAAACGGGAATTTAAAAAACGGTATATTGAAAATCGGGATTTTAAAAGCAGGATTTTAAAAAAGCGGGATTTTAAAAAACGGTATAAAGAAAAACGGGATTTTAAAAAACCGGATTCTCAAAAACGGGCTCCCGTACCCAACCCGTTGCAACTTTTTGGGAACATACTTTTTTTGATATCAAAGTGCGGGACCTCCACTTTTTGGTACATGATTTTTTGAAAAAGTTGCAGAAACGCCTCCAAATGCCAAACATGTCATGCAAAAATAACGCTTGATGAGTAAAATTTCAGTGCTGTAACATTGCGGTAACATATGGTTTATATCTTTAAACCTAAGTCCTGAGTAGACGCACCTTCGGGTAAATTTAAGGTGTTGGCCCTTTACGGAAAGATTATTTTTTTTTTTTCAATGTGAAAGAGTAGGACCTCCTATTTTTGGGTAATTTTTAATATTAAAAGATGCGGAAGGCGACTTCTAGATACCAACCAATTAAAAGAAATTATTTTGTATAAAATATTTTTGCATATTGAATTGAATTGTTTGATATCTATGTATTCATTAATTTTCAACGGGAACCTTAGACGCAATGCAACCAACTATTTTTGTAATATTTTTCAAAAATAAAAAAAAAAAAAAAAAATATACAGTTTTCAGGAAAATCGAAAATTTAAAAGCAGTTCCGTGCTAAGTGCCACTAATAACAATTTTTGGCCATTTCCGAGAAAAATAAAATTTCGGCTCTGGACCTTTGGCACCTCATATGAGGGGAATTTGATAAAAAAAGATGCCACCTAATTGGTCAGTAATTGGTCAGAAAACGTCAAGTGGTCCCAGAAATTGGTCAGTCCTAGATTACTTGTAATAAAGGCTTAAACTTTCTCAAGGTCGTTAAAGGTCACGTGCGATTTTTGGTGTCTCATTTATGGGAAATTTGCAAAAAATGTATACCATCCGAAAGATTTCTAGATCGTTATAAAACGTCAACTATTTTCAGTAATTGGTCAGGTAATAATTTTTTTTAGTAAATTTTTTAAAATTTCAAAGTCAAAGCGATTTTCGGCACCTCATTTATGGGAAATTTGCAAAAATTTAATACCTTCAGAAAGGCCCTGAGAACTATATAAAAATCAGATAGTTTTAGGAATTGGTCAGCCATAGTTTTCTATTAATGCATTTTTAAATTATTGTTCGAGGTCACGCGCAATTTTTGGAACCTCATTTATGGGCAATTTACAAAAATTTAATACCACCTGAAAAGGCCCTACGATCTATATAGAAGGTCAGCTAGTTTAATAGTTTCTTTTATACGATTTTTTTTAAGTTTTTTTTTCAAGGTCTTCATGACGATTCGTGACCTTGAAAAAAATACTTTGAAAAATCGTAAAAATGAATCTATAGCTGACCAATTACTGAAACTAGCTGACCTTTTATACAGATCTTTCAGATGTAACACATTTTTTGCAAATTTCCCTAAGATGAGGTGCCAAAAATCGCACGTGACCTTGAAAGACCTTGAGAAAGTTTAAACCTTTATTACAAGTAATCTATAGGGCTGACGAATTTCTGGAACCACTTGACCTTTTCTGACCAATTACTGACCAATTAGATGGAATCTTTCTTATCAAATTTCCCTCATATGAGGTGCCAAAGGTCCAGAGCCGAACTTGCAAAATAAGAAAAAAATTTATTGAGCCATACACAAGTTAAAAAAAAATCATTCTGAAAATGAATCTCCTGGCTATGCGCCATGATGGGTTGGCGTGCGATGATATGCGTCATGATGAGTTTAGAATGTTATGGCCCGCGTTTGCGATTAGATGTGTCGTTATTAGTTGGCTCATAACAAGTTCGACTTTGATGGGCTATACCCAACCCTGAATAACCCATGATAAAACGATTTGCTCAAAAATTCCAAAATTTCTTTTTGTTCTAGAAAGTTTTGCAAAAAAAACTTAAAACGTGTTTTTTTTACAATCACTTACAACTTTACAGATAAGAAATTTAATCAAAATCGTTTGGCCCGTTTATAGTTAAATTTGAAAAATAAAAAAATTTTTTAGGGACCTACCTCTTCTTTTCACGATTAATTTTAATAAAAATTCAAATTTCTCTTCTCTATGGAATCACATATAAAAATGCTTTGGACCAAGTATGAAGCAAATTAGTTCACCCATTTATGCTCTAGCAGTAGTTGACGTAAGGACACACAAACTTACATGTTCACAGACCGACACGAATGTTAAGCCAAAACTAAGCCAGGACTTCTCCATCATCGTAATGTAGGATTTTTATTAATGAAATCATTCCTTGCTTTAATGAAAGAGCATAAGCACAAAATTGTCTTATGTTTATCATACAAAATGTTCAGACATTATTTCTTTTTAAATTTAAAGGAATTTGAGAGCTTACTGTTGTGTGTTGTTTTATAAAATAATAATTTTAAAAACTCACAGAGTTTCTCCTCTCAATACAGAATTTTAATATCTTTTCATTTACGTGAATTTCAAAGGAACCTCCAAGAAAATTTAGTTTAGCATTTAGTGTAAGATCTTGTATACCAGTTGTCGAATTTTAACAGACAGATTTCTGAAGAAAATTGAAGGCAGATGTCAGATTGTGTTTTCTTCTTTTTGTTGTTTTTTTCTATTTTAGATGTTACACATTTAATTATAATGTAGATACTGCTATCCAAATTTCCACAATTCCATCTTATGAATTAACTAAGCTTCCCAAACTTGCATTATACTTAATTTAATTTTGCTTACGATAAGTTTACAAAAACACACATATTGTTGAATATTAATAAATATTAAATTGTATACAAGGATCCTTATCATGTTATTTTTGTTTGTCCTCTGAAATACAACAACCATCAAACTTGCATACATTTTCATTCCTTCCATCGAATTTTAAATATTTTCCATTAGCAAAAAAAAAAGCATAGCGTTTAAAGTTAATTCGTTCAGTTATCAATATTCAAGCCCCGCACTAAAGCTAACTGGCCAAACAACAAAAAAAAATTCTTATTATCGAACTTACATAGCTTGAAGCTAGTAACTGTGTTTACAAAGAACTTTATTGCATTATTCCTGAACACGGCTGTGTATTACTTGCCAAACGATATTACTTAACGTTAACATCGCCCTTGAGCAAATGACGTTCGGGAAGGGAGAGAGAGAGCTATGGGCGGAGTGGATAGGATGGGAAATGTTCGATCCAATTGATTGACGACCACCATAAAAAAAAAAACTTGAACAGGGCGAGCTATATGCTTGGAGTGCCATTGTACTGGATGACATTGGAATGAGGAAATTTTCTGTTCGACTGGCCATCTGGGTCGAGGACAATCAAAGCAATTTTAGTCGAAAGCATTTATGCTGCGAAAGTGATATTATTGTTCGGGGCTTGCCTCGAATCAAGAGAGGTAAGATATTCCTCTGGGGCAAGGTCCTTTCTCCTATACATAGTTGAATTGAAGAGCGCAAAAAAAAATAATTTGCATTCTTTGCTTCGTTTCCAATTAAGGAGAAGAAGAATCAAGAAGTACTCGAAAATTTCTCTGCTAATCAGTATGTTGGTTTGGCATGCTGCAAGTACATACAACAAAAAAAACTATTACCTATTTGATTGTGGCGTCTAAATGAAATGGAACAGAAGGTGCCAAGGGCCAAGAGTCCTGTTTGGACGATGAGTGACTTTTGTTCCTATGGGAAGTGGACTCCTTTGCGGTAGGTTGCCGTTGCCGAATGCCGACAAAAGGAAATTATAGTCCTTCTGTAAGTTATTTACCACCGCTCACTACTTCTACCTCCATCCCTCCTAGCTCGAATGGCCAATATATTTTAGTATGTGGTTCGTTCGGTTTTGGTCTTGCTTTGTAACCTACTATAATAGGTCTTCGTACATACATAAACCGCAATAAATTTTTCCTGTAAAAGGCATTGTTTGCCTGAAGATGACGACACGGACAAAGCCCAGATAGAGAGCGACTAATTTAATGTGTGCGAATATACAATTCTTGTATATACATATGTGCGTGGAAAATTTATTTCACTATGTTGAACAATTACGATTACAATTGAGTGTTTTCAAGCTTGCAAACTGCAAAGATAAAAGAACCTTATGTGTGTGTTCTGGCTATTCTCTTAAAGTGAATTTAATTTTCCAACAAAACTAAATAGAAAAAACCACAACAAAAAAACAGGATATAAAAATATGCTCCTTTGGAATTGAAATTGGGCAATTCCATGGTAACTCACGTTACATTTGGGAGAGTTTCACGCTCTTTTTCATTAAAATTTCCATACTTATATAAATATAAATAAAACAAAATATAAATTCTATACATGGTAATGATTTCGACTTCGAGGAAAAAATAAAATTTTTGGGAAAAATAAATTCTTTCTTAGTAAAAAATATCGAAACATGTTGGTAACTCACGTTACCATATTCGGACATGGGTTTTGTAGCAGTACTATGCATATTTTCTAAAAATTAAACAAACCAATAAAGGTAAACTGGTTTGTTGAATTACATATAAGAATTTATCAGCCTGATTATATCTGAACACAAATTTTAAATTATTGAAAATATTTTATACAAATTTAATAAAATACATGGTAACTCACGTTACAAAAAGTCGGTAACTCACGTTATTTCACGTTTTTAATTCAAAAATTTAGGGTTAAGCCTTTTATAATTTTATTTTATTTTTAGCCGTATGCTTATTACTTGTAGGATATTTTGTAATTCTAATTTTAAAACTAGCGAACAATAGACAGGGGGTGAGATAAATTTTCCATTTTTCTATCTTCATGTCCACTTTTTCATGGAATTACCCAATTGCTAAATGGATTTTTTTCTTATTGTATGGTGTGTGTATTTACCTATACAGTATTGTTTACTTTTGTTTTCCTTAATTTATAAAAGTTATTATGTAATATCTATTGTAATGGTTCAATCAATAGTCAAAGACAGGAAATTTTAGTTTTCTACTTATAGTAGGGTCGCTTAGCAAGAAAATCTATTTTTGCCGGACAAAAGCACCAAATTTTTTTAGGTACTGCTTAGGTCCATAGCTTGAGATTTAGGATAGGACCCATCTCGGCGGTCAGCCATCTTGGATTTTATAGCCGCCATTTTGAAATTTAGGTATATTATTAATATCTCGGCTTCTAAATCACTTAGGAAACCAAACTTGGTGTCTAGGTATAAATTTTTGGGGTCAGGGAATACAACCACATACTTTTCAAATGCTAAAATTTGCAAATATACGAAGGGGGCATGGGGGTCATGACCCTCTTGCTACAAGGCAATCAAATATAATATTTAGGGTCAGATAATATGTACCTGCACAAGTTTAACATGTATCTGGCTAAATTTATTCAAGGAGGGGAATAGGGGTCATGACACCCTCAACCCTCAGAGTCCAAAAAATAGTATAAAACAATCTTCATTTAGTCCAAAAAGATAGACAAGAAATAATCCTTTTGTTAATTTTTTTGCATGCTTGCATAAACTCTACAGCTTCATGAAAATTACTAAAACAAGAAGAACACCCTGTACATGTATATCGTCCTCTGAGCAAGAACTAGGTAACTCAATTTTATATTTTAGTAATATATATTTATAAAAACGGTATTATTTTGTACAGTCTTAAGGACTTTTTGTCTATAAAAGACAAATAAAGGATATATGTGAAGTTTCAGGAACACAAAAATTTAACTTTCCATCGTTCTCCAGTAGCTATGTTCCTATAAAGGCTGCTATCTCCAAGATTTATGAAATTGAGTTACCTAGTTCTTGCAATCAGGTGACGATATTATCTTAGTAAGTCTTACTCCCAGTTTCACAGTCTCGTTTAAACCTTGAACTGAGTTCAATTGTTCTGCTGAACTAAAGTTTAAACCAAATGTGGAGTTTAAACTCGCACTGTGAAACTGGGGGTTAGTGTTTGTAAGTAAACCTTATGCTTGGAGTCAGGGAATACAACTATAAGCAACTTTTATGGGAGGTAATAATATTATTATTATTATTATATAAATATATATTTTTATTAATTAGGTTGTTTAAGTATATATTAATTACAAACTATCCGATTATTAAATCGAGTGAAAAAATTATAAATTCTAAAGCCTGGTTGTGTAGTTTTCATAGAAAAAAATACTTTTTTCCTAGGCGTGAAAAACTGTCAAAAACTAAATGCAATTATTTTGGCGACAAGGAGGAACAAATTTGTCTCGAAACAAATGCAACTCAATGGGCTTTTTGTAACCAAATATTATGACGAAAACTATTTTTTTGAAAATCTTTTGGTTCATTAATTATTGATGTTTCATTTCAAATTTGATTTCACTTCGCTTTGAAGTATGAACTAGGCTTAAGATATAAGGTTGAAAATGAAATAAGATATATATACTTGTACATACATACTAATATATATACAATTTAAATACAAAAGAAATCACAAATTAAAGATGTTGAATTGCATTTATCTATATGAATTGCTTATGTCGTATTCAAGCATTGACATTTACAAAGGTCAGTACAATTCCAACGAGCAGCTTTGCAAGCATATCTACCAGTGTATCCTTTTTGAATCTTACAATTATATTTCACCAATTCAGTACATGCCTTTGAAGCTATAGGTAATGCGTTCCATACAGGAACCCATGATCCATCTTCTTCTTTCTGAGTCCAGCCCAGCCTTCCGGACTAGGAGCGCATTGTTGAATGTGTTCACTAGAACACCATACTTCTGCCTGATATACAGCCCGCTTTGAGTGTTGAAGTAGTGCATCTTTTGTTGGTGGAAGTTTCTCCATTGTCTTAGTCTTCTGACAAAACAGCTCCTTCCTGACATCATTCACACTGTCCGAATTACTGTATTTATCATATAATATTACCGTGAAGCGTTCTAGCCTTGTTCACCATCAAGCTCTGTGTAAGGATGTAATGCTATGCATGTTAAGGTATGTGACACCTCATGATAACAATTCCATGCCTCCCACGCAGATTTCTTGCCTCGTCCGAAAAATGAGGATGTATCGCAACCCGTAAAACTGTGCAATACGGGGAGGCCAAGGATTTTTCTACGCCCAGTTTTTCGTAAGCATTGATGTCTATATAATAAAATGATAGGCCCGTACCAAAGGCAACAGAAATCTTCAAATTTGTATACAAGGTCATCAGGTGATGGAACTTGCTAATGAGGATTACCACCACGTCCGTGTCATCAGTACGAACCATACACTGATACACCTACTACAGCCATTCTTCATTATGTTCGAAAAGAGTCAGAGGCAAAGAATCATCGTGTGTTAGGGGACTTGGAAAAATCTTGCGTAAATGGTCGCATTTAGACAACTAACCAAAACATAGATATTGCTTTAAACAGCTGTAAGAGAAATTGAATTTTAAATTTTATTTATGATCTGATATTTTAAGATTTTTTCTATTTCTGTTTTCATGTTGAATGGAGTCCAAGATGATGAAAATCTGCATTTTTAATTTGCATTTAACTTATTCATTTTCCTTACAGAAAAACTTGATACGACAAAAACATACGGTCTTTGCGAATAATATTACCATGGTCTCATAAAAAGTAACATTACAGTTATGAAATAATTTCGGCTAGCCAGACGTCGTCGCGTCAGTTTTTGCACTTCTGTGTGTTTGTTTCTGGGGGAATTGTGTATCAGAATTATTTTTTGTAGTTCTTATCCCAAAATAATTCGTATGCAGCTAAAGAGCTTACCTATACAAGCATCCCAAAAATTAACAACAGGATTATTTCTTTTCTACCTTTTTGTACTAAATGAAGTTTGTTTTTTATTTATACTTTTTCTTGGGCTCTGAGGGAGGGGGGGTGTCATGACCCCTTCTCCCCTCCTTGAATAAGTTTGGTCAGATAAATTTTTAGCTTGTGTATATATATTATCCGACCCTTAATATTATATTTTTGACTGTCTTAAAGCAAGGGGGTCATGACCCCCATGCCCCTTGCGTATATTTGCAAACTTTAACATTTGAAAACTATGTGGTTGTATTCCCTGACCCCAAAAATGTATAACTAGACACCAAGTTTGGGGTCCTAAGTAATTTAGAAGCCGAGATATCAATAATATACCTAAATTTCAAAATGGCGGCTATAAAATCCAAGATGGCTGACCGCCGAGATGGGTCCTACCCTAAATCTCAAACCATGTACCTAAGAAGTACCTACAAAAAATTAGGTGCTTTTTTCCGGCAAAAACACATCATCTCAAAATTTGACGCTAAGCGACCCCACTATTACTAAGCCCTATTAATAAAAAATGTTTAATCATCTTATAATTTATTAGTAGAAATAAATATGTATGTGGTTAAATATAATCCTTCGTGGATTATTAAAATCTAAAATTTATTATCGATTAAGCCAAATCTTAGCGAAAATCTACTACAATCACACTTTCTCGACTAATGTGAAATCTTGCACACACACTTCTCCACGTGGATAATAGGATTTCGTTGTTATTTCAGATTGAAAAAAGAATTGTGTCAGTAGTGTTGGCTTTTCTTTTATTTGTAGTTTTTTTTAAATCATCGAAGGTATTTGTTACTCAATTACTGGTTAATCCACCTATTTCTGTGAATTATTTAATAGACACCAATTATCCTTAAAATTTGTTTTATTGATAGGATTTCGCACTTAAGACCAGTTTATTCACATTGATGGGTCCGCATAATTAATGATTTCACAGTTTCTCATTAAATAACGCTAATTAACCAAAATTGGCTGAAAATAGATTTCGATGATTAGCGACTTTAATTTTAAATAAATTCATTAAAATGTTAGTTAACAAAAACATTCGATGATTTACCATCACTTGCAATCTTACTTACTTACTTACTTAAGGTGGCGCTACAGTCCGGGGTGGACCAGAGCCTAAACCAACAAGCTTCTTTCAGCCGGCTCGGTTTCTAGCTAGCTGCCTCCAGTTTCTTCTTCTCCATTCCTCATCTATGCAGACGGGATCAAAAATCACCCGGAGAATTTTCCTCTCAGTTAGCAGTGTCAATACCTCTGCACCATACATCAGGACCGGGATGATAAGCGTCTTATACAGGGACAGTTGAGTTGCTCGAGAGAGGGCTTTGCTTCTAATTGCCTACTTAGCCCAAAGAAACAGCGATTGGCAAGATTGATCTCAAAACTGGTATCGTTCGCTGAGTTTATAGCGGATCCTAGGTAGACAAAGTCTCTGACCACCTAAAAATTATAGCTGTCTATAGTGACGTTCTGTCCTAGACGTCAGTGTTGGGTGTCCTTTCTTGTTGACAGCATATATTACGTTTTGTTTCATTCACCGTTAAACCCATCTTCTTGGTTTCTTTCTCAATACTCACAAAAGCACCACTGACATCACGTTTTGTTCGTCCGATTAAGTCAATGTCGTCAGCGTAAGCGGACGGGCTTTTGAAAGATTGTTCCTAGTGTTGACGTGAGAGTTTAGTAATATTCTTTCAAGAATGAAGTTTGAAGAAGTCGCATGACAGCGCGTCGCCTTGTCTAAAACCTTTTTTGACATCAAAGGTGTCGGTAAGGTCTTTGCCGAACTAGATGGAGCAGCGTGCATTCTTCATCGTCATCCTGCACAAACGGACGAGTTTGGCAGGGATGCCCAAACTAGACATTTCTCTATATAGCTCGTCTCTACATAATGCTGTCATACGTGGCCTTGAAATCGATGAAAGGTGGTGTGTATCGATTTGAAACTGCTGGGTATTCTCCAAGATCTGCCGCAGTGCGAATATTTGGTCGATGGTGGACTTATTCCATGGCCAAATGCAACACTGCTATGGACCTATCAGATTGTTGACGAATGGCTTCAGGCGTTCACCAAGTACGACAGAGAAGATCATGTAGGCGATATTAAGAAAACTGATACCTCTGTAGTTGGTGCAATCCAGACGATCGCCTTTCTTGAGAATCGGGCAAACATTGCTGAGGTTCCATTCATCGGGCATGCTTTCCTCCGACCATATCTCACAGATGGGCTGGTGCATACTCATCATAACCAATTCATCGCCAGCCGCTTTGAATAGCTCAGCCGCAAGGCCATCAGCTCCAGCAGCTTTATTGGACTTAAGTTTAGATATCTTTACATCGTCAGGATTGGGTGGACGGAATTGTTGGCTTACGTCGTGCAGGTTGAATGGTGCAATCTGCATGGTAGCGGAATTTGGTTCGTCATGGCCGTTATACAATTAGCAGAAATGATTTTTCCATATCCTCAGCACCGACAGCGATTCTACCACGATGTTTCCCTGATCGTTCTTGCAGGCTTCGGTTCGGGCCTTGTAACCTTGGGAGGTTCTTTTTACTTTTTGGTAAGACTTCCGAACTTCATTCCTGCAATGGCATCCCTCTAGTTCCTCGATCACGCGCTTCTCATGCTCTTTCTTTTTCCTTCCAAAAAGCTTGTGTTCCTCTCTCCTCTTCTGCTCGTAGAGCTCGCGAGCTGCTCTAGTCCTTTTATGAAGCGCCGCTTTGTATGCCTGTTGCTTGGCTACAAGTACTTGCGGGCGTTCTTCATCGAACCAGGGGTTTCGCTGTGGTGGTCGTGCGAGGCCCAGAACGTCAGAGGCGGCATATCTGATGGCTTCCTGGCAGTTTCCCCACTGGTTCTCGATGTTTGCATTTGGCGGCAAAGGACTATTTAAGAGGGCGCGAGAGACTCGATCGGAAAAGGACCTGGCAATTTCCTGCGACTGTAGCCGCCCGACGTTGAACTTCCTCATAGTATTTCTCTGTTTTGGCTTGGTCTGGATATCCGTAGCATTACCTTGGCTACAACGAGGTAGTGGTCTGAGTCAACGTTGGCTCCTCGGAACGTTCAGGCATCCTTGATATTGGAGGAGTGCCTTGCGTCGATCGCAATGTGGTCAATCTGGTTGGCGGTTGATTGACCAGGAATTCGCCATGTCCCCTTGTGTATACCGAGACTCAGCAACTGTGTACTAGCTATAACAACGTTTCGCCCCGCAGCAAAGTCGATTAATCTGAGTCCGTTATCGGAGGTGGTTTCGTTCAGGCTGTATTTTCCGATTGTGCCACCAAACACGTCTTCCCTTCCTAGTTTGGCATTAAAATCACCCAAGACAATTTTAATGTCATAGCTAGGGCATTGCTCATATGTCTTGTCCAGGAGCTCGTAGAACTCATCCTTGGTGTCATCATCTTTCTCTTCTGTGGGGGCATGCGCGCATATCAGGCTGATGTTGGCGAACTTAGCCTTGATGCAAATAGTCGTGAGGTGTTCGTTCACATAGTTGAAACTCAAGACTTTTTGCCTACGTCTGCCTCTAACAACAAATCCACATCCAAAAAGACGCTGCCCTTGTGGTCGGTAATAAAATCATCGTAGTAGATATCGCAGTCTTTCAGTTTTCTTTTGTCCGGCCTATCTCATCGCACTTCTTGGATGGCGGTGATGTCTGCTTTGTAGCAGTCTAGGGCCTCCGCTAAATGTTCGGCTGCTCGTGGTCTACAGAGAGACAGAACATTCCACGTGCAGATCCGAAGTTCGTTGTCCTTATTTCGTTTGCTAAGGTCGTCAACAGTAAATCCGTCCGTATCCGAGGCTTGTTGTTGCTTCCCAACAAAAATAGCTTTACGTGGCCGGGAAGTCACCCCGACGGCACGACCCCCAACCTGGAGGACCAGACCCTGTATATATAACTCCAAGGGCGGGGAGCTGGATTAACCGCTCCTTATAGGCCTGAGCTCCGAATATGTCGTAGTAGTCCGTATAAGGTGTTCACTAAGTAGTTCAGCCTAACTGGAACTGTAGACGCCACCGTTGATTCCATCTTGAGAATTCTTCCGCTGCCGCCAGGATAAAGGAGAAGTGCCTTTTTTGGGAACACTCCTCCCCCTCTCTCGTTTGCTGCTCCCTAAAACCGTCCAAAGGGATTGGAACCCCATCTTCAGTTAAAGGTACTAAGCACCCGATGTTCACCACTTGGAGGTGAGAGTAGGAGTTGATAGACAGAGGTTCGCTTTAAAAGAAAGCTTGTGGACGCTTGTGCACGCTTGTGTCCTCTTGAATGCACCGTGTCTACCCGTTGAACATCATCACTTGCAATCATAATTTATGATTAGAAATTATTAGCTTTAAATAAACTTGTCCTTAATTGACTGATTAAATGTAATTCATGTTATATACTTCCAGTAAGTTTATATAATGATAATTAATTGAACATGAACATCATTAGAAAATTACTTTTTGGTATCTTTTGGAAAATCTATTAAATTTTTATGATGAAAAAATCTTTCTGACTTTGACTACAAAGTCAAACCTGGTATAAGCCATGTTATCGTGAATAGATTTGGAGTAATTTCATATTTCTGTTTAAACAGATACCCAATTCAAAATTTATGAAAAGAGAGAACATCACTCACACATTTAGTATAGGGAAAAGTTGTATATAGAAATATGTATAATTGAGTAAGTGAGACCAAAGAAAATATACAATCATATTTGAACCTTTCAAAAATGAACATGGACATAACATACAGAGGTAGAGTGATAGCTGTGTATGTCCAATTAAAAACTGGAATTGGAGCTTCAATTCAAATTATATAGTTACGAATACAGTTACTACATATTAATAGTAACCCACAAAGAAATTTGTTTTGAATATCGAATTTTCTTGCAATTCCATTGAATCATCACTTTTTGAAAGGTACTTTTCTACTGCCATACGAAATAGACATCAGACATACCTACATACGTACTATTGTAAGATTTTTGGTATGTTTCGGCTATTCAAAGCGTTGTGGACCAATAAAAACATGTAATCTCTTTTGAAATAAAATCTACTGGCTAGTTTACAGGCTCAATAAAGCTAGCAGCTGTTGGTAGTAGTTATTGGAAATGTTTAAGTTACTTATATGTATATAAAACATTCATCACCAATCAAATCACTAAAAAATTGGTCGTTTTTGAGAACGTTGGCTGCGTCAAAAACGTCATTTGCATTTATTTTTAAACGCAAAGTCTTCTGTTCGAAAACACAAAAACAAGTTTTACTGAATTAGCATTGTGTTCGATATTTTAGTTTACTAAACAAATCATCATCTTCTCTATAGTTCTGCAGTTAACGAGTACCTTACAAAATTTTGGGTCACATTTTCTAGACTAAGGGTTTGTTTCACAATGTCTAAGTAAAGTTCTGATTTGTTATTCGACAATTAAATTATCCGCAAATTAAATCCTCCCATTAACGAACTTTGCGTTTCACAATGATCGAAGTATAAAAACACAGTACACAAATCTAAGGTATTTTACTGCGCAGGTTGTCAGTCGAAAATAAAAAATGGCTGTGAGTGTGAGGAAGAAAACACACGTAAAAACAACAACAAATTAAAATTGAAATTGTCAGAAATAAAAATGGCTGAAAGGATGATGACTTAAATACACTTAAAAACAACAACAAATACTGACATTTGACACAAATTTTGATATATGCGCAGAAGAAACAAAAATCAAAACTCTAATGATATTACCTTTAATATGTGTACTGTGACTAACAAACGTCCCCGAAAATGTATTTTTTTGGTGTTTTAAGATATTTGGCTAATTACTTACAATATATCCTAAACGACAGGTCTTAACTGATAGATATAGATAGTTGTGTATATGTACATAGATATGCATACGAAAGACGTTAAAGTAGCCCTCAAACCACCGCGAGTTGCTTTGGCAGTTACATAAGTAGAACTCAAAGTCTTTTTGTTTGTAGGTACTCAAAAGTCTAAATTTGAGGTACATAATGGAAAAAGAAAAGCACGAAAATATTGTATTTAGTTTCCATTTGTATCCGATCGTGAATATCCCTCATAATTTAATTCTAAAATTGGATCACACCATGCAAATATTTATCAAATTCGTCCTCTTAAGCTGTATTTAGACCTTCGGTTTAATCATCTGTGTAAGATGTTCATGAAGGTGCAAATGATAACACCGAACACGAACAACGTAGAAATTTCAAGCCCTTTTTGAATTCTTGATGAAATTTATATAACGTTTACCGAATAAGGAGCGAAAGTCTAAATACAGCTTTGTTTCAAATACATTCAATAACAGTGCAACCATTACATTTATCTGTTTTTACGGTAGCACTTACAGCTTTGAATGTTTTAATTGCCAGTTAAATTTGCAAATCAATACTTCATCTGATCATTAAAATACTCAGAACTTTAATTACTAGTTAGGCTTGTTTCACACATATACGGTTTCATTCGGTTAGGTCTGTATTCGGTTCGTTTTCGGTTTCAGTTTTTTATTTTCACACATAAACGGTTCTTATAAGGTTTGTATTCAAATATCAATTTTTAAATCCAAAAATATCAACATACTTCAGCACTAGTTTTCAATTCCAAATAAAAACGAACCAAAAAAACCGTATAGAACCGAATATGTGTGAACGCTACGATAAGTTTGTGTGCCCTTGAAACCGAATGAAACCGATTCGTGTCGTGGGGACGTTCGGTGCTATTCGGTTTCTATTAGGTTTTTATTCCTGCCGTTTTCATCGGTTCACACTTATCAGGTCCGTTCGAAAACGAACCGAATACAGACCGAACCGAATGAAACCGTATATGTGTGAAACAAGCCTTAGACGTATTCAGATATTGTGAAACTTAAATGAGATTGTTATTTGACGAATAAGTTCAAAGTAGCTTAATTGAAGCTTTAATCAGAGAATGTGAAACAAGCCCTAAATTTGGGTCACTAAACACGAAAATGAAAATAAATTTTTCTTTCCTCAGAAGCGTTTTTGAGATATATTAGATATCTCGACACCCTTACATAGTACATTTATCCGACTATATGTAAACAAACTTTAACTGTCTTTCTTCACCTCTTATTTGATAGATTCTACATTAACCGTCAGATATTTCCAAGCTTTGGCTCATATTTTGGTTAGAAAGATTTATCTTTCACCTGAGTCCTTGAAAGTTTTTTAAAATAATTTCATATTATGGAGCAACCAAAAACTAGACTTTTTCAAAAATCCGTGATTTTTTAACTTTGAGTGCCTGTAACTTAATCAATTTCCATCTGACCGTGATTTATGCCAGTTTCTGAAAAAAATAGCTAAGAAAATAATTTTTGTGCATTATGAATATATTCGAAAAAGCTTCTTTGAAAAAAAAAATAAAATGCACGACTGGGTCGCACGTACTGGCTTTTATGTTCAAGAAAATTGTATATACAAACATGGAAATTATGAGAGAAAAATGTAGAGAAGCATGAAATACGACATTTAAATTAGCTAAGACAACTCTTTTGACAGTTTGAGGTGAAAAAAAAGTATGCCATCTTAATTCATGATGGAATATGATTGTATGGGGAAAAAAATTTTAAAATCGTTGGAGCGGTTTTTTTTTAATTAATTTTTTATATATAAAATTCTTAAAACATTTTTAAGAACAAATTTTGGTATGCAGATTTAAACCATATATTTATGTGCATATAAAAACAAAATTTGAAAAAAAATTGTCAACCCGTTTTTGAGATATCGAATTTTCAAAAAAAAAGTTTGAAACTTTTTTTTTTAAATCCAAAAACTTTTTTTTTGAAAATTTTGATATGCAATATTATCTAATTTTATCTGAAATTTGTATATAAAAAAAATTCATTTAACTCCGTTAAGCTGATAACGAGAAAACTCAAAATAAAAAAATACGTTCTATGACAGGTACTACTAATAGTTGCTATGTGTAAAATTTTATAATTTTTGATGGTAGATCGTACTAATTTTAGTATATGAAAAAAGTTTAATCAAAATCGTAGGAGTCGTTCTCAAGCAAACAAATATTTTCCTTTGCGGTTTTGTCACTTTTGTATGGAAGGTACCGTTATTTTTTCTAAAAATATTTTAGAGAGTACTAAAAAAGTCTTAAATATCGAGTTTCAAAAAAAATCTATGATGCTGTTTTCGAAATATTTGATTTTCCAAAAAAAATTTTGAAATATCTTTTAAAAATCCAAAAAATATTTTTTCAAAAATGTTGGTACACAAAACTATTTACATTTCTTGGGGGCTTCTGTATAAAAAAAATAATTGAAATCGGTGATACCATTTTGAAGAAAATCAAAAATTAAAAAAATGGTTCCTTGGGAGGTACCATTAATAACCATTTTTGAAAAATGGTTTTCCACCCAAAGAAAGCCCTTACTAAAATAAATTTATTGAATTTTTTTTAAAGAAAAGTTGTCGAGCCGTTTTTGAGAAAAATACGCTTATGTAAATTTGCCAAAAAAAAATGTATGACATATTTTTGGTTCTAAAAAAAAAATGAAAAAACGTGTCGGCAGAATCACAAAAAACCACTAAGTACCAAGTTTGAAGAAAATCGACAGACAGGCAGACAGACAGACAGACAGACAGAATTGTGCCACCCACTTTTTTGGTGTTCTCTATCATCGTAATATCATGTTTGATTGTTATCTCAAAATTTTTTTTTGCAGGAATCCAAAACTTGCCTTATAGTACCTATAATCGCAAGTAAAAACAAATAATTTTCATTTTCGTGTTCAGCTACCAAAAAACTAGCCTAGAAACTATGTTCTTTTCAACGGACCCTACCATAACCCTAAACTTAAACAAGTGTTATCCATGACTTTTGGGACACCTATTACATATGAATTGAACTTGAAATATATGGATACCAGTTGAAATCGGAAAAATGATGATGATCATGCGACCGTGACGATCAAATTAACGTTGATTTGACGGTTTTGAAATGGCCATTATCACTTTCGTATTTTTTGAAGAAAAAACAAATGAATCAATGCCCAAAAATGGCAGATAAGACCGATTCAAAAAATAGAGAATAGAAATCTGAGCTAATTTTTCAGGATTTAAAGCTTAAATAAAATACTGGCATTCAGACTACGAGTATATAGGTTTGGGAGGTATTGATATATAGATAGGTAGATAGATACAATTCTTTGTTTCAATAGATTTGTACAATATTTAAACCTTTACATTAAGGACATGGCTTTGCTGCCGTCTGCCTGATTGACAATTCATAAACTATGAAACAGAATAGAAGTATGTACATAAATAAATTAAATGATAATGATTGAGTTTACAATTTTAAAACTGAATAATAAATGTCTTCTTATTGGAAAATATAAATTGTGTTTAATTCATGACGCAACTATTAGGCCAGGAAAAATAGGTTCCGAGGTTGAAAAAATTAATTCATGAAATATTAAAATTGGAATCGACGCAGAATTGCAACCTCTATAACATATCCAAAGTCCCCCAAAATCCCCGCATTGGCTTTTTGTGTAGATGCATTTGAAGAGGTGCAGTCGTGGGGAACTTGGAGGTCTATCAAACTAAAATATTTGTTTTGGTACAACCTAACCATATGATACATAATTTAAGGGTAGTTTCTAACGCTGAATCTAATAAAACTAAATTCAAAATGATACAACCACCCAAAAAAAAGTTAAAGTCCTTTTTACGTAATGATGACTTTTTTTCAGGTACAACAGGTAAAATATTACCGAAACCCCTTTGAAAATAACGGTATGTTAATGAAACTTGGAATGAATGTTTCATTTGTCTTAGGAACTAAGAATCAAGAGAGTCCTTGAAAATATTCATGGTGAAAGGGTGTGTTTTTTTAAGGGGGAGGGGCAACAAAGAATGTTAACCATAACACCCACGTAAAAACTCTTACACTCATGAAATTCGCCAAAAATATATAATTTGTCATGGCAACCAAGAATCAAAATAGTCCTCATAAATATATTTGTTCTGGGGTTTTTTTATTAAAGAGAGGGAAAATCAGAGAAGAAGTTGGAAGATTTGAGCCAAAATTCCGATTTGGTGTAATTGAGGTATATACAAAAAGTATGGTATATGATTTAAGGGTATTTTTTAACGCTGAATCTAATAAAAGCAAAACTAAAATGATACAAGCACCCTTAACAAAGTTATGGGCCTTTTCAAGCAAAAATTAATTTTTGAAATCGTATTTTCCGTAGAATAAGTCAAAAGTTAACAGTCACCAAAAACACTCTTAGAACAAAGATATTTGTATGGACTATTTTGATTCTTGGTTGCCATGAAGAGTTTAATATTTTTGGCGAGTTTCATGAGTGTAAGAATTTTTACGTGGGTGTTATGGTTAACATTCTTTGTTGCCCCCCCCCCCTTAAAAAAAACACCCTTTCACCATGAATATTTTTAAGGACTCTCTTGATTCTTAGTTCCTAAGACAAATGAAACATTCATTCTAAGTTTCATTAACATACCGTTACTTTCAAAGGGGTTTCGGTAATATTTTACCTGTTGTACCTGAAAAAAAAGTCATCATTACATAAAAAGGACTATAACTTCTTTTTGGGTGGTTGTATCATTTTGAATTTGGTTTCATTAGATTCGGCGTTAAAAACTACCCTTAAAGCATGTATCATATGATCAGGTTTTACCCAAACAAATATTTAAGTTTGATAGACCTCCAAATTCTCCCCGTCTGCACCTCTTCAAATGCATCTACACAAAAAGCCAATGCGGGGATTTTGGGGGACTTTGGATATGTTATAGAGGTTGCAATTCTGCGTCGATTCCAATTTTAATATTTCATGAATTAATTTTTTCAAGGTTCCCCATACGATTTGTGCTATTTTTCCTGGTCTATATGTATGAATACAAAATTTCAAGTATATTTCTTATAGATAAAGAAGCAAGCTTTAACATTTTGTATTATTTAGTAAGTTGAAACTTATGACCAAGAAAATGAACAATAGAGTGGTTTAAAAATTTTAGAATGATTTGAAACATAAAGGGCCTTACTAATAATCAAATTAAGTTATAGCTTAAATAAAAATCTCCATATTTCAGAAAAACCACATACCAATAATCAATTTAGCTGCCAGACTAGAGACTAGCAAAACGTCAAAATTTAATACACAGAAATCCATGTTTAAAGTCGTAACTTTAATATGTTAAATGACATTTCAGTGCCAGTGTTGCCTGTTGTACTATTTCATATTATGTATTATGTATAAATAAGTACTTTAATTTACTCGAATATTACTGTGTAATTTTATTAGTATTTTCATAAAGCCTTAATTTGGGTTGATAGAAAAAAAACAATGATATTTTTGTATATAAATATGTACATACACGTAATGTACATATATGTAAATGTGAGGTTTGGTACATCGTACATATTTGATTTGGTTTGAATTTTTAACATTCATTTTACATGAATAATCTAATAAGCATTTTAATAAGTTAATCAGATTAATTTTGCTTTTTAAAAATTATCATTTTTTTCTTCAAACGTCTTGTCAAAAATATAACAAGGCACACTTCGAAATTAATGTCAATTGCGTCGTGTCTTTGTATTTTCAATCCGTTTGCATTTCAAAAGTCTTCCAAGGAATTGAATGTTTGCAGTGATGTTTGCGGAGTGTACCGGAAAATACCCATTGACAAAATATGCGAAATTATATATCACAGTGAAAATATCGACAGAAAATAATTTGTTTCCGTAGAAATTTCGATCTAATATGTACAAATGTCAAAAAATTATGAAGTTTATTCAAAATATGCATGTTCTTGTATAATGCTTATCAACTATATACATAAAACAAAATTGAAACCGTCCAAACTCTTCAAACAAATAACGTACTATGGTACTGAAAAAGTTACTGTTAAAAAAGAATACGGCAATACTTATCTCCACTCTTTGAAAAAAAAAAACAAATTGAAATTCATCTGTCATTTTGCCAAGCTAAAGGAAAGATTTCAAATCGTAAAACAAGTGAAAAAGCTTGTTAAACTAAATAAAAAAGTGCAAAAATATAAGTTAAGTGAACAATTGAAATACTTTATTGAATAAAATACAAAATAAGATGCGGTGCCACGCTAAATCCTTTAAAAACGCCTTAAAACAAAAAGTGTACAAATTTTCACAAGTGTTATCTCATATTTCTACAAAAAGTAATTTGAAGTGATGGTTTTTAGTTTATCAAATTATCGTAGAATACTTTAAAATCCATATTTCATGATACTTTGCTTTAAAAAAAGCATATTAAAATGTAAATAAAAATATATTCCAACCCAGCTATTTTGCTGAGATTCATGTGTCAAATGAGAAATTCTCGTCCAGCCGGGACGGATTAATTTTTCTTGGTGATGGCAAGGCGCTTAAATCCGTTTTGAGAGAGTTAATTTCAACGTTTTGAATAAAATATTCTTAAACGTCTTTCTGTTTGTTGAGTTTTGTATCTTTGTCAAGAAGTTTTATGTCAGTTTAAAAATATTCTACGATAATATATTTAAAACATCACTCAACATAACTTTATGTAGAACTATGATAAAACTTACTGTGAAATAAAAAAATTGTTCACTTCGTATTATATGTAGGTATGTGTTTTTACATTATTTAACGCAGCACCGCATGTAGTCTTATAAATTTTTGTATAGTAAAGTATTGCAAGTATTCACTCTGTACGTTTGAAATTTTTTACTATTTTAACGATTTAAAATCTCCTTACACTTTCTTATAGCGCGGCAAAATGACGAAAGCATTTAAATGATTTTTTGTTTTTCCTTTTTTTGAGATCTTTTCTTTCCTTAGGCACCCCACCATGCGGCCGTGTAACTGCACGCCGACCCTGAGTCAATGCATGCGTGTTCGCGTATTTCTTCTTCTACGTATTTACTTGTGTTATTGTAGTGTGCGGTTCTGTTTGATGGAATTTGATGCAAATTGTAGTAGAATCAAGGGAAGTCTGAGGATTTTGTTAGCAAAAGGGTAAAATTTGTTTATTGGTAGCATTCTGTTTAAGCACCACATTTTATTTTACCTCTCAGTAGTAGACATTAGTGTTTGATTATTAGTAAAAGGCACAAAAAGTGGACAAATTTAACTTGGTGAAATGCGATGAGTGTTTCTTAGTGATACGTATTAAAAGCTGTTACGGTACAATAATGCATGTTTACAAAATTCAGTTTGAGCAACCGATGGAACCATTCAATACCATTATAAGCTGACTTCTCGACATAAAGCTCTCTTGGGAGTAAAGCCGGCGAATTTCTTGAAGGATTGGACAAGCTGCTATGAAGTGCTAACTATCTTCAAGTTCTCTTCTATTACAAGGATTACAATTCTGAGAGAGATCCGACCTATAAGGAACATAATTTAAATTTAGTATTCCCACCCTTGTTCTAAAGATAGTACTTATAGCTTGAAAGGAAAGTTCATTGCAATGAATGATTTAAGCTTTTATAAATAACTCTACTCTCTGACGAAGCAGCTCTGTTTAAATGCTGACTATACAGGGTGTACCGGACCTGAGTGGAAGTATTTTAGAGTGTGGTTCTTGGGGCTATTCCAAGAAAAAAATTGTACAGGGGGAAAGTTGTACTTCCCCTTCCTGAGGCAGGGGGGCAGTTTCTGAAAAATTGACTTTAAATGCAAAAAAAACGTTAAAAATCAACGAAAACACATCTAATTGCGTGCTATAGTTTTTTGAAAGCTTATATTCCATTCTTGCATTTGATTTTTAAATCAAGTTGTTAAAGCAAATAGTTTTTGAGAAATTAAATTTCAAAATCAAAATTTAAAAAATAAATTGTGATTTTTTTTTTAAGTCAATATTTTTCAAAATTTTACGTAATTAAGTGCATTTTTTGAGTTCAATATTCAATGTCCTCATTTTTTTTTAGTCCATTTCCGAAGTTTTTGAGGAATTAAGAAAAAACAAAAGGTTTTTTTACCAAATAAGCTCGAAAAAAGGGTTAAATAGTGGATAATTCCTGAATAAATTAATTTTTTCGGGCTTCTTTGGTAAAAGTATCTTTTGTTTTTTTCTCAATTTCTCCAAAACTAAGAAAAATGTTTCCATTTGGTTTTCGGTAATGCACAAAAAAATAATGATGGCATTGAATATTGAACGCAAAAAATTCACTTAAGTTTGTAAAATTTTGAAAAATATCGACTTAAAAAAAAAAATCACAATTTCAAAAAAATAATAGCACATTATTAGATGTGTTTTCATTGATTTTAAATGTTTTTTTTGCATTTAAAGTCAACTGCTTCAGAAACTGCCCCCCCTGCCTCAGGGAGGGGAGATACAACTTTCCCCCCATACAATTTTTTCTTAGAATAATCCCAGGAATTACACCCTAAAATACTTCCACTCAGGTCCGGGACACCCTGTATATTTTTTCATCAATTTTCGCAGTTAAATCAGCGAAAATATTTTGCCATTCGTCTAAATTGTTTTCACTGAGAGAGAGGCTTGTGTCATGAGTTACAGCCAATTGATTCAATTCCTTGAAAGGCGTACTATTAGTTTGAAGCTGCCATCGCATAAAAGTTTTGTGCAGACCATTTTCTCTTTTCATAACTTTAACTGAATAATCTGTATGGGCCTTTAGATTTTGAATGAAAATAGGAGGAATATACCTGTTTCCACGTGAATAGCATAGGTTGGTGTTGCTTGAGGTAACCGAAATAATCTGCAAAAATTTTTCTGATTGAATTGAGAATAGAGATCCCTCGGTAGTTTTCGGGAAGATTAACGTCACCTTTCTTGAAAATAGTAAAAGTGATTGCTTTATTGAAACTGCTAGGAACACAAGTTGAATTATAAACCAGATTGAAAAATTCTACTATAGAGTTTTTAAACTGTGGGTCGGCATTTTTATAGAACTCCACCGGAATACCATCTATTCCCGGTGCTTTGTTATTTTTCATAATTAAAAGTACTGGGAGTTATTAAACAACCAGGCTCCAAATTTATTAAGGGCTTTAGCCTGAGAAACGGGGCAGCGTGGTGTCTTTCTATCATCCAAGAGTACTTACGAAGGCTTTTTTCCAAACCAGAAAGGGATCTGGAATTTGAAGATTCTTTTGGTTATAGTAGATTTTCAATTTCTTAATTTGATGAGTTGTGATTGTATTTTCTTATTCTAATAATCAGATTTTTTTTGTATTTCGACAGACATATAAATGCTGCTCTGTCCAGAGCTAGGGGAGCTTTTGCCCTGACGAAACGGTTGTTTTATAGCAGCCGGCTTGACAGCAGGGTGAAGGTGATTTGCTACAGGGCCCTCATACGGCCGATGATTGCCTATGGGTGCCCGGTTTGGTTCAACGTTGCCCCATCTCAAATGGAAAAGATTCGGTTGATTGAGAGGCAGTGTCTTAGACGCTGCCTTGGATTACACAGAACATCAGAGTCGGAGTACAAACATTATTATTCTAACCTGGTCCTATACAACGGCGCCAACATAAACAGGATAGATAATTTCTTGCTGAAGCTTATTCGAGGTCACATTGCAAGAGCAACAGCTTAATTTTTGGGGCTTATTACCCTAAAAACGATTATTACGAGAGTGTGCGTCTAAGCGGCTTTATTCCGTCCGATGCATTCCTCTATTTAGACAGTCGAGGGCTGATCCAGGATAGAGCGGTGGTTCCGCTTATCTACCACGTCGCCCGTAGAACTGTAGATCGGCGGCTCTTTACAGTCGAGACGTCCTCGCACAAGACGGAGCCGAGCACCTTCGGTTCAGTAGGACTGTGTCCGATCGGGACCGAAGAGACAGGGTAAAGCAGGAGAACCAGTCAGTGTTCCCAGATTGGTGGTTTTTCCAACCAAAATGGTTGGAAAAAATGCCTTTGGTGGGAAAAATGGTGGGAAAATATTCATAGTGGGATTTATGGTGGGAAAATATTTCAATGGTCTCTTTTTTGGTGGGAAAAACCACAATTCACTATTACCTGCCTATCTTCGAGTCTTATGACATATAATGATTTGGCACTAAAAAACAGAAACTTTCAAAAAAAAATTTTTTTGTGAATACCACACAAATGAGGTACCAAAAATCAATGAAACTTACTAGCTGACCTTTTATAACCGTTAAGTGACCTTTCAACTGAGATGCCGACATTTTTTTGTAACCTTGAAACGAAGTTTGATTGAGCAATTATTGAAAATAGTTGATCTTGTCATAATCTAGTGATCTTTCGGATCGGTATACATTTTTTGTGAATATTCCACAAATGAGGTGGCAAAAATCGTGCATGACCTTAAGAAACTTTAACCCTTGATTACAAGTTTTCTAGGGCTGATTTATTTCTAGGACAAGTTGACTTTCTTCACCAATTACTGACCAATTAGAGGACAACCTTTTTTTGCGAGTATGAAGTACCAAGAGTGCAGCGCCAAAATTCTTCTTTTTTATATCTAGGAAATATTTGTAGCAGAAAAGGTTATGGTGGTTTTTTTGTCCTCCCAGTACAAAAATGGTTGGATTTTTTTTGGAATTTGGTGGGATTCTAGAAATCTCATCTGGCATCACTGGAACCAGTTCTGGTGGTTGAAACCTGAAGACGAAGTTAATTCGGATATATAAAAGCTAACTATGTATTTATTTTTCTATGCCATGGCCGACTTACATAGGTTAAGGTAGTTAGTTTTAAGCAGGGACAGTCAGTGTGGCAACAAAAAAAAATTATAAAATCAATAAAAACACGAACAAATTATAAAAACACGAAAATGCTTGCTGTGGCTGTTCTAGTTTGTAAGTAGTTTATAAGTAGCTTGTAAGTAGTTTTAAGTAGTTGTATAGTAGTTTTAATTAGTTTTAATTAGTTTTAATTAGCTTTAATTTAGTTTTATTTAGTTTGTAAGTTTTATATAAAACCAATAAAAGATATAGATACCAAGTTTTTTTTTAATTCTTCTTGGTGAAAAATAAAATTAATTTGAATTCTAGTTTTAAGATAGTTCTTAGGCCGAAAGGCATTAGCATTAAGTTATTAGTTTAACTTAGAGCGCCCGAATGGGGCCAGTAAGTTAGTTGTAAGATATTGATAAGTAGGCTAGTTCTTATGAATTTTCGTCTAGCTTTAAGATAGTTTTAAGATGAATGAAAAATAAAAATGAATTTACAAAAAAAAAAAAAAAATCAGATTTTTTTTTCGATCGAAAAAGCCCAGCATTTACTCCCCTTTTCTGTTAATTGTTCATCACTCAGTACCGTTAAATCAAGAATATCAGTAAAAGGGCTTTGTAGCCCTAGCGTTGGAGCACAGACGTACATCGTAAGTGCTTATTCGTCATTAAATGTTTTGCTTCTGAAATATAAATTTTATCTTTTTTCTTTGAATTTTGAATAAAAATATGTAATTTAATTCCACAAATAGGAGGGATTCAACAACACTTAATTGTGCATTGCCACTGTTTAACAGTTAATATATTACTTTGAAGGATTTCTGATTCTTAGAAATTTATTTCAGCAATTGCATTCTCAGAATAATAATATTTTCCCCACAAATAATGTCAAATGCTCAGAATAATTGTATACAATGTATACTATTCTCAGAATTTTTGTATTTTCCTTATTTACAAAGTTGAAAATCCTTATGGGATTTAGAAGAAAACCTTCGAAAAGTATTTATTTTTTCTTATTTGCGAAATGAATAATTATTATGTCAACTCAATTAAGTATGTTTTGGTGCTTTCAAAGTAAGACAAGTGCTTGGGTGTTGAATTATATAGATATATATCGTTAAAAATACTACGAAGGAATCGGATATCACTTTCAAAAATATTTTTTAGTGCAAAATTCTATTTTTAAATTAATGTAGAGTGGGATTTAAATGTTAAAAAATGTACGCGAATAATGGGTGGCTCATTAAAAATGACTTGTTTTCGTTCTAAACCGCGTCAGAAGAAGCAGTCTGAAGAGAATATTGTCTTTCCCGTATATCGTCCCCTGGATTGCAAGAACTAGGTAGCTCCATTTTCAATTTTTTTCAATAACTTGGCAAAAGTGATATAATTTGGTACAGTTACAGATTCATCCAATCTTTTTTACTAACGATAGATATAAGATATTTTTTCAAAAGTTTAAGAAACATACAAATAAAACTCCCCTTCGTTCCCAAGTAGCTAAAAGGTATCCATGAACGTTGCCATATCTCCAAAGTTAATAAAATCATGTAACCTACTTCTTGAAATCATATCAGATGATAATATGATAGTGGCAGATTCCGTCATATAACGACCAACCTACCAGGCCTTGCAAACCAACAAAGAGCTTTTGAAATCAACAAGTTTCCCAAACAACATTGGTCGACATATGAATTTTTTTTTAAATTTAATTTCTCAAAAAATTCTTCACCAAAACATTTTAATTTAAGAAAGCAAACAAAACAAAATGGAATATTATCTTTCAAAAAAACATTTTGTTTTTTGTTCTTTCCATGCATGCTTCAGGGGATATTTGATAAATCGCGTTTTCCAAGATGATGGCTGACAAAATTGTATTTTTATATTGAACTCAAATCTACTTGTGTCCCCTTCTTAAAGTTATTCTTAAATTTACTGCAGGATCCTACCTCAAGTAAATACTTGTTATGGACGTATATGTGACCTGTTCAGTGTTCATTCCATATTTGAAAATGCCTTCCACAGATTATTTGAAAGAGGGGAGCAAAAATATCCCATTTCTCCAGCCCCAATGGAAATGAATTTGTATCCCACTATTCATATCAATATAAAATGAAGGTACATTTAAAGCAAACACACCCCAAATGGAAATGATTTTCTGGCTCACTACTAACCTAGTAACTGAATATTCAATCGCCTGTGTCGTTTCCTTTATTGGGGTAAAAAGTTTATTTTACTGATAACTCTCTTTTTTTTAAATAGCTATGTTTCACAGATTTTCAATGATGCTCCTTTTAAGGTTTATCGCCAAACTTAGTTATATGAATATTTAAAAAAAAAAAATAAACTGTTTAAATCCTAAGCCCATTTCAGAATCATTACTTTTGGTTGTTAACTAAAGTATTCTTATGGTGTTAACCACTTAACACAACCAGACCATAACAAAAAAAAGCAACTTTTTGTCATCATCATCAGCATCAGCAACCAGCTGAAAATTCATTCATTTTCACTTCTTTACACCACTTTGGCTATTGAGAGTGAAAAAAAAAAAATGTTTCCTCCAAGGACTTTCATGGCAACAAAGCTTACAAAGTAACTCAACATCAGGGCAGTTCGTTTACTCGATGTGCCACCCGTGAAAAGTGGTTGTTGACCTTTTTTGAATAGCAAGCGGACAAAAAAATTAGGTTGATTGTATGCAGATTTGCTGGGTGGTTTCAAGTCTTTTTTTTTCCTGTTTTTTGAATGCATGCAAGTTGTTGGACCAAACCAGAGGTTAGCATATTGAATTTGGCAAAAAGCCAAAGTCCATTATGTATCAACTGATGATGAGATTATTCGGCAGACTGTTTGACCAAAAAAAAATGTATCTGGCTGGAATAGGTGAAAATCCTTTTGTGATGTGGGCTATTTTAAGCTTCTAAACTGACTCTATTGAATTAGGTACCTTTAAGGTTTATGAACTTTTTGTGATATGCAAAAATAATAATAATTAATTATTCTTTGTGATATTAGGTATAAGGGCTTGCAGTTTTAGTGCACATATAGGATTTAAAAGGTTTGAAAACAGAGATTTAATTAAACAAAATATTGCTGACCCTTGCTATGTCTTGCCTGGGTCCACGTATCAGATCAAAAAATGTTCGGGAGTCAGTTGGTTAAACTGTTTTACCTGCGATTGGATTCATTAATTAAATTTGAGATTATATAGTTCTCAACAACTCCAAAGTGAGCTGTGAAGGGCCGTTCCTTGCCTGGCTAGTTTATCCACCCATTCTCTTCACTTAAAGCCACTATTACCTAGAACTCAGAGAAAGGTAACCTCGAGATTGATGTTCAGGCTTGAGAGCTCATCTTGGCATTTTTGGATCTTTTAGTTAAAAAAAACATGTTATGAGTTACAATTCATAAAAATATTTACACTTCAAAAAAAAATTATATATTCCTCTCACAGCATTATTTGCATGCAAATAGTTTTGCATCCAAAATTAATTGTTTTCCATTTTAAGATCTATTATTTATTAATAAGGGGTTAATTAATGGTGGCTTAGGCAAAGGCAAACATTTTGCTCCTAAAATATTATACAAAATTAACCACATAATAGGTTGAAAATTGTTTTGAACAATTTGATTTTTCTTTTGCATGGAATTGTAAACTACGCTTAAACGACAAATATTTATAATTTTTTGCGCAAAAGACACTCCTATGAAAAATAGATTCTTTCCATATGATAACTTCCTCAGTATTAGTCTCAATGAAGATGAACTGACATTAACTCCAACCCTAAAAGTTTATCTTCATCTGTAGAATCTCTTAGATAAGTTTGTAGACGTTTTACTGTTGAAAAATTTCTTTCCGGTGTCGCCAAAATTTTAAGAAGCTTGTGTATGTGAATCAAGTTGTGTATAGCATTTTGTCTACCATTATTATTATTATTATTATTATTATTTTTATTATTATTATTATTATTATTATTATTATTATTATTATTATTATTATTATTATTATTATTATTATTATTATTATTTCTTTATTTAAGTAAATGTTTACAATATTAGAAATCAAAATAATTTATGGACATGGCGAGTTGCCGTCTGCCAGAAAATGACATTTTTTTAATTAAATAAAAAAATAATTGGTAGATTTAAATTTAACATGAATTAAAAAGTGGGTAAATAATAATTTAAACATATTTGTTTTTTTTTAACAATTTATTACAGTTTGGGTTTTATATTTATAATTTTAATAAATAAATTACACAATAGTGAGGTATAAGTGTATAAGCAAAGATTTAAAAATAATTGAACTAAGAGGTTGAACACTGAACAGCCATTATGGATTAAATATTTCAAAAACTTTTTCGATAATTTAATGCATGATCACAAAACATGAAGAGATTTGTCCACCCCACGGACCCATTCAATACATTAAATAGTTGTTCCCTTGAGAGGACACTCTGTTCAAAGTATAGCCTTCGAATTTCTTGCAGTACTTGGCAAATAGCAATGAAATGATAAACATCGTCGCGTTCATTTCTGTTACAAAAATTACAAATAGTAGGCAAATCTGACCGATGTGGGACATAGTTAAGACTCAGAATTTCTACCCTTGCCCTAAAAATTGTAGTTATTGCTTTCACAGGAAATCCATATTTAAAGTAATTACTGGAATTTAGAGAATGGTTTAAGTTTCTATAAATTTCTCGGGTTTCTGATGTTGATGCTCTATTTAAATGTTGGAGATACATCTTTTCATCAATGTTCGCGATAATAATAGAAAATTTTTCCTGCCAGCTATCTAAGTTCGATTCCGTTAAATCCAGAGACAGGTTGTGAGACTGGGCAAGTTCATTCCACTCCTAGAAAGGCGATGCACATGTTCGCAAGAGGTGCTTCATAATGAATTTGTGAAGACTACATCCTGGTTTTCTCATAACTTTCGTAAGAAAATCTGAGTGTGATTTTAAGTTTTTTTATATAAATAGGTGTTATTCCTGACTCGACGTGAATTGCATAAATTGGTGTTGAATTGGGCAACCGAAATAAGCGTTTAAACAAGAAAAAGTTGAATCAACTCAAATTCTCCGAAATAGGTTTGGCCAAAAGCTTGAACACCATAACACATATAACTGTTAACAGTTGCTTGAAAAACTCGATATTTTGAACCTAAGTCAATATTTTGGTTTGAGAAGAATGTGGGCAATATAAAACTGAGAGCAATTTTCGCTTATTTACTTTTTTGCTGAACATGCTTAGTGAAGCTTACGTTAGCGGACATCAACACTCCCAGATATTAAAATTCCTGTACTATCTCAATAGACTCGCTACCCAGAAACCACCTTTCCTCTCTTAACCTTTTACACTTGCGAGCTTCAAATACCATAATTTTAGTTTTTCCAGAGTTTATCTTGAGATCCCAAGTTTTGCAGTATATTTGGAGCTTGTTTATTTGGAGTTGGAGAGAAAAGGGGTTATCCGCTAACATGACTAAATCATCTGCGTAAAGCAATACTTTTATGAGGATATCCGAAAATGTGACTCCACCCAGTATATTTTCAGAAACATCATCAATGTAAAGCGCAAACAGGATTGGGCTTAAAATACATTCTTGAGGGACACCCGCAGTCGTTTCAAACCAGTTTGAAGTCTCTGACCAATCCCAAACTGTCACATATGTTCGGCATAAAAAGTTTTCATAAATAGACAGACACTTTCTGGATATTCCAAGAGAAGCCATTTTATAAATGAGAGCTTGGCGATTGACAGTATCAAATGCAGCTTTTAAATCCACGAAACAAGCATAAAGTTTTTTTTTTTTTCTTTGCGTAAATTTGTTAGCTATGCTGGTTAAGGCAAAAATATGGTCAAACGTTGAAAATCCTTCACGATTTCATTTTGTCTACCATATCATGCATTCAGCCTCTTAACTTTAAATTGTCACGATCCAAAATTTTTTATAAAATTGAAATTTTCTTCTTTAATGTTTTGTTAAGTTTTGCCAAGAGTTGAAGGTATCAGAAGACACGAATCTCATTCTAAGCTGACTTAAGAAATCTTCAAGGTGGGTAGCTAGTTAACTAAATTCATTAAAAATTATGTAGTACGTGAGCTAAATTAAATTAAATTAATTAATTGTTAACTATCGCAGACATTTGAGCACAAATTGTATACTAAAATTGAAAAGTATGTTTTAAAAATGCATTTCTCAAACATTTGGGGGGGGGTCAAACCCATGTTATCCCCCCTGGCTACGGCCTTGACTATTTTCAATTACCTGTAATTAGGAAGAAAGTTTTTTGAAGAAGGTATATGTTTAATTATAAGTGAAATTTTCAGTTAAAATAACAAGAAGTTACGGAAATGTTTATTTCTTTAATTACAATTACATACATGTTATTGTAATGGAAAAAGTTCAATTACCTAGTAATTACTTTACCACCGCCTTTTTCAAGATGGCGGCCAAATGGCCGGATTTCAACCCCGAACATTGGTTTATACTCCTACTGAGCACCCCTATCCATCAAAAGAAATAAATTTTATGTTGTTGGAAAGTATGACTGTTGTTTGCGATTGGCCATCAACAGGAAAACAGCAATATTTTGCTGTTTCGCAACAACGTTTGTGATGCCAATGTCTCGCATTAACTTCTTGGAGTTTCTTGAGTTGATGGTGGCTCTATTTTCATTAGGGGCGGCGAACACATCATCAATTTTCTGGTGGTGAGTACAATAGTTTTCACTAAATCTTAATTTGATATCTTTTACTTTTACTTTTGCCTTGATGTCCATCAAAAACTCTGTAAGGTGAACTGGCGAATGGTATTTGTAAAATATTCTATCATTAGTTGCTATACTTAGTTGCGTTTTTGGTTTGCGAAATAATGGGTATCCAGCTAACTTCATATGAACTTAGCAGGACAACTTTCTCAAAAATGTAGATAACCGAAAAAAAATGTTTTTGAGAACTAATTAATTGCGAATTAGTTACACAAAAAAGAAGTTAATTGCGATTTTTGGCTTGCCAAGAAATATGTATCCTGCTAGCTTCATATGAACTTAGCAGGACAACCATCTTTTCGGAAACAAAAAATGCAATAAATTTTTTTTTGCGCAGCTAATTCGCAATTATCTAATTAATTCTCAACAACCAAATTTTTCAGCTCGATTATCCAAATTTTTGAGAAAGTTTTCCCGCTAAGTTCACTTGAAAATCGCAATACGCCCATTTTTCGCAAACGAACAAAAAATACATTTTTTCTTGCGTAACTAGTTCGCAATTAATTAATTTTGAACAACGAACTTTTTTGAACCGTTTATCTACAGTTGTCTTGCTAAGTTCATATAAAGTTAGCAGCACAGCTACTTTTTCGCAAGCCAACGCAATTAATTTAATTTTGCCGCAACTAATTCGAAATTATTTAGAGCTCAACAACCATTCTTTATTGTTTTTTTTTTTGTTTATCTTCACTTTTGAGAAAGGTGACCTGCTAAGTTCATATGAAGTTAACAGGATAGCCATTACATATTTCGCAAACCAAAAGCGCAACTAATTTAATTTTTGCGTGACTAATTCGTAATCAAGTAGCAACTAGTGATGAGATAGGTACTTTTTTATCATAATTTCAAAAAGTGTCCTGCTAACTTCATATATGTCCATATTTCGTTTTCTTTCAACGATAAGGGCATTTATTTACAGGCACCGCCATTTTCGGTTCTAAAAAAGAAACTTGAAATATGAAATACAAAATGAAAAAAGCTGTATATATAGGTACAATGTACATTTGAAGAAAAACTTTTCAGCCGTTTTGGCCTCTAGCGGAACAAACACAACTTCTTTTTTATGTTTTTCTTATCATAGTACATACCTAGGGTCAAGCTTGATATAAAAAACTTCTTTTTTTTTTTGTGATTATATTTTTATGAATTTCCTCTGTATATCACAACTAGTAATATTATTTATTTTAAAATAAGAAAAGAACTTATTAATTTTACTATGTATCCCTCCATTTTCCATTCACGCTCCTGTAACCTTTTAAAAAGAGAAGAAGAAAGTGACAGGAGTTCTACCTATTCTAAAATAAAAAATACAAACAAAATTTCTCAGAAGTAACACGATACCTATTAAAGAAGAAGAAGTTTCACATCATCCCAATTGCGAAAATAATATACATAAATACATTTCCTTATATGTATGTATGCATATGTATTATATCTACTATCTACTATTTACGAGTACATATCAGCTTTGATCTACATTTATATCAAAAAAATAACATTATTAATGAGGATTTTTAACTTTCTAAAAAAACAAAACAAAATTCTATTTTAATACTCGTATTATTTATATAATTTAGTTTTTCACTACAACACTATACCCTTGAACCTAAAATTGTTCTTATTTTTCTGAAAATCTGAAAGACGGCAAGGCCATGCTTATCGATTGTTTGTAAAAGAAATTTTCTAATAATAAAGAAGAAAGCAAACAATATAAATCAAATCTAATCTAATATTATCTCCTTTCAACTTTGAAGAGGCTGGAAAATAGATGTTAGCCTTAAGGGGTACCGCACCATCGCCAGCCACCCACGTGCCAGCTGAAGCACTTTTGCCTCTCTCTATATTATTAGGTTGTCATCTCCAACGCAGTTTTGCCAAACAAATTATTATCTGCATATTTTTCTCTTCAGTTAAGGCCTAGTTTTTTTTTTCTCCCAGAACGTTATAATGGTCAGCTATTTTGTGTTTTGGATTTTTATTTGTTAGTATGTTGTTTTTCTTTTTTGATTTGTTTTTCTTTCATCAAAATATCTAAATTTATTGTATTAAGTTCTCCATTTGGAGTTCGACATACAAAAAAATATCGATTCTACAAAAAAATCTTTCCTTATAAGACTCTCACTCTGGTTGTTCATTTTTATTGCCATCAAAATTGCCAAAGCAACATTCGACCCGTCACGTTTTCAATTATTTTTCTCTTTCAACTGTGTCGGACGCCAGCCACACCACCTGTCAGCCATTCAAGATGTTCCTTTATACTATGTGAGCTCCTTAACTCAATGCCATCGCAACCGTCTTTTAATAGAATTACCTTTGGCAAAGACATTAAAAGTCAAACTTTTCTACACTCACTGATCATTTTCCAGACTTTGTCTATATGATTCCTTTCATGCTGGAAAAAGTTTTTTTTTTTTTTGTAGATGAAGTTGAAGCATAGTTGAATATAATATCAAACACCTTCCCTCTCATACCAAACCATTTGATTTCGCCCAAAAATGGCGCCCAATTTGTCGGTTAACCAATGTATGTTACTTATTTATTTGACGTCTTTTCATCATTTGCTTTACTGTGGTTTCATGATTTTTGTACAAAGTTTTCCTTTTTGCATACATAATATCTAAGCTTTTCAATTACTTCCTGCATGGTGTATCCGGCTCCGGCTCCGGTACAGGTCGTCAACACTTGATTGGTTATCTGATTCAGAAGGAAGGTATGTATTTATATTTATGCCATGGCATGCTCTTCTTCTCATCTGCAAAAAAGCGAGGTAAGTATTTTTGCCAAAGAAATAAAAAAAGAAACACAAATTATGTGGTTTATGACGTGAGGGAATATTGAGTACCCATAGAATGTGGGCTTTATGCTAATGTCATGAGGCATTCAACAACCTATAATATACCTACCCACACACATAATTCTACAAAGAATTTCCTTCACGATTTTGTGGTAACTCTTTATGGTTTCTTGCTTCATATCGTAACCCAGCATCATTACTTTCATCTTAAAATAAAATAAAAATCATGAGAAAGCCCAAATCTCATCCGAAGGAATATCACATAAAAATCTTTGATCCTTATTTACATGCAAAGGACTTTACCAATAATACTTGGAATCAGTATTTGTGGTGTGTGTGTGTTGTTTGTGATCTCTCTTGTCCTCAGATGAATTGCCGAATACTAATTAAAATAAATAACACATGAGCCGAATGTTAATGAAAATATTTCCCAGTGTGTGAACAATGAATCCCACCAGTCTTCATCAGAGACATTGTGTCACCACCTGCACTATAGCTGGTGGCTATAAAAACAGGCGGACTTTGTGTTTTGGTGCAAGAATGAGAAGAATAGCTACTATTTTTTTTGTCATGAAAGTATCTATGAAATGCTCATAAAATGTTTTATAATGCTCTTAAAACTGGTGTTATAACTTATAAGGAAAAAAAACCACACTGATTAATGGACTGGCCGTATTTGGTTCATCGACTTTTGTGGACCAAGTTTGTATTTAAATTAATTTATTTACATTCTGGAGCACAGGAAAAGGACATGTAGGTCGATACCAACAATTTTGAGAGAAGAATCGAGTTAGGATTGGGGTCAAAATTCTGCCTGAGGAAAAATTCGGTTTTCAAAATTCTGTTTTTCAAAATTCTGCTTTTCAAAATTCTGTTTTCAAAATTCAGTTTTTCATAATTCTACTTTTCAAAATTCTGCTTTTAAAAATTCTGTTTCTTATTATTCTGTATTCAAAATTCTGCAAATAATGAAAAAATATTTAATGTTACCTTTTGTAACTGCGAGTAGTTGCAGAACATTAAGCATACAGGAATACATAAAAATAAAAACGTATTTATTTGCAGCTCGAAGAGACTTGCATATTTCGTTAGCTTAGACGTTTAGAGTGAAAAGTGGCTGAATTCAAATTTGTTTTGATCATTACAGATGGTTATAGAAATTCAAAAATCTATGAAATCTATTCAATTTCGCTGAAAAACGAGAATAATGATGAACACTTTTGTTTGGGTACATTTTTGTAAAAACTGGAAAAAAGCGCTTACAGGTTTTCACTGTAAGGCAACAATTTTTGTATGTCAACTACACACGTAGGTAAGCGTCAATATTTTCTTAACAAAACACCCACAAAAATTATGAGAATACAACTCTTTATGGATGAATTGCTAAATAGAACAATCTATAAGATTTAAGTAACACAAAACCCGAACTTCTATAAATCTCGACGATTGCATTAGGTATATTTGACTTGCTACGACAGTATCTTATATATGTGGACAGTATAGGTATAGGTTTTCGATTGAATTGAGGATTGTATTTTTTAATTTTTGAGTTTCTTCTTTTCTGTACTTCGATCTTGCTAAGGTCTTTCAATAGATTCTTTTCAAACTTGGGATTCAAATTTGTAAGGTGATTAGCTAGAAGGAACATTTGTTTTTTTTAGCTCCAAAAATAACGGTACCTTTCATAAAACATAAAAAAAGCTTCGAAACGACTGAGTTAATTTTGTTAGTAAGTGACTATACAAAAAAGAAACAGAATTGGCAGAATTTTCTTTTTCCTAAAACAAATTGGCAGAGTTTTGAAAAGCGAAATTTAGCCAGACAGAATAAAAAAAAAACAGAATTTTTAAAAAACAATTTTTTTCCTTGGAAAAACAGATTTTGAAAAGCAGAAAAGCAGATTTGAAACCAAAATTTTGACCTGTTCCCATTGAATTATATTATTTGCTTATCAAAAATCTATTCCAAACAAAATTTAAAAAGAGAATCCTATGACTATAGTTCGCTTCGGTAGTTTGAAGTTAACTTACTAAATTAAAGCGCTTTTGTCCAAATTGGAGGTGGTGCAAACGGTTCTATTTTATCTTTGGTATACTGGTTATTAACACAATTGCTTTTGTTAAATTGTTACAAAAATTATTGGAGCCTTTTTTGAGGAACCAAGATATAAGAAATATAATCCACGGCTGGGTCGCACAAACTTGCTCTTGTGTTCAATAGGCTGAAGGTTTTAAAAAAACTCTATATAAATAAAAATATGAAAATTATGAGAAAAAACTCAACAATTCAACAACTCCTTTAATAGTTAGATGTTAAAAATAGAATGTGATTTCAGTTCTTCTTCAAATAATATGATAGTATGGAATGGATAAAAAAAATTAAAGTCGTAAGGCGGTTCTTTTTAAAAACTAATTTCTTATATCAAATTCATAAAACATTTTTAAGAAAATAAGTATTTATTAAGTAGTTATGTGTACATAACCAAGCACATACAAAATTTCAATGTCTAACCATTTTTGAGATACCAAATTTTCAAAAAAGAATTTTTTTTTTAATTCAGAAATTTCGTTTTTGAAAAAGTTTTAGCAAAATCTAGATTCTAAATAAAAACACATTAAGTAACACTTCCTTGGTCATAAAAATATTCAAGGGCGGATTCAGACTTTTGCCTAGGGGGGAAGGGGGGTCACGTTCTTCAAAATTCACGATATTTAACTCAAATATAAATGTTTTGTTTTTTGCTAATATAGTTTATGAACCGTATTTTTGTCTTGTAAACGTTGTAACACGAAGCAATTTAAGTAACTTAGGTACTACTTTTTTTACTGACATAACCTACATAATATAGCGCAGCGGAACGTTACCATATACAAAAACAAAAAACTTTGAATTTCCAATAGTATCTGCCAAGTTGCTAGGTGAGCAAGTTTAAGCAATCAAGTCCTGTAGCAAATCGAAGCGGTGGAATCGCAATCGAAAAATGTATTTGCTACCCATAGGCGTAGGAAGGGGGGAGCAGAGGTGGGCAGTGCCCACCTTAAAAAATGAACTGCCCACCTTAGAAAAATCGGCAGTTAAACTTTTCTGGTTCTACATCCCACCCAAGAAGCAAGATTGAATAATTGTGAATGAAATTTCAGACACCAAAGTTTAAATTTTGCCTACAATTACATTTGGTCGTCGTATAGAAGTAATTTTTGCCCACCCTAATTTTGTGTGTATTTATACATTGCAGCACTGTCCGAGAAGCATCTACTCGATTTATTAAACCGAGGCAAGCACAAACCTAGTTGAACCGGTTTTAATTTGTCTCAAACCGAGTTAGCTTGAACCTTGAAGATGAGTAGTTTGTCAGGTTTAAAAAGCGGAATCACCAAACGTAAGATATAAATGTAAATCGCCAAAAAATCGCAAAATTTCAAAATTTTCCACTCTATAAGCAACCAATTTAAAAAATCTATTGCAATTAATTTAGGAATAAGAAAGAAATCGTTTTTCAGTTTTGGGGTGCGTTCAGATTTAATACTACGATGGCTCCATCTAGCAAAATATTACATTATAAAACGAATGTTTAGTTTAAGTAAAAACTTGAAAAAAAATAAAGACTTTAATTCAAAAAATTAAAATCACCAAATGAAATTTCAATTCGTCTGTTTGGCGATAAATCGCTACATCTGACAAATTTGGAACATGAACCGAAACGTAATTCGATTTGTTTTGTTTAAAGTCAAAGCTTACGGTTCGGTTTCGGTATGTATCAACTCGTTTGTCATCGACTTAGGGTTATAACGTATTATTTGCTCTGTAACAGACGAATCAAACCGAATAATTGGAATTTTATAAAAATATAAACCGAGTTGTTTCTACCTATCGCCTGCGTTTTATGGAGAACAATATAATTTGGATGAATTAAAAAACCTCAACAAAATCAGAAATTTTTAATTTTTTTTACTGTTCCGGAAAAAAATGATTTTAGGGCAATTGGGTGACATTTGGATCAAAATACACTTTTTCTGTGTAATCATATTTTCAAGTTTCTTTTAATGCGATCAAAGATTGAGTGGAAAAATTTATTTTTCTTGTCAATAAATGACTCAAAAAATGTTCTCGCTCCGATATAAAACCCTAATGTTCACATTGTCGTTTCAATATCGAGACAGCTTCAGTATTTTTGTTTGTATTTGTATTTTTTTTGTTCATTAAAAATTTTCAGATACCTTTAACCATGTATTTTATTCATCGATTTGGGGTCTAGAATTATTGCTTATCTCTTGGATGAAGATGGCAACAAAAGAATTTGGGTTACCCAAAGCTGCGATAGATGTAAGATGTTAGAAATTGGGAACACACACATCACGAATAAACGAATTGACGCACTAACACAACTCACCGACGACCGACCAACACCGACACAACACAGACGCTGAAGCGAAGCAGACAAACTCAATAGTTAAAAAATAATAGAAAAAACACACGAAACTAACCCAGAAAGTCAATTAAAATTATGACAAAACATTTCACTAATCACTTAATAATTGAAATGAACCTAAATATAATTGACAGATCTGACATCGAGAATGTGAAATATATTCACACTTTCGATACCAATACGCTTTCGATGCGATGTCGCTCCGTTAAAATATTCTTTCAAACAAATCGAAACCGGAGCGAGACCGTACCAGTATTGGAGCGATAATGATTGTGTGAATATACTCATTATTTCTCGTTTAAAGAATATTTTACTGTAGTGAGAACGTACTGAGACTGTATCAGTATTAGAACTATAGTGTAAATCAAGCCTCTGAATTTAAATTTGTTAGACCAGCTATACTCAACCTGCGGCCCGCGGGCCGCATGTGGCCCGCCGAGCTTTTATAGGTGGCCCACTTGGCATTCTACAATTAATATGCGATGTCATAGAAAAACTGAATATCATCAATACAAATTAAAAGCTGTTTGGAAAAAGCGCCTATGCCCAAATTTTCAAATGCAACAACAACAAGTTAACTTCACATTTGAACTTCAGTAACCCTTCGGCTGAATGTGGAACGTATCTTAATGTTCACATTAAGGAGGTCAACAAAACACGCCTAATATTGATTGGGAAATAACGCCCAAAAAAAAAGAAAAATTTTTGATAATATTTCCTTATTTCACTTTGCCCAAAATAATAAATAAATTATATCAAATGAAAAATAAAGCCCAAAATAGTCCCCTTTCACACGAGTAAACTGAGTTGCCAGCAACTTTCAGTGCCAGGGTGACAAGGGCAGGAGGAAAGAGGGGTGATCGAATCTCCCCGGTTGAGGATTTGAAGAAATTTTTTTGACATTTCCTTTCACTTCTAGGTCAACCAATACACTTTCAAAGGAAATTTCAAAAATTGCCTGAAGATTTGTTTCCTCGTGTGAAAGGTGCAAGAGTTTTTTGAGGAGATTAAAAGAAAACGTCAAAAAAATCTCCAGCAACTTGTTTCTTCGTGTGAAAGGGGACATAGGAAACATTTTCAAACAAACACTGTTTCAGGGTTGTAAAAGAATGCAATCTTTTGTGAATGCAATCATATACAATCATTTACTGACTTCAATTGAAAGATTGCTATCATTGAATTAAGTTTCAGACACTGCGAGTTCAAATTCTGCAATCATTCATTTGCTTTAAAATGATTGCAATCACTTTTTCCCCCAATCATTTTCATGCATGCATTCTTTGCAGTCATTTGCATTCCTTGCATTCATTTTACAATCTTGCATTCATTTGAATTCTTTGCATTCATTTGCATTCTTTGTATTCATTTGTATTCTTTGCATTTTATGTGTTTAATGATGGAAGCAAATTATATTGAAGACAAAAATATTTTCGATCAATCATTTCAAAGCAAATGAATGGTGATTGCAGAATTTGAAGTTGAAGTCTCAAAGTGAAGTTAATGATTGCAATCTTTTGGTAAAAGTCACAACATATTGCATTTACAAAAGATTGCATCCTTTTACTACCCTGCACTGTTTGTCAGACAATGACATCAAATTTGAAAGACAAGTGGAAATAGCTCAGTTGAAGAATGAAATGTCACTTTGTCTTTTCGTTTTCGCGAATGACAGACCAAGAAAATATTTTTCTATCATTATTTGACAGCTGATTAAACTCAAATTGAAGGTGATTTTGAGAAGTTTGACGGTGTTCACAATGAACTGAAAAACTGTTTTTTTTTACGATTCAATATTCAAATTTCACTTCAGTGAGGGAGTGGGAGCGAGATATGAATATTGAAAAGTAAAAAAGATCCAGTTTTTCAGTCCAATGTGAGTACCGTCTTTGACCGGTTTTACTATCAAAAGTAAGACTGTGAAATGAGTGATCACAACATTTAGTATCTTTCATCTACTTCAGATGATGATAATGTTCCCGACAGAAAAAAAGTAAGTCAACCCTGGAGTGAATAATGGAAATCAATCGCTGATAAAAAATATAGACACAAAAATATAGAAATTCAAAGCAAAGCGCATATTTTTTAGGAGTATATAATTCTTCGCACTACAATTAACACAAGAATTACATGGAATTTTGGAGCACTACTCCCAAAAATATAAATCCGTTCAAAGAAATAACCCAAACCCTATCAAGATCACTTGGATATGCATACGTTTGCGAATAATCGTTTTCGTTCTTACAAAATGTGTATAGAAAGAAAACATACGAAAGAATTAGTGTAGCATGCAGGAACAAGCCAGATTTTGAAAAAGTGGTCTAAATTAAAAAAATCTAATTAATTTTTGTATTATAATGAAAAACCTCAGTAAATTTTAATTTTTTTTTTATTAACACCTAAGTAGGTACATAAAGTAATTCATGTTGCGGCCCGAGGCACCAAAGCTAAAACGTCTTTGTGGCCCTTAAGAAGAAAAGGTTGAGTATGGCTGTGTTAGACGGTTGTGTAGTTAGACAGTTTCTAAAAGTTCTTAATAGTTGGAAATATTCTTTTGTTTTATTAAATAAAATGCAAAGTTTGACAAATATTAGAAAATCGATGCCGTTGTCCAAGTAAGATAACTTTAGGACAAGGGTGAACAAAAGTTTTTTAAAACTTTTTGGAGTAGGCCAGCTATCAAAGTTTATAAATACGACCGTATAACTCTTTTTTCGGCTAAGGTGATGGATAACATATATTTCAACTTCAAAAGGTGGTTTGAAAATATTCTATGGGCCCATTAATTAGTCGCCTTTGCCAAATTATATATGAGTACCAGTACTGCAGACAAATTTTATCAATAACTTTAAAGATATTTTAAAATGAATTCAATAGCACTGAGTGCCGAAGTCTAGATTATGAACAAATATGTTTGAATTAAAGAACTATGAATTGAAAAACAAACATGGATTGGATATTTTCAAATGTATATACAAACTGCAACTGGCCGCATTACCGCTTCCGCTTAGTTGCACCAATTTTGAAAGAAGTTTATCGGCAGTGCGGCGGATAAGAACTTAGTTGAAAAATAATTTTACCCAAAACCATTAATTTTTAATATAGATGCATCGTAAGACATTGTTGTAGAGTTGATTTTGGTAGCACTTTTAATGTTTTTTAATTGGCTTTATTGTTGACGTCGTTCATTAAATCTCTTTTGAACAAATTCGGGAATACTCAAGCACCAATAAATACATAGTTATTGAGGAATCACTTGCACCGAAAAATTGTTTAATGATTAGGTTTGGTCTGAACTGGTTGCCCACCTTAGAAAAAATTCCTTCCTACGCCAGTGGCTACCACAATTTACTTTTCAATGTCATCCACAATTTTTGGAACCTTATTTGTGAGTTATTCTCAAAAAATATGTAACATCTAAAAAGCCAGAAGCCTTACAAAATACCGCAAACAAAAATATTGAATAACAAAGTCTCGCATTTTTTCAATAAACTCAAAATTAAAATATCCTATTTTTAGCAATTTAGGATTTACATTTCACAACAAAAAATCTTGCAAATAAACCGAAATCTCGCAAATTTAGAAATCGCAATTCCAGTAACATTCGCTCCGAGATTCGAATTGAAAAAAAATAAGCCCCCTCTGTTATCTGTCAGTGAAAATGTTAGTGTGAATGCATTTAAGAAAAATAAAAATAAAAAAGAATGTTATAATAATTTTCTGAAAAAAAACTAAACGAACTGAGACGGCTAACTCCACATTTTTTTTCATCATTATAGACCACTTCAAAAATTGCTTAAAAATACAAAAATCATTTAGACCCGCTCCCTTCTTAGTTTTTGTTTTTAAAAGGGGGACCACATGAAATTTTAAAGTGTGACCCTACTTAAAAAATATGTGGATATACTTGTAGATGGTGTGACCATACTTGGTGTGAAATTTTTAAATTTTGTCAGAACATGAAATATGTACATTAATTTTTTAGGTGAATTTTTTTAGTGTGACCATAGCTAAAAATGGTGTGACCATGCATGGCGTGTAATTATATAATTTTTTCGTCAAGGGTGAACCACATGAAATATTTCCATTTTTTCTCCGAGGGGAGACTACATGAAATTGTCAAGTGTGACCATGGTGTGACCATACTAAGTGTAAAACTCTTTAATTTTGTTGATCATACCGTGACCATACCTGAAGATGGTGTGATCAATGATCATACATGGTGTGGGATATTTTAATTTTTTGGTAAGGGGGGCCACATCAAATACCTACTTTCACTTTTTCGGCAAGGGGGACCACATGAAATTTTCAAGTTTAACCAGACTTAAAAATGCAGTTACCATACTTGGTGTTAATTTTTTCGGCAAGGGGGACCGCATGAAATATTTCCATATTTTGGCCACGGGGGGATAACATGAAGTTGTTTAGTGCCATTCTTTAAAATGGTGTGAACATACTTAGTGTGATTTTTTTTAAATTTTTTCGGCAAGGGGGTACTACATGCTATATTCCGATTTTTTCGCCAAGGAGGGCCACATGAAATCCTCAAGTGTGACCATACTTAAAAATGGTGTAGTCAGACTTGGTGTGAATTCTTAAATTTTGTTTGTATCTCCTATATGTAATCGCTGCAGGGGTTAGTAAAATATCCATTTTTATGTATACTAGGTGATTCGCGTAAATTCTTACAAAAAATTCAGATGTACGTTGGAATTGGACAAGAAAAAAACCACGGGAGGAGGAAATACTTCCCACGCTTGGACAGGAGGGGAAATTTAATGAACAAATTACTTAAAATAGAAAAAAAAAATAATTAAGAAAATTTAGTTTTTTTGATGAACAGTTTTTGAAAAAAAAAATGTCTTAAACTCTATATTTTGAAGAAAATGAAATTTATTTTCCAAAATTTTTAGGTTTTTACTGAACCTATTTACTGAAAAAACTTTTTTGAAAATAAACCATAAAAATGGACTTCTGGCTTTCCAAAAAGCTGAAAGACAATATTGTTTAAGTGATGCCGTTGTTCTTAATGAATTTTTTTTTATTTTATGTAATTTTTTTATAAAATTTTACTTCCTGTCCAAGCGGGGAAAATATTACCCTCCAGCTGTACCATTTTTTTTACTTCTTCTAACCTATGTACATGCTCTGAATTTTTTGGCAGATATGCGCGACTATAAGGGGATGAAAATAAAAATCTGAAAAAATAGAGAATTTTATTTTTCTTCATTTGGAGCTGATACCAGGGTTGTCAAATTGAGCTATTTATCATAAATTGGGTTATCATTTTCTTAAATTTGCATTAAGAATTTGAATAAAGTTGCCCAATTTCTTATTCCTTCTTTTGCTTTTAAGAAAAAACTTTACATATGTAAGTTCAACGATATATTTAAATTCATCCAGAAATTATTCCAAAACACAAAAAGAAATTGGAATGTATAAGTAATTCTAAATTTTTTAGATGAGATTGGGCTAGTTTTTGAGCTACATTTAGGGTAACAATTTTGGGTTACAAGTTTTCTGAAATTGGGCTACACAAGTGCTTCTTGACCTAATAACCCTGGCTGATACAGGCCTTTTTCAGCACTATATTTGCAATCGGAATAAATAGTTTTTCAAATTTTGACGAAACTCTCACCACAGAGAAGATTGTTGTCGAAAAAAGTGTGGAACGGTTTGGTGGTAACAAGAAAATTGGTATGTATCTGACATCTTACCTAAGTAGTCCTGACATTTGACAGACAAAAGAATTTCTACCTGATGATATATCTTGGGCAACATTTTTCAGGAAGAAGGCATGGTAAACACTTATAGTTGTCACTCGATTTGGATATAACTCTTTTAAAAATACACTGAAAATTGTCGTTGTAATTGTTTTTTTTTTTTTTTAATAATTTGTGAATTTATATTATTTCTCATAAAATTCTTCACAAAAAAGATTTTAATATTTTTTCGTCGGAGCAACAGACTTTGAGAAAAACGAGCAGAAACGTTCAACATCTCACATTTTGCACGTTTTTTTCGTTTTTTTTGTTTCAAAATCTGTTGTTCTTACGAAAAAAATGTTATAATTTTTTCTATTTAGAATTTATGAGCAATAATACATATAAACTCACAATTTTTTTGAAAAAATTGTTGTGATATTTGGAAAACACTGGTATTTGTTCGTTTTAGGTGCCAGTCATCGAAATCAATCATTGAAACTCATCATTGAGCATTTGTATGATTGATTTTAAGACATTTAGAAAGTGAAATCAGTGATTAGTTTGATGCCAAAATAAAACTCCTGTCGTAATTATTATTTCTAGTTCAAAAAATTTCAATTTGGTCCAGTCTTTCAGCCTTTATTAATGCAAGGATTGAACTACCTTACGATCATTGAAATCTTCAAAGACTTTTTGTGTGGAAGGTTGGGCCTATTTGAATTGAATTGAAGAACAAAATTTTCAATGATGACTTTCAATGATAACTAGAACCTCATGACATGATGGTTAGTGTGTAGGACTGTCATCGTCATGCCGAAGGTGTGGGTTCGATTCCCAGCCGCGCCACCTAAAAACAGAAATGTTTTATCCGAGGTACTGCCTCTTGTGACGAACTGACAAATCCTCCAAGAGTACATAATACTTGTCATGAAAAAATGCATCTCATTAAGCCGTTTGGACTCGGCAAAAAACTATGGGCCCCCTCCATTCCTGCCAACAACACGCACACAGAAATGGTTGAGAGATGTAAGTCACTAGGCTCTGGTTCTCCACGAGCTGTTCGACACCCAATTTATTTATTTATTATAACTGGGACCTAATAAACCTACAGAGCTCATTTTTTTGATAATTATGTTGTTTAAAAATTATTTTCTCATTATTTTATTGTTAATGGGAGCTCTATCGAAGCCGAAGGAATGAATATTTTCGGTTTACGTTCGTCATGCCAACAACATTTATTTTTGATGATCAACTAGCGATTTTCGACAGAAATCATTTATCGATAGAAAAACAACACTCGCAATAAAGGCCACTTTGTAAATTTCTGATTCATCCAACCTTACCTATGTATAAAACCTTATTATGTGCTACTTGAAGGCTTTTTACATCATAAATAAAAAGTTAATTGAACAAATAATTTACATACTTCTTGGACAAAAAAAAACAGATTAAAAGAACAAAATTCAGATGACCGAAAGGCCTTCAAATATGTAAATACGACTATGTAAAGATGACAGTGTTAACCTCAGTTAAAAGTGCCAAGTTTAACCATCAAAATAAATCAGAGCACTTGGCAGGGCAAGGGACTACACCTCGGTTACGGCGCGGCAGCGGGTATATAGAAGTGACAAAAGTGGTTGTTGCTGAAATCAGGAAAAGTCCTTGGATTCAGGAATTTTAAAGAAGAAAAACGTATACAAATATTCGCGCGAGAAAGTGTAAATGGGGGTTGGGTATCCAATGGTCCGGGAATGTATTGTATTCATATACTTGTCCATGAAAGGCGATCCTTATTTTTTTTTTTTTTTTTTTTAGGTGGTTGACTTTTATTTTTGTTTGGTAAATATTTTTCATTTTGTATATAGTTTCTCTGCCGGTTACACTTTTGATTGTCATGTTTATCCTGGCAAAAAGGATTGCTCCTTCTCTGCGAGTTTTGTTATCACCGAAAACAACACTACAACTCTGTGCCAGAATAATGCTTGGGGTGATTGTTACTTAGACAAAGGAAAAAGCAATTTCCTCCCGACTTATCCTTTATGTTTATTTCTTGCTTTCTTTTTTGGCCCTTGAATATAACAACTGCCAAAGTGGGTGGTGCGGATGGGGTGGGTATAGGTACTGGTTTGTGTACAAATATTCTGTATGTGTATATGTTGATGTGGATGTAAGTATAGTTGCAAGGAGGTAATCATATGTTTTGCATTTTTATTGCAACATTTTGAGGACACTTGTCGTGTGAAATGACAACTTTGACAAGGATCCTTCGTGGGGTGCTGCAAAAATAGAATAGCTTGCTTCAATCTCTCTGTGTGATGATTGTTTTTGTTATTACCTGTGTTTTTGAGTGTACCTACTTCTAGTGTGACTATGCGATGAAGTTATTATATTTTTTTCTTTTCATTTTTATTCTCATTCAAATTGTACCGACACAGTTGAATATATTTTGGGGAAAAAAAGATATAAGACCACAAACCACGACAAAAAAAAATAATATTACCACTGTGGTTGGTGTATTACAATTTATGACAATATGGCGGCAGTTGGGTTTGAGAAAAATTCTAACATAACTTAACTAAGCAGAAAACAAAAAGGGATGATACTCGGAAAAGTTTTGTCTGAATAAATTTATATTTGTGTTGGGAAATTTGATAACTTTTACTCGTTGCATGATATTTGATTTACCTACACAAACGACATACGGATAGTGACATACTCGTATAACATGTGTGTAAGGGATATATTGTGATATGGTATATTGTTTTTTTGATGGAAAGGTTTCAGATTTGTTAATATTAAAACATTTTTAGGGATGCTTGAATGGATTTTACTGTCTCAAGGTCGTGTTATATTGAGTCAGATTTTGTATGTTTTATGCTAACTACACTCAGAAAAATCTACTGGTACTGATTTTCTGATACTATTTACAAGTCAAAAATCTAATAAATACTATCGTTTTCTTGTTTAATACTATCGTTTTCTTCATAAAAAGGCCATTCAAAATTTTAGTGGTTAATGGAATCAGATATCTGTCAGATAAAATATTGTCTGGTAATTTGATACAATATACCTGCCAGATATCTTATAGCTACTATCGTTTTCTGGGTAAATAATATCAGTTTCTCTTTAACTGACAGATGAAATATTGTCTCGTATTTTGATACCATGTACCTGTCAGATATCTTATAACTACTATCGATTTCCAGATAAATAGTATCACTTTTTTGTAGCTGTCAGATAAAATAATTTCTGTTTTTTTTATACCATTTTTCAGTCAAATTTCTCATAATAATTATCGACTTTTTAGGCAGAAAGTTATTATGACAAAACTTTCTTGAATTTAATGCCAGTTAAAGGCCTGCAAAATTTAGTACATGTTTGTTAATAAAGATGATAATGTATATGAAGGTTGTTATTTATCATTTACCCAATCTCTAAAATTGAAGTCAATATTTTTCCTGATAGATTTTCTCGATCGTTATGTTTACTGATATCATTTAGCGGCTTCAGATAAATATAACCACATATACATATATTCATTTACATCCATTGCAATTTTATTTATCAGCTTCCAAATTCACGCATACATACGAATATTTCTTGCTAGCCCATAAACCTTTTTACTGGTAGCATTAAGCAGCTGGAGATAAATATAACCACACATCGATTTAATAATGGTTCTTACTATCTGAATGCATATAGATTCTATCAGTCTCAGTATAAATATTACCACTACACACAAAATTTCAACCAAAAATAATACAATCCACACTCCAGTAACTCGCGGTTTTGCGGTTTAGTATTCACTTCAATTTATCCTATCATTGAGTGCGGACGTGAAATTGAGAAAATAAATTCAAAAATAGTAACAACTTTATTAAACAACAAAAAAACAATAAAAACTGTAAAATTTCAGTTTTATAAAAAAAAAAAAATAAACAGTAAAAATTGTTAACAATAAACATTAAAAAGTGTAAGCAATAAACAATAAACAAAAAAAAGTGTAAACAATAAAAAGTGTAAACGATAAACAATAAAGAGTATAAACAATAAACAATAAACAGGAGATACCTTTTGTGTGAAACAAATAAAGGATTTATCTACGCCAACAAGGTGAAGTACAATTTATATTTATTTTCATTTTTTTTATCAATTTTTTTATTTTATTCTTCTTCATTTCTAATTCGAACTTCATTTCGATAAAGTACTTATTTCATTAATCTGCAGTCTGGTAAAAAATATCAGGGTTCAGATAAAGTACGTATTTCATTTATCTGCAGTCTGGTAAATAGTATCAGGTTTATTAACGATTTTAAAACTTATTAGATATTTTTGTTCTTATCTTTTCATTTACATAGATGGAAAATCAGCTTTGGGAAATTCTTACAGCTCCATTTCCATTATGATGGAGTTTTACAAGCTTGCGAAACGGATATGAAAAAGTAAACAAAAATTAGCATTTATTAACGACTTTAAAACTTACTAGATATTTCTGTTCTTATATTTTCATTTACATAGATATCTAATAATACTGATGCAATGGGGGCAACTTGGACACACAGCTTATTGGTTTCTTTGTTGGCTCGGCGTTAATTTAAACAAATTTACCCAATGTAAACATTTTAAATGAAAACTTAAATAAAAAAAAAAATCAAAGTTACCTAAACTGAAACAATTTTTTTTTAAGTTTTTTTCTTTCTAGGAAGTTTCTCTTTCTTTTTTAAGTTTATTTTCAGTTTTAGCTGCAAATATAGAATTATTAAAACGAAGGTGTATGTGGCATATTAAGAAGTTTCTTAAAAGCCAATCGAAGACAGAACGGAAGTGTGTTGGAAAAGAAAGTATCTACTATGATTTAATTCTATAGTTATCTTGAATCTTTTTTCTTATTTCTATAGAAACACAGTGCAAAAAATAATTTTGTCCTCTAGAGATGGCGGATAAACGACAAAGTTGAACAAAACCAAAATAATATGCCTTATTTCGAAATTAAAATCCATTAGAAAGTATTTAAAATTCGAATGATTTGTGTTAGAACATGCAAATAATTCGAATTCTACTCACTTTCTAACGAAGTAAAATTTTAGAATTAGGCTTAATATTAAGTGGTACTTTGTGTCTTTTATCCGATAGCAGCTATCTGGAAAAGTATCTTTTGCACTGATAGGTGTTATTAGAATGCCGATACAATATACCAGAACTGAAATAATATACATGGTACTCGCTATCTTTTATCCGATAGCAGCTATCTGGCAAAGTATCTTTTGCACTGATAGATGCTATCAGAATGCCGATAGAGTATACCAGAACTGAAATAATATACACGGTACTCGCTATCTTTTATCCGATAGCAGCTATCTGGCAAAGTATCTTTTGCACTGATAGATGCTATCAGAATGCCGATAGAGTATACCAGAACTGAAATAATATACACGGTACTCGCTATCTTTTATCCGATAGCAGCTATCTGGCAAAGTATCTTTTGCACTGATAGATGCTATCAGAATGCCGATAGAGTATACCAGAACTGAAATAATATACACGGTACTCGCTATCTTTTATCCGATAGCAGCTATCTGGCAAAGTATCTTTTGCACTGATAGATGCTATCAGAATGCCGATAGAGTATACCAGAACTGAAATAATATACACGGTACTCGCTATCTTTTATCCGATAGCAGATATCTGGCAAATTATTTTTGAACTGATAGGTGCAATCTGAATGTCGATAAAATTTGCTAAAATGCGATAAAATATTGCATGGTACTAGGCATCAGTTGGTCATGATAAAATCTATCAGTTTTTCTGGGAGATTCTAGTTATGACGAGATCTGATAAAATGTATCCGCTTTTTTGGTCATATATACCAGTAAAATTTTTTGGGTGTAGTATTCAGGAGGAGAAAGAAAATAACAAATCTTTGACAAATATTAGTTTTGACGCATTATGTTAAGTTTATTGTTTTTTTATTGTATATTTTGGGACACATTCCGTTGCATTGCAGACTTCATTATCAATGTCTCATATTTCATAAGCCAGTATCAAAGTCTTAAACAGATTTAAATTTGTGGATGGCTTTAATCACGTCTTTTGAAGGCATAAGCAGAGCTCAGGTATATTTTTAAAGGTTCAATAAGCTGAACGTTTCATTTTTAACGTCATTTCATTTTTATTTGGAAAATATTTCCGGTATCGCGATAAAAGGATGAGAAGAGCTAAAAATATAAATAAATCCTTTAAAATCACATCACACACAAGAGTATAGGTACGCTGCCATAGGATATGTCTTAAACTATAACTTCCGACACATTTAAGACACCTGACATTCAAAATAAAAAAAAATCGAACGTTCTTATAATATACCTACCGCAATTATACTTTTTAGAAGTCCTTTTTAAAGTATAGGATTTCCTCCAATTCAATTCCTATTTCTTCTCCTTTTAAAATATTTTTTTCTTTCCTTCTCAAGCAATACTTCGTATGAATGTACTATTTTTAGGTTACGTTGGAACTTGTTTTTTTATTCTTCATCTTCATTTGAAATTGAGTTTTGAAATTACATACAAAAATCGAATGTCGAAATGTCATGGGAAGTTACCTATACTAAAACCAACATACATCTTAGATAGAGAAGGTATTCAATTTATTTCATTCTGTCTGCGACTTTATACTTCTTGTATAATAGTGAATAAGGACATCCATACATCGAACATACAAAGCATCTTAGAAAATGAAGAAAATAATTGAAATGATTTTGATAAATGAACTTGACGTTAACTGTGATATTATTTCTCTGCTAGATATAGGTTTAACGTTTCTATACGTATATCTACTGTTTGTGACCTACTTAGAGATGGTTTTAATTTGAGTGTCATTGATGAAAATAAAAAATTGGGAATTTCGAAGGATATGCGATTGAAAGAAAAGAAAGGATTAAATAAAGTTAAATATAACGTTTGGAAAGAAGATTTTGATGTAATTGAATGATTTTTGTCTAAGGAAATGTCTGTTGGTATTTTTTTTTGTGACTGACTTGGTATTATAAGTAAATAAGTAAAAAAAAAGACTTAAATACCTTGAATGTTATTAACCTTAGGTATTATAGAGCTTGGATTCGTATGAAATGGATTTTAATAACATTGGAATAAAAAATGAGCTTTTTGTGGGCTTACCCTTTAAATTTGTATGAAGGAATGAAAAGATACAAATTTGCATTTAAAATTTTTAAAATAAAAACTTTCAGATTCGGCCATAATATGTCAGTACTGTCAAATAAAATCAGCGACTCAAAAACAGGTAAAGGTTTTTAAGTCGGCTAAAATTTGTCAATAAAAATGAAAAAAAACACGACACATAAATGTTTATTAAAAAAAGAATAATTTATAGAAATGTTGTCTAAAAAACGATATTATAATTTAATCAAAATGAAATACTTTTTTGAGGAATTGTAACAAAATCGGTTGGGTTATCAACGAGACAAACGGGAATAACATAAAATGGGGCAACTATAGAAATAAAAAAGTTCAAAATCATTTTTCCCTAGGTACGATTTTTTTGGTTGTAGCTTGAAACTCAGATTTAAGAAATTTTTCCAAACACTAGGCCTTGTGAATAAAAAAAAAGCTTAAAGCTAATTTTGGAAGAACCGAAAGCTAGTCAAAGCTTTTACTAGTAGCTTAAGCTAGACAGTTCTAGCTCAAGCTTTGTTTTTTGTGAAAAAAAAGATCACTGATGTCATTTTGTGATGTAAGAGTGGAGCCCAGGTAGACAAAGTCCTTGACGACTTCGAAGTTGTACCTATCCATCGTGACGTTTTGCCCAAGTCGACGATGTTGAGATTCCTTTCTCGATGATAGCATATACTTCGTCTTGTTCTCATTAACAGCCAAACCCCTTTCCGCCGCCTCCGATTCGATACTTGCAAACGCGCCTGTAACAGCTCGCTTCGTTCTCCCAATGATGTCAATATCATCTGCATAAGGAAATAGTTGAACGGACTTTTGAAAAATTGTGCCTCTGTTGTTGAGTTGCGAGTTGCGTACTTGCTTCAAGTACGATGCTAAACAGGTTGCATGATAACGCGTCGCCTTGCCTCAAACCTTTCTCCACATCAAAGGGTTCGGTGGTGTTCTTACCAACTTTGACGGAGCAGCGAGGCTTCTCCATCGTCATCCTGCATAAGCGGACGAGTTTGGCAGGGATGCCGAGATGCGACATGGCTCTGTATAGTTCTTCTCTATCTACGCTATCATATGCGACTTTGAAATCGATAAAGAGGTGGTGTGTGTCGATTTGAAACTCCTGGTTTTTTTTTTCCAAAATCTGTTGTAGTGTCAACATTTGATCGACGGTTGACTTGCTAGGCCTAAAACCACACTGATAGGGGCCGACCAAATCGTTGACAAACGGTTTTAAGCGATCACACAGTACAGATGACAGGATTTTGTATGCAACGTTTAGTAGACTTATACCTCTGTAGTTGGCACAGGTCAGAGCATCTCCTTTCTTGTGGATGGGGTACACTATACCGAGGTTCCATTCATCGGGCATACTTTCATCAGACCAAATTTTGGAGATAAGTTGATAAGTTGTATATTCCCTACCAAATCATCTCCGCCTGCTTTGAATATCTCGGCTGGTAGGCCATCCGCACCAGCAGCCTTGAACGCTTTAAGCTTGGTTATCGCTAACCGCACTTCATTTAGGTCAGGTGGACGGAAATTTTGACCATCATAAAGCAGAATTTTGACCATCTTCGCCGTTAAGCAGTCTTGAGAAGTGCTGCTTCCAAATCCTCATTTTCCTCCTGTGAAGTCGGCGTTCCTCCCTTCGTTTTTGCCCGTAGAGCTCCCGGGCTGCTCTCTTAGCAGCTCTGGAAGCTCTGGTTTTAATCTGCAGCATTGATTAGGGGGGTTTACATGGACCAACATGCTCGACAGCATGGGAGTTGTCAAGCCATATGCTCGATCATTTAAACGCGAAAACAACTGCTGGACCAACATGCTCGACGGATTTCAAAATTTTTTGAAAACTTGCTGGCTCGTCCAACCAGCCAACTTGTGTAAACAGATGCTCGACAACATCGGTATTTGTTTTTGCATTATTTAGCCACGGTGACGGGAAAAAAATGGCAACAGTAACAAATAATGAGTTCTGGAGACAGTTTTTCGGATTTTAAGAGACTTTAGAGAGGTTTGGGAAATAAAAAGCGAAGTTTATAAAAAAAAAAATTCAAGCCACGTGCGTTTGTTCTGAAAAATGAAAAATAATGATGCTCGACAACATCAGTATCCATGTAAACGCAAAGTTGGGTGTACAGTTATTTTTTCCATCGAGCCATGCTGTCGAGCATGCTGGTCTATGTAAACCCCCTATTCTGATTGGTAGGCTTCATTCTTTGATACATGCGCCAGCCTGCATTCTTCATCGAACCAAGGGTTTCGCCACATCAGTGGCGGCACTCCTGATGGCATTTTAGCGGTGTTTCCACTGGTCCTCTGCAGATGATGCTGGTGGCGGGCTTGTTGAGAGATTAAGAGAGACGTGGTCTTGGTCTGAAAAGTCCTGGCGATCTCTTGCGATTTTAACTTCGTGACGTTAAATCTTTTCACAGGATCCGCTCGTTGTTGTGGCGTCATGGATATCCGCATTCGTACTTGAGCTGCCACCAAGTAGTGATCCGAGTCTATATGTTGGCACCTCGGAACGTTCGGACATCCAAGATACCTACTGGAAGCATATCTTGTGTCTATCGCAACATGATCAATCTGGTTGACGGTTCGTTGATCCGGAGACCGCCAGGTCCCTTTGCGTATATTGAGGTGTGGGAATCGAGTGCTTGCTATGATGACATTTCGCCCCGCCGCAAAGTCAATCAGCCTGAGTCCGTTACCGGAAGTGTTGTCATGCAGGTTGTGTCCTCCGCCTATCGAACCAAAGATGCCCTCCTTTCCGATCTTGGCGTTGTAGTCGCCAAGAATAATCTTGACGTCATACTTGAGGCACCTATCAAACGTATTCTCAAGGAGATCATAGAATTCGTCCTTGGTTGAGTCATCTTTCTCTTCCGTTGGGGCATGGGCACAGATCAACGTGATGTTTTTGAATTTTGCCTTGATGCAGATTGCTCGCTTACATTTCTAAAGCCCTAGACTTCTTGCGTAAGTCCTCCCCTTACCACAAAACCACACCCAAAAAGCCACTGACCCTGCTCCTTGCAGCACTCGCTGAAGTAGATGTCACACGAATTCATCCTTCGTATGCCCTCTCCATCCCATCGCACTTCCTGGATGGCTGTAATGTCAGCCTTTAGCCTATCCAGGCTCTCCACTAGTTGTTCAGCTGCACGTGGCCTGTTTAACGTCCGGACATTCCACGTGCAGATCCGAAATTCATAGTCCTTGTTTCGTTTGCTGGGGTCGTCAACATTAAAATCATCCATATCCGAGGCTTGTGGTCGTTTTGGAACCAGTTTGTTTTTCCGTGGTAGGGAAGTTGTCCCGACGCACAACCCCCAACCTGGAGGACTAGACCTTTAGTATAACTCCAAGGGTGGGGAGCCGGATAAACGCTCTCCTTATAGTCCTGACCTACAAATATGTCGTGTCTACCTAAGATCCACTATAAACTCAGCGAACGATACCAGTGCTGAGATCAAATGAAGAATTATACTCTTCCCAATCGCTGTTTCTTTGGTCTAAGAAGGCAATTGGAGAAGCAAAGCCCTCTCTCGAGCAACTAAACTGTCCCTGTATAAGACGCTTATCATCCCGTTCCTGATGTATGGTGCAGAGGCATGGATACTGTTAACGGTGGATGAGAATACGTTAAGCTGTTTTGAGAGGAAAATAGATGGGGAATGGATAAGAAGTTACAACAACGAACTGTACGGGCTGTACAGCGACACTGACCTAGCCACAAAAGTGAAAAGCCAGCGACTGAGATGGCTGGGTCACCTAGAGCGAATGGAATCCAGCCCCGTGGGACAACGCAGTAGAAGTGGACAACGTTAAAGGTGGCGCACGCAAGTGTAAGATGACCTCAACCAACTTGGTGTGCGAAACTGGAGACAGCTAGCTAGAAACCAAGCCAGCTGGAAGAAGCTTGTTGGTTGAGGCCCTGGACCATCTCGGACTGTAGCGCCACCTTAAGTAAGTGTGATTATACCCCAAAGTAACATCTTCAATAATAAAAATGCAGGAATGTTATTGTTTCCTTGTACCCCTCATTTTCCGATATATTCAATACCTTTAAATTTGATCGATAACTTCTTTGATTTCAATAAAATTAAACTTAAGAATTAATTGATGGCCATAAAATTTGTATCACCCTCTGGTTGGGATTATGACACTATCATTTGTGATGATTTGTTAAATAAAAACTGAATAAACATTAAAAGGAACAGTTAAGAATTACAGAGCCCTTTAAAAGTTAGTTCTGTTACGTGTTTCATCAGTTAAAAACCCACGTTTTATGAACTTAGTCAAAATTAAGCTATAAAATTGTTATAACAGTATGCTTTACCTCAAAATCTCTTTCGACACATAAAAGTCCTAACATAATTCTATTTATATTCAACAATTAAGCACACACATCGTTTTTATATACATCCTTCGATAAAAATAACTTCACATGTCTTCTTTTTGTCTAATTTTCAATTTAACGATTTTCACCTTAGCTCTCTCTCTCTCATAAAACAAGCAACCAACTTAAACTCTTCAGATAATAGAAGTATACTCGGAGGTAGGTACCTACTCTCTTCAATCATAAACCCGCATTTTTCGTGTGTTAGGAAGGATGCTTTGCTTGTCCTAAATATGGAATACTTTTACCTACTCATATGATGTAATAAGCTCAAATCCTCTGGGAGTGTGAGGAGACAGAGAGAGAGAGAGAAGTTGGGTGGGGTGGTCGGTGGTGTTTCTTTGAGCTCGAAATGAATTTAAGTATCATACCGAATAATGAGTTTTTAATGGAAATGCATTACTAATGGAATTTATGTGCGAATAAAACGATCCCTCGCACTTCACATCAGTACCTATGCCAAGAAAAAGGTATAATAATTTTCCACAGGTATATCCCTTCTCTGTACATATGTATGTTTGTATGCACGTTTATTTACATCAAGCCAACAAAAGGGGCACACAACTCATATCCTTGTAGAATCATAAAATGGAGAGTGTGAACAGACGAAAGGACTTTCATGTTGTGTATGAAATATTTAAGTGTGAATATGTTTTTTTTTTTTCTGAAGAAAAACCAGAGAAGTGTTCCAAATACACGAAGAAGCAATTGCTTCTGCTTCATAGACCAAAAACTCTCATTGAGATATTAAAAACGTAGCTCTATATATGAACTTCTGTTCGTTTTTTTATGGATTTAGGTAGGTACCAAAGAAGTTGTTTCTGAATCCTTGAAAATGTTGTTTTTTTTTCTGGGGGAGCAAAAATATTCTGTATTTGTGGACACGAACACAATTCACATTTTTAGTGTGAGGTGATTGGTTTTATGTTTCATTATAAAATATGCGTAAGTACATACTAAAAAATGGAGCTTGAAATCGATAAATCCATTTTAGAATCAGCAAACTTATAGGAAAGATGAAAAAAGGATTACCTTTAATATTTTTGAGAACCTATTCATGTTCATATATTACAGCTTGGAAAAATTCAATCATTCATAAAGGATTTAAGTGTTTCGAAAGGTGCCACTCATTGTCATGGCGTTAAGCAATGAGGCTTAGGTATGAGACGAGAGCAATCTTGCCTCGTCTATAGTTATATCCACCCTCTAAGTTATGGCGGGAGTGGTGCGAGTACAGTCTTAAGCTTTTGAGAAGATCTTTGGTGTAAAGTGGTTTTGCGTTCCAGCTGCATACTCTTAAGTCGTTGTCCCTTGACGATCGAAGAATTGTTGCCACTTGAGAGTATTATCATCATCTGAGGGTAATTGTTACTCTCCCACAACTGAACCAACAGGAAATTTTAAGATTTTGCTTATATTTGTTTCCGCAGTTGTAGTAGAACACTCTTAAGTGGTATTAAAATTACCAAAACCAAAAATTTCAAACGCAAATCGGGAGCAGTGACAGGTACAAATTTTGCCAGAAATATCAAAGCAAAGAAACACTGGCACTTCGTAGAAATAATCATGGGAACAAACCTCTATATCCATTCTTAACCAATGTCTATAGGCAGGATTCTAACTTCATGCACAGTTTTAAGGATATAAAATCCAAAACAGCACACGTTCTCAGGTCCAGGAAAATTATTGAGTATAATCCAGCTTTTGGTATATTGCTTCAAACTCTATATCCAAGACTATCAAAGTTATGGCGTATAAGGTATTTCAACAAAGTATAATAACATTACACCAAATTATATTCTACTTCCATAGAATACAAACGGCTAGCAGTATCTCTTTCAACAGCATGACCACTATTTCATTGCGATAACAACATCAAACGGAACATTAGAACAGCGATTCCTATAATCCTAAATGCGTTTTCATTTACATCGCAATTTAAAATGGCATAAGCCTATAAACGTCAGCAGGCTACCTACTGCCCGGTGAGGCGTGTGCCACGCCACGCCAGCCACGGCTTTCTATTGAAAACCATGAAATTCAATTTTATCTTTTGCAGTAGAGATACCACGATACCCCGCATATCGAAATTGAATCCTCGAATTCAAGGATATTTTGTATTTGTATGCGTTCGCACTTGAATAGTTTGCTAAATACAAGAATTGCGCTTTTGATGTTGATGAGTGCTTCAAATTCAGGTACCTAATACCTCTATGTATATAAGTATGTAATTGCCAGGAATGTGCAATTCGGTATCTAATAAAATTCATTGCATTGGTATTTTGATAGGTGATTTTGCTATAAAAGTATACCAACCTACCTCTACCATTCGCAATCAAGTTGTTTATCATTATTTCTTTTTTTGTTCTACACCTAAACATAATGTATGTAACTGCAAGGAAAAAATAAATAAATTTAAAGCGTTAAAAATCCTTGAACTTCATTTGATCTACCTTACTACTTACTTACTTACTTATCCGGCTCCCGATCCATGAAGGGTCTCTGCCTGAGATATTGCGGTCTTCCATCGGTTGCGGTCCCTCGCACGCTCCCTCCAGTCGTCGAGACCAAGCGCTCTTGCGTCTGTGACCGCCTGGTCCCTATAGCGGAGGTTCGGTCTTCCTGGTCGTCTCGAACCTGGGGGCTGGGATTCGAAGATTTTCTTGGCTGGAGCGTTGTTGTCCATTCGCTCGATGTGGCCGAGCCAATGTAGTCGACGTGTTTTGGCTCTTTGGACTACATCCACATCTTGGTACAGCTCGTACAGTTCACGATTGAATCTTCTCCTCCAATCGCCCTCTTCGCATATAGGACCAAATATCCGCCGTAGAATTTTTCGCTCGAAAGTGCCCAGGATCAATTCCCCTTTTTTACTTATCGTCCAGCACTCGTAGAGTAGAACTGGTAAAATTAGAGTTTTGTATAGCGTGCACTTTGTCTTTCGAGAAAGGAGTTTTGAACCCATTTGTTTGGCCAAACCGAAGTAGCAGCGGTTCGCTAGGGTAATTCTTCGTCGGATTTCCACTAAGGTGTCGTTCGTGGGATTGATGTTTGTTCCGAGGTAGGTGAACTCCTTGACTACCTCGAAATTACTGCTACCAACAGTGACGTTTTGTCCTAGGCGATGGACAGATGAGGCTTTGTTTGTTGATAGCATATACTTTGTTTTGTCCTCATTCACTTCAAGACCAGCGCGTTTCGCCTGTTCATCAATAGCTGTGAATGCTTCAAGTACAGCTCTCTTGGAACGGCCGATGATGTCGATGTCGTCCGCATAACCTAGCAGTTGAAAAGACCTGTTAAAGATAGTGCCTTCCATGTTAACACCACTCTTGCGCACTATCTGCTCCAGGACTAGGTTGAAGAAATCACATGATAGCGCATCTCCTTGTCTGAACCCTGTACACGTCTGGAATAACTCGGATGAGCTGTTACCCATTTGCACGTTGCACCGCGTATTTTGTAACGTCATGCGGCATAGCTGGATCAGTTTTTTCGGGATCCCGAGTTCCGACATCGCCAATAGAAGCTCTTGGCGACTTATGCTATCATATGCGGCTTTGAAGTCGATGAATAGGTGGTGGGTCTCGACTTGAAATTCGTTGGTCTTTTCCAGGATTTGCCTCAATGTGAAGATTTGGTCTATCGTTGATCTGCCTGGCCTGAAGCCACACTGGTACGTGCCGATCATAGTGTTGCAGAAAGGTTTTAGACGCTCACATAGTACGTTGGATAGGATCTTGTAGGCAACATTAAGCAGGGATATGCCTCTGTAGTTCTTGCAGGACATAGGATCGCCTTTTTTGTAGATTGGGCATATGGAGCTATTTGACCAGTCGTCGGGCATACTTTCCTCCTCCCAAACTTGGTTGATGAGCTGGTGCATGCACCCTACCAGAACATCTCCTCCATACTTGAAGAGTTCCGCTGGTAGGCCATCCGAGCCGGCGGATTTGTTGTTCTTAAGCTTGTGGATGGCTTTCTTAACCTCTTCAGTACTGGGTGCTGGGACTGGATCTTCATTGACTGGTCTAATGCTTCTTTGTTCCCCTGTCGCCTCCTCTACATAATGCCCATTAAGCAGCTGCTGGAAATGCTGCTTAAACACGTCTACAATTCCCTGTGCTTCGGTGACTAGGTTCCCTTCGCTGTTTCGAAGAGCTTGCGTGCCAGTCCTATAACCAGATGCCAGTTGCTTGGCTGTTTTGTAGAACCGGCGGGTGTTGGTGGCGGTGCTGGACTCTTCGAGATACTTGAACTGAGAGGCTGCGGATGCTCTTTTCTTTCTACGCAGGGTTTTTTTCTCTTTCCTTCTCTTTTCACGGTACTCCTCTCTATTTGATCTACCTATTAAATGAAATTAAAATAACAACGCAATAGATACTTTAAATCATTGCATTTTTGCCTTCATGACTAATGGTAAATGTTTTTATATTTGTATGTACCTACAACAAAAAAAAATTTTAAATTGAAATAAACCATTATAAAGGCGTGGAAAAAATATTAGAAAAAAAATAGTATTTCAATAGTAAATTTCGCTTTTGAAGCTTTCACATTACCAAATTAAAACAAAATGCACATTGAAGTTGCAAAGAAATGAGTGAAGTTAAAGTGTTTTATACCGCTCCAAATTTTGTGGGCATACAATTAGTATATGCGCAAACTGTATGCGAGTAACCTGGCAGTGATACCGTGGCCGCTTCCTCCAAAATGCACTTTCAAAATGCAACATAAAAAATAAAATCGTTTTATATACCTCCCTAAATTTCGTTCACTTCGTATAAGAGAATATAATAGCTGACCAATTACTGAAACTAGCTGACCTTTTATAAAGACCTTAGGGCCTTTCAGGTGTTATTAAATTTTTGTAAATTTCCCATTAATGAGGTGCCAAAAATCGATATGACCTTGAAATTTTTAAAAATTCTTTAAAAAAAATCTATACCTGACCTATTATTGAAACTAGCTGACCTTTTATATAGATCTAGAGATCTTTCAGATGGTACACATTTTTTGCAAACTTCCCTAAAATGAGGTGCCAAAAATCGTTTTGACCTTAATTTTTATTTTAAATTCATTAAATATTCATAAAAAAAATCTATGGCTGACCAATTACTGAAAACAGCTGCCCTTTTACAATCGTGAAGAGGCCTTTCTTTTTGTTTTTAAATGACCCAAATGAGGTGCCAAAATTTTTTTTTGTGACCTTGAAACGAACTTCAAAAATTCATAGAAAAAAATCTATGGCTGACCACAGATAATAGTTGACCTTTTATCACGATCTAGAAATCTTTCGGGTGGTATACATTTTTGGCAAATTTCCCTTAAATGAGGTGCCAAAAATCGCACGTGCCCTTGAGCGACCTTGAGAAAGCTTAAGCCTTTCTGGGACAACTTGACCCTTTCTGACCAATTACTGACCAATAAGATGACATTTTTTTATCAAATTTCCCTCATATGAGGTGCCAAAGGTCCTGAGCCTATTATGAACATTATTTTATTTTGTGAGCTTTTAAATATTGTTTCTTTCTCACAATCAATAAATTGTCAACCCGTTTTCGAGATATCGTATTTTCAAAAACATTATTTGAGACGTTTTTTAAAAATTAAAAAATTTCTTTTTTGAAAATTTTGATATGCAATATGCTCCTCCTGGGTAGACAAACATTTCAAGAACAAATTAACAAAACAAAATTTTAGTTATGTTTCCTCGATTAATCGAATTCCGGATAATCGAGATTCAACTATATATTTTTGTTTATAGTTTGTTAGAACCAAATTTCATGATTGATTGATTTCTTTTCAAACTCAATTGATCTATATTTTTTACATAAAACCGATACCCAGGTGCGCTTCTGCACCTTTTTGGCAAAACGCAAGACCAAATTAAAAAAAAACATCACCAAAAACACTCTCAATACCAAAGATTACCTGCAAGAATCATCAAAATAGGTCAAGCAATTTTTTAGGTAAGGCGTGACAAAGGGAAATATGGATTCATTTTTATGTATAAAATTAGTTTTAGGGCTCAAAATTTCAAAAAATTAAAGTTCCGGTTGAACCCTGATTCGGATGAAAACTATTTTTTACACCAAAATCATTATAACAGCCAAGTTTCTTCTGAAAAATACTGAGAGAAAAGTATATTTCACAATACCAAATCTGGGCCCCACTGTGCGCACCCGCCGTTATGCTGTTGTCCCATAAAATGCAAAGAAATTTATTTTAATAAAATGAAGATCAGCTTTGGATTTTTCGTAGTCCATTTAATGCAAGTCGTGTTGATAGAAGTATGAAGGGAATAATATTTGTAAAACAAACAGACTCTTTTCATTAGTATTGCTGACGAAATTTAGTAAAGGCTTATTTTCAATAAAACATTTTTAATTTAATTTTTCGACATAATTTTTCTGTAATTTCAGTGTTTTTTTACATTTTTACCCTTTTAAAGTTCGCTAGGATACTCCACTACATGTACGTAAAGTCTCGTCAGAATCGTTTTGAAGATTATTATGTTCAAACAGACAAAATTTTTAAAAATAATGCACTTATTTTTCTTACCAAATAAACAACCACCTGAGCAACTTTTAATTATTTCCATATTAAAGACAAACACTCCAATTTAATTATTATTTAAATAAAACCTGGCAGCGTTTCAATCGCATTATTGCATTTTAAAATTGCATTTATGTGGTTTAAGGACGTTCATAAGGCTGCAAGGTTGATGGCATATATCTTGAACGGTAGGTACACTTATTGTGTTGCATCTTAAAAATACATTGGGGTTGTCAAACGGCCGTGGTTTCGCTGCCTTATTGGTGGCATGTAGTTTTCACAGATCCGTTTCACAGTACGTTTACAAAATTTTTAATAGTTAAGAAATTTTATCAAAATTTTCACCACTACTCAGACTATATAATTATTGTTTTAATTTAATTGTCTGACACTTTTAAAATTGATTATTTCTACTTGTTTTTAATCATTTCCTGAATCATTTTTTTGTTCGATGTAATTTTTCCATAATTTCATTCTTTTTCTTATATATTAAAGATACCGTTAACATTTTTACAATTAAAAGTAGCCCAGATTACTCCTGGAGTTGTACACTACATGTACGTAAGGTCCCATTACAACCTGTTCTGCTGTTTTGATGGTAACCGCGGACAAACAGACAGACAGACAACATTTTTTTAAATGATGCAGTTATGTTTCTTAGCAAGTAAACAACCACCTAAGCTCATAAACTTGAAATTGTTTCAATATTAACGACAGACACTCCAATTTTTTTTATATGTATAGATGTATAGATGTATAGAATAGATGTATAGATGTATAGATGTATAGATGTATAGATGTATAGATTTGTATATAAATTTTCTTATCTGAATCCGCTGCTAATGAGGCAATTCAAAATATAAACAAAAAACATTCTATGAGAGGTACTACCAAAATAGTTGCTAAATGTCAAATTCTATATATTTTGGAGTAGATCACACTAATTTTGGCCTACGAAAAAAGTTTAATCAAAACTGTAGGAGCCGTTTTTTTGAAAAATATTTTCCTGAACCGTTTTTTAACTTTTGTATGGAAAGTACAGTTATTTTTCATTAAAGTAATTTTCTTTTCTTAAACTGTCTTAGAAAGTATTAAAACTCTTAAGTTATCAAGTTTCAAAAAAATATATCATGTCCTTTTTTGAAATATTTACCTACATATTTGATTTTCAAAAAAAAAAAATTGAAATATTTTTTAAAATTCCAAAAAATGTTTTTTTGAAAATATTGGTAGCAAAAATTGTTTATATATTTTACAAGCTTCTGTATAAAAAAAATTATTGAAACAATTAGAATCGTTTTGAAGATAAAATAGTTTTTTTGGGAGGTACCATTACTAACCATTTTTAGAAAAATGGTTTCCTATCGAAAGGTAGCCTTTGCTAAAAGAAATTTATGAAATATTTTCAAGAAAAGTTCTGGAGCCGTTTTTATGAAAAATGATATTTTGTATGTTATGGCGGTACCCTTATTCGTGGTTCTAAAAAAAAGAAAAAATGTGTAGGCAGAACCACAATAGACAATAATTATGTAACTGTGATAACATTACTTGACTTCTCAAAAGCATTTGATTGCGTTAACTCTAATATTCTCTGTGATAAGCAGCTGACAACCTATTTCAATTTCTCTGACACAACTAAAAATCTTATTTATTCATACTTGACCAATCGTATGCAAGCTGTATCGTCCAATGGTAAGCTGTCTTCGTTTCTTCCTGTTAATTCTGGTGTTCCTCAAGGATCTATCCTTGGGCCTTTACTTTTCTCTTTGTTTATTAATGATTTGCCATCTGTTTTACCTTACTGTCAGTTTCATATCTACGTGGATGATGTGCAGTTATATATAAGTTTTCCAATTGGGATGGTTGAGGATGCTATAGCTAGCATGAACATTGATTTAAGCTCAATATATGACTGGTCTACACGGAATGGACTCAAACTTAATCCAGAAAAAACGAAAGCTATCCCGATAACCAAAAATAGTCCTCACCTTCAAAACCTTCCTCGCCTCCTTTTAAAAACATGCGAAATTGAATATGTCACCAATGTAAAAAACCTAGGTATAATCTTCAACAATAAACTAACATGGGACACTCATATAGATTCTATAATCGCCAAGATATATGGTTCACTTAGAGGACTATCTGTAACTAAAACTATACTCTCTACTTAAGTTAAATTGAAGCTTGTAAGATCGTTTGTCCTACCGATATTATCATATGGGTGTGAGTTGTTCGCAGATCCTGATTTTCATTCACTTCAAAAGTTAAAGGTTGCATTCAATGCTATTGCCCGTTACGTTTTCAACCTTCGAAGGTTTGATCACATTTCGTTTCAGGCTCGTCAACTTTTGGGCTGTAAATTGGAAGCTTTCTTCATGTATCGGTGTTGTTTGTTTCTCTCTAAATTAATTGTTAATAAGACTCCGAACTATCTATTTTCCAAACTTAATTTCTGTTCTTCAAATCATTCCATTCTATTGCGCTCCTCAAGATATATGTACCTGTTTGACATCACGCAGACAATTTTTCGTTTATGCTGTCAGACTGTGGAATAATGTTCCCAGTCACATGAGGTCTGGAATCGAAAACAAAAAGTTCAATGAACTTATTTTTGAACATTTCTCTAGCTTGAACTGAGATAACATTTTTATTTTATTATTTATTTTTCCTCTTTTGCGACTTTCCTTTTAATTTTATTAAATTCATTCAAATCTACTCTTTTAAAATAAACTAATAATATTTTGCTATAATTATTATTTAATTTTGCTATAATTGTTATTTAATATAATACATTCTTGCATATCCTAATTTATCTTTGTGTAATATATCCTGTACTATTTATAAGTTATTCTTAATGTACAGCTGTTTTTTTTATCAATAAATCAAATCAAATCAATCAAATCACCAAACATTACTATGTACCAAGTTTTGAGAAAATCGGCTGTAGATATACAAATTTTAAGAATTTATAAATATGAAGATAAAATTTAAATAATACAAAAAAGTATCAATTAGATTTTGAGATATCGAATTGTCATAAGAAAAATAAATATTAGTTTTATTTAAGAAATACTTAATTGAAAATTTTGATAACTTTTTGGAGATTTTTGCATACAAAATGTTAATATTGAAATCAGTTCAGCCCATTATGAGAAAATTCAAAATAAAAAAATCTAAAAAGTCGTATAGAAGCGGCCGTTTTCTAAAAATATGAGATATTGCTGTTAATTATTTTCGGTTTTTTATATTTCTATGGGATGTAGGTACAGTTATTTTTCATAAAAGTACAAAACTTATTTTAAATATTCCAAGAAAAGTATAAAAAATGCAAGGTAGTACCAAGTTTCAAAATATATCGTTATTATTTTCAAAATATGTATGTAGGTATTAAGTTAAAAAAAAAAAGTTATTAAATATTTGTGCACAATCCATCGAAACTTTTTGAAACCTTTTGCAAAAAGAAATATGATCAAAATCAGTTCAATTGTTTTCAAGAAAATTAAAAATGGTTCTTTGGAAGCTAACAGTAGGTGATGACCATTTAAAAAAATGCTTTTGGAGCTTAATGCTGTATTTCTACTAAAAGTATAATTTATTGAAGTTTATTAAACAAAAAAAAATCTGTAATTTTTGGGAAGTTTTTTTATAAATTGCTTTAAAAAAATATAATTATGCATCAGGTATCGTTATTTTTGATTCTTAAGACAAATAAAAAACCACTATGTACCTATAGTTTAAAGAAAATCGATCCCATTGTTAACATAAGAAAACTTCAAATACCCGTTTACTAATTAAGTCATCTTTTCTCCGAGGTCTTGCTAGTCAATATATTGTTACCAATCATAATATGCAATTTTCAATGCGCACACCAAGCCAATTCAAAACTATTTAACTTTTTTTCATACCTGGCGATAATCTGCTGTTTTTTTTTCTGATTGTATTTAATCTTCGATATTAATTATTTTCAAAATAATTTGCCACTATACCTAACCTTCTTGCTAACCGACAAAAATATGAACTACTTACCTATATACTCGTATGCTTTTATGTCAATTATCATAAAACATTTTTTTTTATTTAAATACACCAATTCACATATCTCGTCTAAACTTAAACGTATATGTACTGTACATACATATTTTCCTTATACGAACCAAACATTTTTGTCAATATACAAAGAAGCAAATATTCCATTCATGTCCTTAAATTGAGCTAAGAATAAAACCACTTATCCAAAACAGTCTGCCATCATATTTGTAGAATTATCCTCCATATTTCGTTTTTTCTACTCCCCCACATCTATTATAAATAAATAGTGAAGCAAACAAAAAAAAAACACCGAACTGCATAATCGCGTATAATTTGGGTGGCTAAGGATTTTCAAGGACCAAAGGCAACAGCGAGGTTAGGAGTTTAATAAGGAAAATCAATTCAATTCAATTTCACTTGGCTGTACTTTGGGTAAAATTAAGGAAAGTAAGATCTTTTTTTAAATGGTCCTCAGCAGTCTATTTGCAAAAAAAAAGTAAAATAAGTAAAAACCTCTTAGTCCTCTATCCGGAACATCATTCATCAGTTGGTTCAGCTTGAGAGGCTTTTTTTTTTTGGGTTTAGCAAGGGTGGCAGAGGGAGCAAAGGGCAAAATGATGAGGGCGGAAAATCCACTTCACAAATTATCATGAAAATTTTCCCGGATTCTCATTATGTTCAATTTACTTTGAAAGGTAATAAATTTGGCTCCTTCCTGTGGTAAATATTTTCTTCTTTCTTTTTTTTTTATTATTTTCAATTTCTTTGCGTGTATCGTGTTTCTCTACTTTCTTTTCTCTTCTTCTTGATTTTCCTTCATCCCTATCTTGCTGCCAAGTTGTTTGAGATGTTCTTATCTTGGGATAGCTTCTCTGATCCTTGTGTTTATCTATCCCTCATCATCTTGCGACGGTCGGCATAAACTTGGAAAATGAAACGAAAAGCATTTTTGTCTTTTATCTTCAACGAATAACATACACAATAACGGGGCAACAACGATGACAGCGATATGGCGACAGAGCGAAAATGAACATGGAGGCAAATTGTCGAAAATTATGTAAATTCATAAACCAGAGCTATCATGGGGAGTGGTAGATATACTTTCCCAATAGCGCAGTAGTAGAATGTAGGTATAGGTATATGTGACAGAGTGACACAACCTCCTAACTTTTGGCAGAAAGGTTAGACAACCTTCCCAGCTATAGCATTCTGGTTCAGCCCCTCTGTGAGCATCATAAACGCGCTATATATAGATAGCTTTTAATGTGTCGACTTCGATTCCCATGTGAGATGGGTAAAATTAAAACGGGAATGAGAAATATGCGAATGTTGTTTTTATGCACTTACAAATGGGATGTGTTTTCCCTCGTTCCCATATTAAATTTTCATGAACGAGATCCAGGAATTCATATCCATATATAGTGCCATTTTGTTGGTTTGCCGCGGAACGATGCGGAACAGGTCAAATAAGTCAACAACACGCGAAGGTAGCGACACTTTAAAGATAAATCTTAAATTATATTTGATATCCATAGGGATTAAAGAGGGTCACTAACTCTCAATATATGTATACAAGGAAGAGCGGTACTGTCTCGCAAGTCATTAATTTTAATGGGACTTTAATAGATTTAACTTGGTTATCAGAGTAGATATCAGGATCTATAAGTTGCAATAAGTTTTGACATAATTTCACCAGTGTTTTGGAGTATATATGCTTGTTTTTGAAGTATTTTGCGAGAAAAAGGCAGTTAAAGCAGATGTTTAAGGCCTGATTAACAAGTCCTTACGAAGTAGAACTTAAAAAGTAAAAGTTTTCTGTTTCCAATAGTTTTTTGCTCAAGACACTTTTATCCCATGATTCTTTTTTCCTCCTTAACACTTATTGAATTTTAAAAAGAGTCATCGTGTAAACTCGTGTAAAAGGGGATCTAGAAACTACATAATTACAAAGACCAACCAATATTAAACATTGTCAGACCCTGCTGTCGTTTAGTTATCAAAGAATTTTCAATAAAACACAAAACAAATTGAAATATGTGTTCTCAAAATTTCAAATAACACTCACACAAGTGTACCTACAGTGTTTTAAATACTTACTAATACTTTGATGCAAACTTCTCATTGCTCCATTTAGTTCTTCACCGACTTGTGGACTTGTGGTTAAAGGCTAAAAACTAAAAACTTTTACACAACCCTACGCCATGCCACACAGCCAATAACCAATTTATGATTTCGACAAATTTCCGTTAAGAAACTATACCTACCTACCTCTCTCCGCATAACTTCCGTTGCATATGCAACATCATGGCTTACAATATAGAAGGGCTTCATTGAAGAACATAAATAGTTTTCCTACCAAAAACGCTCCCTTTTGTACATCCGGCAATAGGCCATGAAAATATAGTTCAGTTCAGGTTGTTCTTGTGCAGCAGACCATGAAATAAATTGCCTTAAAAACTTCGACAATAGCTAGATGAAATTGTTCGTTAAGTTTTTGCGTTCCGTAAGTTTAACGTTTCACTATAGTTTGTACTTGGAAAAACGACTATAAGAACTATCATCCTTAGAGCTATGTACTGTACATAAATATACTTATATACAGAGAAGGTAGTATAGTTATAGGAAGGTAAAGAGTAGGTAAATTTTATAAATTTCATAACCATTTTCCAAGAGTATCGCATCAGAAAGAGAGGTGTTTTTCCGGTGCATTATTTTGGTGTCACAGTCTCTGGAATTGTAGTGTTTTTGGGGTTTAAAACTTTCAAGTTTCAACACCCTACCCCACCATCAGAATATGCGAGTGTGCTGAAATTCTTTTGTTTTCTTTTTTAGCCAAAAACAAAGTTTCGAGTTAATATAATAATAAAATGGGAAGCTATTATTCAACGAAGCCGGATGTTTTTAGTCATGAATATTAAGGCAACGTTTTAAGCGTAGTTAAAAATTTGAAATATAGGTACTAACGAGTACCTTTATAGTGAAGGTAAGAGAAACATTTAAATCTACATAATCCCTTCTTAAAATGTAGGAAAATATTGTTCATAATTAAAAGCCCTCTAATTGGACATTGATTTATAATTTAATAGGTCAGAAAGTGATGACCAAAAAAGAAGAAAAGAGGAGCTCTGAACTATATTTTTAGTAAACGATCAGGGATAGAGTTTTTTATAAAATTATTTCTAAAGTTTTTTCAAGGTCACATAGGGGCTCTTTGAAACTAGTAGACTTTAATGATGAATAAGTGGTCTTTGAGACGGGACCTGCCTACTATCTTGTGAATATCTAATAAATGAGGTGGCAAAAAAACAGTTATAACCTTGAAAAACCTTAGCCATTGACTAAACATCATCTATGTGGCTGAACAATTTCTGAAACTAGCCACCCTTTTTTGACCAAGTTTTTCACTCGCAAACAAAAAGAAACTCGAATTTTGATCAAACTTGAAGACTTGACTTGGGATGACGATAAAAGTGGATATCTGGCTGTCAACAAAAAAATGCAGATTACACTAGCTTACAAAATTTTGGGTCCTTAGAAAAAATATTTTTTCTAGACTAATTTTGGGTCACTGAACAAGAAAATCAAATTTTTTTTCGAAAGAAGTGTTTTTGAGATATGCGCAAAAAATCAATATCTCAGAAATTTTTTCAGATATTCCCACAAATCTCGCTAATGGCTTAGGTAGTTTACATAAAATGTGTATTTTCTGAATGATATGATCTGTGTCCTTCCAACAATGTACTGCTCTGCTTGTATAAGTCAGACTGATATTTTATAAGTTACAGGCATTCAAAGTTTGAAAAACGAGTATTTTAAAAAAATTCTAGTTTTTGGTTGCTCCATATGGATAGAAAAAAATATTTAAAATAATTTTAAGAACTCAAGTAAAAAACAATCTATTAAACAAAGATTTGAGCCAAAGTTTTTCAAAATCGGACGATAAATGTAGAAGTTATTAAATAATTAGTGAAAGTAGGCAATTTAATTTTGTTCAATAAAAGTCATATAAATGTAGAAGTTATTACATAACACAGGGGAACAATATTTAATTTTTTTTCTGTTGCCTGGAATTCTATAGCTGTTGTTTATTAATTCGAGGTCGCTGATTTCAAATCTATTCTCCATTTTTTTTCCAACAGCTCTAGTTTTTGAGATACAGCTAGTATCTTGTGTGTACCTTGAGTACTTTGGATTTCCTATGGATATCCGTGACTGTTCAAAAGACTGGCCTCAAAGGGAAGTTATGGTTGCAGGGAATCTGAATGTTATAAATAAACCTCTTGTGTCTAGGGATCGCATAATCCTGCCACCTCTTCATACTAGACTAGGGCTCATGAAATAATTTGTGAAAGCTCTAAGCAACGATGGTGAATGCTTTCAATACATCTCTAAAAAGTTTTATAACCTTAGCACTGAGAAATTGAAAGCAGGAATTTTTGATCGTCCCCAAATAAGAAGGCTTATAAAAGATGACAAATTTAACGGATTCATGACTGAAATTGAAAGAAATGCCTGGAATGAATTCGTTTGGATTACACAAAATTTTCTAGGAAACAAAAAGGGTGAAAACTATGCAGATCACATTGAAAGTTTGTTATTGCACTTTCAGCAGCTAGGTTGTAACATGAGCATCAAGGTGCACTACCTTCATAGTCATTTGGACCGATTCCCTGAAAATCTTGGTGATCTAAGTGAAGAACAGGGGCAACAGTTCCATCAAGGCATCCGAACAATAGAGAAGCGGTACCAGGCGAGTCACTGGGATGCCCACATGATGGCGGTCTATTGTTGGAGTATGAATGAATGAATGAAATGAATGAAATGAATAGTGCTTGTTTTCTAGTTTTATTTTTTAATAAAAACTTATTTTTCTTGAAAATCACGTTTTTTTTATATCTAAAAAACTAAAGCTGCTACAAAAAATCTGACTTCATATTTGAAAACAGCACCCCAGAAATATATAAAATTAGTCATAAATTGTTATGCAACAAAAACTTTGTTCCCTTGTGTAATTAGTGAAAGTAGGCAATTCAATTTTTTTCAATAAAAGTCATATAAATGTATGTATGTTATATCAAAGCCTACTTGTGCGCCCCCACAAATACTTCACTTTAAATTCAATTAAAATCAACAATGAACATAGTTGATTAACAATGATTCATAATTGCATTTCATAGCGGATGATCATATCCGATATCACTTGCATAAAATAGCACATCAGCACTTTTGCCTTCAGCAACTCGTGTGGGAGTATCCAATGGATACCAAAATATTGCTTTACAAAGAGCCTCTTAGGCCATTCTGTTTTCTATAAATAAAGGCGAATTGGACACACCAAACTCCAAGACCAATAATGACGTGATATGTATCGTTGGAAAGGTAGATCTACAATAGTACTAGAAGAGTTCATTTCAAATCTCTATATGAAAAAAAGTTATTCGCTGGGCAAATTGTGTTTCAGAAATACTTTTTTTTTTGTGTTTCAGAAATCAGGAGTTAGTTTGGGCCTAAAACTGAAACTAGTATGATCCCGTACTGAAAAACTATTGCACCAATCAGTGTATGTGGTGGCGTAAGTCGTGGTGCATGTGCGAGCGTTCGCGAAAGAAATTTAAAATCATGATAAAACACAAAAACTATTTTTAGATTAATTTATGATAGCTTAAATCCGGAAGACTTTTACGTCCATCCATCTATGCCAAACTTATCAGCTTAGGAGTGTTCCGAACTGAACAAAACCAGTCATTTGCTAACTTTTTTATTTGCATAAACGACCGGTTTTTTCACTTTCATCAGATAATTTGTTTTATAAAACTTTTTACTTTTACTAATTGGTCACTAGTAGGTGTACTATTGTACAAAAAAAAAAAAACATTTTGTAAAATTAACTGATTTTAAATTCCAAATTTACAAGGATTTTCTTGTAAAAAATTTAAAAATTTCAATGTCAAATGATACAATTATGATTATATATAATTAATGAAAATCGTGGAAAATAAATTGAATTGATATCCACTGCACACAAAATTGTCAGAAAAATACCGTTAGGTATACAAAAATTGAATGTCACAAATGGGTTTTTTTCAAAATTTACAAGCATTTTTATTTTCTATTATTAAAATTTGTATTAGGAACAAAATTAAAAATCTCGAATAGTGCCCTAATAAAAATTTGGAATTTTATGTTATTAAACATTTTTTATTTGCAACAAATGCTACAATTGATTTGAAAAACAGCCATTACGCCATTTTCTCGTTTTCTTAGAGGCATTTTCCAAAAACTAGAGCACAAAATTAAATTTTTTTTCCAATGATGTCCTAGAGAACAAGTCTATCTGTCCATAAACACCTTAATCGTTTTTATCGGACAAGTACATGCTTTACAATATTTTTCATGAAATCACTATTTCGCTGACCTTGGAGACATTTTAGTACTCCGTCAAAATTTGCACCACCAACCACACTTTTACGCCAAAAAAAAATGGCCAAAATAAGGCGTTGTTATTTACCATCTTTAACACCATTCTTGAAAAAATGCAGAAGTCATTGTTATACACCAACAGAAGTCACATCTTACAGACCAATATCGCTTATACGAATTATGGCAAAAGCTTTCAAAAAACTGCTCGTGAAAAAAACTAAGAAAAATAATAGAAGAAAGAAGACAAATTCCAAATTCAGAAATAAACATTTGACGTTTGACAATAGACCAAGTACATCAAGCTACCGATGTTGAGCAAAAGGCACTTGAAGAAAAACAAGTATGCTCGGCCCTATTCTTAGCTGATGCTCAAGCTTTTGACAATTTTTGGCACTAGGAACTTGAGTAAAAACTGCATAAGGGCCTTCCCAGGTAGAACTACGAAATACTGAAATCTTTCGTTACGACCCGACTCTTGAGAGTCCGGTTCGACCAAATTACTCGAAACTAGAGAAAATTAACGCTGGTGTACCACAAGGAAGTAGCTTAGGACCAAACCTGTATCTGTTATAAGTCAGGAATATTTTAGTGGACAGCAATGCTATTATACCCACCTTTGCTGATAGTATTGCAATATATGAGTGAGATAAATCCGTTTAGATGGCTATACAAAAATTAAAAATGCTGTCGATAGTGTTAATGCTTGGATCCTTGTATGCAACAATTTGGCGTATCAAATTTAACGAAAATATAATACATTACGCCAATACAGCAAAATAACTTCGAATATCTTTGGGTACTGATGGTTTCTAGAAATTAACTCTGAACTATCTATCCAGAACAAAAAAATGTTATGCAAGCAAATGCTGAAACCTGTTTGGACATTATGGCAACCAAGATGCAACTATGGGGATGTACAAAGGAAACAAATGCTAAATCCGTCCAAAAAATCCAAAACATAGTCAGTCCTTCATGATGGAATAATAAATGCCTATCGGTATTAGAGGTCTGCATTGAATGTCTTGAAACCAATTCCAAGACATTCATTTTATTTCAAGCACACTGCAATATTGTACATACTGCTTGAAACTCAAATGAATGAATACTTTAATATTTGATTGCTGAAGGAGTCTTGCACCCATTTCAAAACAAACACTTACTGCAGTGAACTCACGAAGAACGGGTATTAAGAATATGAGTATTCATATAAAAAGTGTATACTACACTATGAACACTGAGTATATTTGTTCCAGACAAAGTCTAGCTTCTTAAAAGGTAAATTGGAGAGAAATGGCTGTTGAGAGATTTACCTCAGTTGTTTCTATTTTTTTATTTTCTTTTAACTCAATTTCTTCTTCTCTCAACAAAGCTAGAAACCAAGTAGACATTGAAATCGTTTCATTTAATCCACTCGGTGTACTCAGTGTACTCAGTGTATTTCCCTCAGTAAACATTGTACACTGTTGGCTCAAATCAAACAACACAGCGTGCGAGAAAAAGAAAACAGTGTACTTGTTTTGAAATAAGGTGATCGAATAGAATACACTAACTGCTTCTTATAGAGTGGGTACTTCACTTCACTGTATACTATGTCGAAAAATTGCAATGAATGGTGTACACTGAAGTATTGCACCCGTTGAAAGGGAGCAAATGAATACATTCATGCAGACCTCTAATCGGTATACAAACGAAATAGCGATCCACATCGGACCTTCAAATAGAAATTGTTAAAAAAGAAGTGGTTAAAAAACCCGATGTATCACCACACAATCAGCGACTGCAAACTCACACCAACTCCGATATGGATACCTCCTTTAATGTACGAGACAATGTCCGGAGTCTAAGAAGAATCATGTCTACTGAGGTGATGGTCTAAATCTTACAGCTATGGGAAAGTAGTAAACTTTAAGCTTCCCCCAAAGTGATTATAATAATTAAGAAAGAAGAATCAATTGTTGATCTTTCAAAGATTGGTTCTGATTTACCTGTGGTTTTAGTTCGATAAGAGTCCCAGAATGCTTAGTGGTACCTCGTGCCATAATGGTTAAAGCGTTGGACTATCATGCCGAAGGTCTGGATTCGATTCCCAGCTGCTGCCACCTAAAAACAGACATTTTTTCATGAGTTCTGCATCTTGCTTGGAAACTACAAATCTTGTATACTTTTCATGTATAAGTGCTTCTCAGCTAGCCGTTCAGACTCGGGAAAAATTGTATGGCCCTCCATTCTAGCCACGCACACAGGAATAATTGAGAGTAGTAAGGCCCTGATTCTCCACGAGCTGTTGAGCCAAAAAATTTATTTATTCATTTGGTGACGATTCCTACCAAATGAATTTTGAAGATTTCCTCATGGATTAAAAAAAAAATTCTTGAGGCTACTTTACTCAACTTTCCAGTCAACAATAGAGTGACAATTTTTCAAAAGTCCTCTAAGCCACTACTTGCTGATGTTATTAACATTATCACAGGATAACGAACTGTCAAAGATGCAACTGCATGTTTTGAAGTGGAGTTGATGAGTATTGGCTGAGCGTAGGTTTTTGAAACATTACACAACACTCTTTCGACACTCCTCAGATCCCGTCATATCGGGCAAAACGTACATGGATATATATAGCCTCTTACCTGAGATTCAATATTATATCACAAAAAGATACCATCATGTGAATTAATCACCATTCTTAAAATAGAAGCAAATAATTATTAATTGAGGAAAAAAATAAACAATAATTTATGGCCAACATTTTGAACTCATATTTTTTTAAGAAATTAACTTTTTATTTGAGCTTAAACATATCCTAAATCACTTTTTCCAACAAAATCCCTTATAGACAACAATAATTTCCCAAAATTACTTTAACTGTCGTTAGGTTCTTAAAAATTGACATAAAAAGGATAGATACCTAATAAAAAGGATTTTCTAAGATTATATGATAAGGACATTTTACTGCTACAGAAAATCCCACTTTATTGAATCAATCAATATGGATTTTCGTTGTCGAAAATAAGAAATTAAGCCTGCATTAAGTTGTTTCATATTTTCAGAAACCCTTCGGTTGGAAAAATTGGGCAAAACAAAAATCTTATTCCAATCAGGTTTGGGAAGGACTCAGTTTCCAACAGTATAGGAGAGCAGCATAGTGATAAAGCCATATCACATCATAAGCATCATGTCTACTTCTCCAGTAATCTGACAAGGTTTCAAACTCTTAACTTTAACTTTTTTTTTCGAAATCTCTTTCTTTTTTTATTTTTCTATAAGAGAGCCCCAAAAGGTCCATCATATACTTACATACCGGAAAATACAGAATATTGTTGTTGGTTGTTGGATGATACGAATGTAAACCTCTTCATTCAATTCCTCAGAGTCAAGGTAAATCTGTTGTTAATTTCCTTCCCCGTATAATATATTTTTTGTTTTGTGTTTGATGATATAAATCCTTTTATAATAACCACAGGGCGGTGCTTTAATAATAAAAAAAAGGGTCAGCAGAAAAAAAATTAGATTTCTCACAAACAAATAAAATGTTGTCCTTTTTCGAGACTTTTACTTTCATATAGGAACCTATACCTATATGGACGTGTGTTTTTTTTCGATGGATATATCACTCAGTTGGGATATGTAGACAATCTTCATGATGTATAAATGTATGTGTATCTTCGTAAAAAAAGAAGTAAACATTCTACAGGAAAAAGGACATATTGTGTGTCAGTTTGGTTGTGAAATCCTTTTATATCTTTTCGACGACCCAATCGAAATCTCATCGCCAACATCAACATGTAGTCAATTTTATAAACCGTAATTTATTTCCTTGGTTATATTAAAAAAGGATCTTTTTAGATTATGTTTTTTTTTTTGGTATATGTGTGTTTAGGTGTGAAGGTGTGTGCATGTAGTGTGAATATGGTTTGCTTGCATGCCTGAAGGAAAACGTTAAAAGATAAGTTTATAGCACTCGGACTTTTAACCATTTGTTACGGTCAAGTCTCAAACTCCATATCATTGAAAAGGAAAAGGCAACAGCTGTTAGAATAGTTTCGGTGAAAAGTTGTTTAGGACTTCCGATTGAAAAGATATATACTTCCTTAGTTTTTTCTATTTCAATTTTAATAGCATTATTAGGTATCCATTTCCTTAGGAAGAAAATAGCAATGATATAATCAAGTTTGAGCACGATAAAAGTTTTATGACAGGTTTTATGTGTCTAGCATTTGACTGTTTCAAATCGTAAACATTAATCAAAAAGTTTGGAACCAAAAAGAATGGTGCGATGATTTTGCTTCCCCTAATTAAGAAAATAATCTAGGTATCTACAGCTTATTTCATTTTACTGATACTGATAAAGTATTGGTAAATCTGTAGATATTTAAAAATTGTATCTCTGTTGAACAATGTAAAATTGCGTCAAGAACACCCTTTTTAGAAATTAATGGATTCAGGTAGATTCTTGCTGACTATGCCAAGAAGCAGCAAGACATGGTCACCTTGAACAAACGAAAGAGCTTGACCCGATGTCAAAATTAAATATGGACCCGTTCAGCTTGTCATTATTAAATAAATAAATTAAATTCGTGTAAGGAACGCTTGAGGAGGGGTTACTGACATGGAACTTCCTACAACTATTGTATTGGCTGGAATTTTAATTCCTTAGGAACAGTAATTAGAATTACTTTTAGTACTCTCAATTTTGTATTTTTTACTTGCGATATACATATGCAGGTAATATAAGACTGAAGCAGAAGCTGCCAAAAATTATAAATAGTTTTGTGTACCAACATTTTTGAAAAATATTTTTTGGATTTTTAAAAAATGTTTCAAATTTTTTTTTGGAAAATCAAATACAGTACAAACTCGATTTATGCAACTAATAGAAATTAGGGCAGTTGCAATAACCGAGGTTGTTGCACTTACTGGATTTTTTTTTTCATACAAGTTTTAGTTGATTTATGAAAAAACCTTAGTGAAACCAAACCAAACAATTATTTTTGAACATATTTGTATTAAATACGAAAACCAATTGTTCGAAATTTATACAAGAATTAATATGTGATAAATACATGATGAATAAACACAAGAAGTTGCACAAATCGAGGTAGCATTTTTGAAGAGTGGCACTTATAGAGTCAAGACGTGCTACAAATTTAGTTGCGAAAATCGAGGAGTTGCACGAATCGAGGGTTGCGGAAATCAAGTTCATACTTTATATCGAAAACGACATAAGCGATTTTTTTAAAATCGATATTCAAAAATCAAAAACCCTACTATTTTGATTAAACTTTTGGCATATACTAAAATTAGTACGATCTACTTCCAAAAATTATAAAATTTTACACTTAGCAACTATTAATAGTACCTGTCATAGAACTTATTTTTTTATTTTGAATTTGCGCATTATCGGCTTAACGGATTTAAATGAACTTTTTTATATATAAGTTTCAGATAAGATGAAATAATATTGCATATCAAAATTTTCAAAAAAAAGTCTTTACTTACTTACTTACTTATCCGGCTCCCGATCCATGAAGGGTCTCTGCCTGAGATATTGCGGTCTTCCATCGGTTGCGGTCCCTCGCACGCTCCCTCCAGTCGTCGAGACCAAGCGCTCTTGCGTCTGTGACCGCCTGGTCCCTATAGCGGAGGTTCGGTCTTCCTGGTCGTCTCGAACCTGGGGGCTGGGATTCGAAGATTTTCTTGGCTGGAGCGTTGTTGTCCATTCGCTCGATGTGGCCGAGCCAGTGTAGTCGACGTGTTTTGGCTCTTTGGACTACATCCACATCTTGGTACAGCTCGTACAATTCACGATTGAATCTTCTCCTCCAATCGCCCTCTTCGCATATAACGGGTGATTTTTTAAGAGGTTTTGAACTTTAAAAAAAAAAAAAAACACAAAAAATTCGAAAAAATGAATGAAATATTTATTTGAATCGATAGTTTGAACCTTGCAATTTAATGTTTAAAGATAATTTCATGCAAATGTTGACCGCGGCTGCGTCTCAGGTAGCCCATCCGCTGAGTCCAATTTTGGCATACTCTTTCACACATATCGGCCGGTATCTCACGAATGAATGCATGGATGTTGGCTTCCAGTGCGTCAATCGAAGCGGGCTTGTCCCTATAGACGTTAGCCTTGACATACCCCCACAAAAAATAATCTAATGGTGTCAAATCGCACGATCTAGGCGGCCAATTGACCGGCCCGAAACGTGAAATTAACTGTTCACCAAACTCGCCTCGCAATTGCGCCATTGTTTCGCGTGCTGTGTGGCATGTGGCACCGTCTTGTTGAAACCACATATCATGCAAGTCAAGAACTTCCATTTCGGGCAAAAAAAAGTTTGTTATCATCGCTCGGTAGCGTTCACCATTGACAGTAACGCTGCGATTCGCATCATCTTTGAAGAAATATGGCCCAATAATGCCGCCGGCCCATAAACCGCACCAAACAGTGGCTTTTTCGGGATGCATTGGTAGCTGTTGCAATGCTTCTGGCTGATCTTCACTCCAAATGCGGCAATTATGCTTATTTACGTACCCATTCAACCAAAAATGAGCCTCATCGCTCATGGAAGCAGCGCGCGATGAACATTTCGAACCGAGCACGAATTTTGATAGTAAAATTCAATAATTTGCAAGCGTTGTTCATTTGTAAGACGATCCATGGTTAAATTGCAAACCAAACTGAAGCTGTTTGACAGTGACACAAGGTACTAAACACACGTCAGCTGTCAAAACCAGTGTTGCCAAAACCAAACCAGCTAAAAAATCACCCTTTAGGACCAAATATCCGCCGAAGAATTTTTCTCTCGAAAGTGCCCAGTATCAATTCCCCTTTTTTACTTATCGTCCAGCACTCGGCGCCGTAGAGTAGAACTGGTAAAATAAGCGTTTTGTATAGAGTGCACTTTGTCTTTCGGGAAAGGAGTTTTGAACCCATTTGTTTGGCCAAACCGAAGTAGCAGCGGTTCGCTAGGGTAATTCTTCGTCGGATTTCCACTAAGGTGTCGTTCGTGGAATTGATGTTTGTTCCGAGGTAGGTGAACTCCTTGACTACCTCGAAATTACTGCTACCAACAGTGACGTTTTGTCCTAGGCGATGGACAGATGAGGCTTTGTTTGTTGATAGCATATACTTTGTTTTGTCCTCATTCACTTCAAGACCAACTCGTTTCGCCTGTTCATCAATACCTGTGAATGCTTCAAGTACAGCTCTCTTGGAACGGCCGATGATGTCGATGTCGTCCGCATAGCCAAGAAGTTGAGAAGACCTGTTAAAGATAGTGCCTTCCATGTTAACACCACTCTTGCGCACTATCTGCTCCAGGACTAGGTTGAAGAAATCACATGATAGCGCATCTCCTTGTCTGAACCCTGTACACGTCTGGAATAACTCGGATGAGCTGTTACCCATTTGCACGTTGCACCGCGTATTTTGCAACGTCATGCGGCATAGCTGGATCAGTTTTTTCGGGATCCCGAGTTCCGACATCGCCAATAGAAGCTCTTGGCGACTTATGCTATCATATGCGGCTTTGAAGTCGATAAATAGGTGGTGGGTCTCGACTTGAAATTCATTGGTCTTTTCCAGGATTTGCCTCAATGTGAAGATTTGGTCTTTCGTTGATCTGCCTGGCCTGAAGCCACACTGGTACGTGCCGATCATAGTGTTGCAGAAAGGTTTTAGACGCTCACATAGTACGTTGGATAGGATCTTGTAGGCAACATTAAGCAGGGATATGCCTCTGTAGTTCTTGCAGGACATAGGATCACCTTTTTTGTAGATTGGGCATATGGAGCTATTTGACCAGTCGTCGGGCATACTTTCCTCCTCCCAAATTTGGTTGATGAGCTGGTGCATGCACCCTACCAGAACATCTCCTCCATACTTGAAGAGTTCCGCTGGTAGGCCATCCGAGCCGGCGGATTTGTTGTTCTTGAGTTTGTGGATGGCTTTCTTAACCTCTTCAGTACTGGGTGCTGGGACTGGATCTTCATTGACTGGTCTAATGCTTCTTTGTTCCCCTGTCGCCTCCTCTACATAATGCCCATTAAGCAGCTGCTGGAAATGCTGCTTAAACACGTCTACAATTCCCTGTGCTTCGGTGACTAGGTTCCCTTCGCTGTTTCGAAGAGCTTGCGTGCCAGTCCTATAACCAGATGCCAGTTACTTGGCTGTTTTGTAGAACCGGCGAGTGTTGGTGGCGGTGCTGGACTCTTCAAGATACTTGAGCTGAGAGGCTGCGGATGCTCTTTTCTTTCTACGCAGGGTTTTTTTCTCTTTCCTTCTCATTTCACGGTACTCCTCTCTTGCTGCTCTAGTTTTCCGTTGCAGCATTTGCATTCGTGCATTTTCCGTCTCCTGCTTCAGTACCGAGCATTCATCATCATACCACGGGTTCTTTTTTCTGGGTGGTTGATAGCCTATGGTGGTCTCGGCTGTCTCCTTAATAATGTCGCGATACTGGTTCCACTGGTTGTTGACGCTTGTGGCTGGGTGTACGGCAGAGAGTTTCCCGGTCAATTTCTCACTGTAGTCTCTGGCTTTCTCAGATGTGCTAAGGCATGCGATGTTGAACTTCTTTCTTTGGGCGGTCTTCGTTTTCTTTTCATTGGACAGTCGGGCTCTGAACTTTGTCACAACAAGAAAGTGGTCAGAGTCCACGTTTGCACCTCGGAAAGTTCGCACGTCCAAGATGTTCGATGCGTACCTTGCGCCAATTAGCACGTGGTCGATTTGGTTGGCAGTTCGACCATCTGGAGATCGCCAGGTTGCTGTGTGTATCCTTCGCCTGGGGAACCTAGTGCTACTTATCACCGTATTACGAGCTGCAGCAAAGTCGATTAGTTGGAAGCCGTTGTCTGTTGTCGTTTCGTGGAGGCTGTGCTTTCCAACTAATCCGCCAAAGATGTTTTCCTTTCTGACTTTAGCATTGAAGTCTCCGAGCACGACTTTGACATCGTACTCCGGACAGGCTCCGTAGGCTCCGTCCAGGAGGTCGTAAAACTCCTCCTTGTAAGACTCCTCAGCTTCATCGGTAGGGGCGTGTGCACATATTAGGCTGATGTTTTGGAAGGTAGCTTTGATGCGGATCACAGCCAGGCGATCGCTTATCGGCTTAAAATCGATGACTTTTGATCTGAGTCGATTTCCCACGACGAATCCCGCATCCTAGCATGTGCAGTCTTTGGTGACAGCTGTAATAAATGTCGCAATCTTTTCTTTTCGTTAAAAAAAAGTCTTTGGATTTTAAAAAAAGTTTCAAATTTTTTTTTGATTCGATATCTCAAAAACGGGTTGACAATTTTTTTTTCAACTTTTGTTTTTTATACACATAAATATATACTTCAGATTTGCGTACCAAAATTTGTTCATAAAAATGTTTTAAGAATTTTATATATATAATATAATTTTTTAAAAAACCGCTCCAACTATTTTAAGTTTTTTTCCCATACAATCATATTTAATCAAGAATTAAGATGGCATTCTCAAACTGTCAAAAGAGTTGTTTTAGCCAATTTAAATGTCCTATTTCATGCTTCTCTACATTTTTCTCTCATAATTTCCATATTTTTATATACAATTTTCTTAAGCCTGCAGTGTCTTGAACATAAGAGCAAGTACGTGCGACCCAGTAGTGCGTTTTATTTGTTTAAGCAAAGAGGTCTAGAAAATCATTTTAGTGAAAACCACTTTACCTAATGGCACGCCCATTTCTATCATACTTTATTTTTCGGATAAAATTTCAAGACTCTTACCTGGTCGAAATAACTTTAGTAAAAAGCCTCCCACAAGCCACAATTTTACCTAACCCATTTTCTAGTAACCAGTACCACCTACAGGACGTTTTTTTTAAATTGTTCATAAATTGCTTAACTGATATGGATCAAACTTTTTAAACGGCTAACGCTTAGTATACAATGTCCGAGCTTAGTTCTGATTAGTTTTCTAACATATTGTCTACATTTTAAGTTAATCAAGTCAACAAAAAAAAATACCTTTGGGATTTAAAACCCATTCAAATGGGCCATAAAACAGTTTGTGAATTTTTTTCCTGTTAAGTGAATTTTTATTAAATCTTAAAAATGCCAAGAATTTTAAACTACAAGACCTTGGACATGTAACCAAGTCGTGCATTTTTTTTTATTGACACCAGACCGAAACCAGACGAGACCGATACCGAGACGAGACCTTGTTATACGAGACCGAAACAATACTGATTTATACGAGACCGAAACCGATACCGAGACGATACTGAAATTTGTCGATTTTAACGATACCGAGACGATACATATAAAAGTATCGTTTGGTTTGGTATCGTGGCCAGTCCTAAAAGGGGTCATCTTTTACAAAAAAAAAATTGGACAATTTTGCGGGCCAAGTGAACACAGCTATTCCAATCATATTTTTCTTAAATAAAAAAGTGAACACTATTAATTATGTACATATTACTAAATCTGTTATTGTGATTTTATTATACATATACATTAGGGGCGTCGGATTTTTTTTTTTAATTTTTTATATTCAAAATGGGTACTGTGGATCTTGTAAAGGGTTTTGAAAGAAGTAATTTTTGTTCTGGGACATTTGGCAAAATTGAATTTTGAGACCCCGCGGCCGTTTTTGTATTAAAAAACCTCAATTCGAAATGAGGTCACAGTAACTTATAAAGATTTTTTTTGCTTTTGTAACCAGTTGCTAAGAAATAGCATTACAATCTGCTTGTCAAAATATCATTACATAACTTTTTACCTTAAAAACCCCCGACAAATAGATCGATTTTCTAGATGTCTTCGATTATTTTTTTCTAAATGGAATGCTCGAAGTGGTTGAAACTTGCTTTCTTAACACTATACAGTATTTTAAATTAATGTTCGATCAATACAAATGAGAAAAGAAAGCCAAAATAAAACATTCTAAGTAATTTGGAGTACATATTGACGCAAATTTAATTGGTTTTCCTGACCACTTTTCGAATTTTGCAGTTTTTTTTACCTAAAAACGGACGCGGAGTCTCAAAATTCCGTTTTGGAAAATATCCCAGAACAAAAATTTCGTCTTTCTAAGCCGTTTACAAGATCCACCATAGCCATTTTGAATATAAAAATAGAAAAAAAAGTTCCGACACCCCTAGTATGCATACGAAATTATTTTTTTTAAAACCGCTTCAACGATTTTAAATTTTTTCCATATTTATATTTTATATCAAACTATTAAAGAAGTTGCTTTAGTTAATTTAAATATCGTATTTCATGCTTTGAAATATTTTTTCATAATTTTCATGTCTTTATATAATTTTTTTTTTAAACCCAGTCGTGCATTTCATTTTGTAAGGGCTTGAAATATTTTTCACTTATTTCTTATTTCACATTGAATAAATAATTATTGACCTTAAAACGTCAAAAGGTATTTTTAAAAAAATTATTTTTTTTTTTAATTATTTAATGTCATCGATTTTCAACTCATTTATTTTTTGACCATTTTTAAAATTTTACGATTTAATTATACATATTTAGGGGTGGTTTTAAAGATTGTTATATCATACGTTTAATGAATTTTATTTTAAACCTTAACATCAATATCACTTTTTAAATTAAGTGGGCTTTCGTTTGTGACCCGTGACCCCCACCCCTTTAATTGAAAACGGGGAAATAGGTACACGAGTTGAAAACGTCGACGAAATGGTGGTTTATGGATCCATAATCCACCATTTTTTGTATTGGGTATCTTTTTGTTTTCCATTTTCAATCCATACGGATAAAATTCGACAGAATATCAGAAAAGTTGTATTAAAATAATTTTAAAGGGTGGTCATTTTTAAATAATTGAGGCTTTCACAAAAAAACATTCAAAATTCAAAAATTTTATAAATAAAAATGAAAATACAAAAAAAAAACTCTTAATAAAAATTTTCAAAATTGATTTTCTCGAATGAAGAGTGGGCCCGGTTTAACTGGCTGAAACTTTGGTATTATGCTGGTTATGTGTTGGTGATCAAAAATGCCTGTGGAATTTTGGTCTGAAAATCAGTCCTTTCCTTGTTATAACGGTTTTGGTTTATCCTAATTTCCAAAAACTATTTGTTTTTAAGTGTAAAGGTATGTACCAATATTTTAACTTATTTTATTTTACATACAAACAAAAAATTTACATAATTTTTTCATGCAACCAGTAGATTCATAGAGAAAAATGTGCTTCATGGTATATCGAATTAAGTCAAAAAATAAATTTAAATATCATTAAACCCCAGTTTCACAGTGGAAGTTTAAATTTAAGTTCAGCTGAACCTGAACTTCAGTTCAAATTTTAAGTTAAACTCGTTCGGTTTCAAAGTCCAAAATAAACTTCAGTTCAATTAAACGTAGTTTAAGAAGATTGGCAGCATTTTAGAATTTAGAGTGATTTGTTCTCCATCGAACGTGTATTTTGCTTTTCTCACTCTCACAAAGTTGCAGGTACCTACACGCACACAAGGAATGAGAGAATACTCATTTTGATTCATGCACGCACACGTTCGAAAATGAACAAATACCATTATACATATTGGTGATCTCAAATGATAGAATTTTCGGTGGGTCCGCTGATATTTTTAAAACCGTTCAATAAATAAAAGATAATATTTTGAATAACTTAAAAACACTTATTTTATTTATTTATTTACTTAAATGCATTTCGGAAAATTTCATGAAAAAACACGTTGAAAATCTCCAAAATCAAATCAATTAAACCGTTCAAGTATTTAGCCTGATTTTTTTTGTTATAACTGTAAATCTGATTGATATCTACATGGTCAGACAAAATTATTAAAATCTGATACACTTCCATTACTCAAAAAATTCTTCAAAGTGTCTCATTCTCAGTCCCCTGACGTGTCGCCTGTCCGTTGTCGAAGAGCAAAATTCTTACAGTTCCCTTATTTTAGTTCCAAAACCAAAATGAACCCTCAATTTTTGACGTTAAATAATATAACTTTCTATGACTTAATTATATTTTTAGTAATATTATGTTCTCTTAAAAAAATTTCATTGAACTTTGTCCCACGGATTCCTTATCAGTCCCCTGACAGATTGAAACAGGCAAAAATATCGTTAACTTTGAAAACTATCGAAGTTTCAGATCTAGCAACGTGAAGTATTTAGTCTGAAAATAAAATCATATCTATATCTTACTACCGTTTGATATTTAATTTGTAAAGAAGGCATTTGTGGGAGAGATCATGGAATGTCTGTTCAGTTTCTCAGTACCCTGATGAGTATTTTCAGGAAAAATTTCTATGTAAGTAGTCATATTTTGTTATATTATATTAAAGGCTGAGTAAAACCCTAATGGTATATATTTTTTTTATTTTTTCATACAATGCGTAAATATGTTTTTGGCCCAAGAACTATGAAAACACTCACTCCCCTGGCCTCAGTCCCCTTGAACTTTAATGATTAATTTTCTATCTGGAGGCCTCAGAAATGTTCAGTAATTGCTGCTTTTCTTTAAAAATAATTTTAAAATAAAAAGCAAGACTTATAAAATGCATAAACTCGCTACAGGACACAGGTTGGATCGAAGCAAGAAAAACTTGTGTGGGAGGAGGATGTGGTCTCTCCGTTTAGACGAGGGGTACGATTTTCAAAAAAAAATTACCTAAAATAAGAAAATATCGTTATTTTTTATTTTTTTGACTGGTCGCTTTCAATTATGTGAAAGTTCAACTATAGTTAGTTTTTACGTTTATTTGCTTCCAAAAATGTTTTGCCGAAATTATCATCATTTTCTTCCACTTTATGTAGAATCACCCACAAAGACATTTTTTTTTTATTTAAACGAAATTATTTAAACAAATCTGAAAAACGATTTCTTAGTAAAATTATGTTATTATTACTGTGTAAATAGGTTTCTGTCATTTTGTTGATCACTTATAGATAAATATACTTGCTACACATAAAGACCTATCAAAGTTCTAAATTCTAGTGGAATTCTCACAAAAAAAAAATATATATATATTTATTCCATTTTAAATGAGTAAAAAAAAATATTCAAGCATTTGAATTACATAGCTAATTAGGTAATCAATATGGTTTTCCGTTTCTAATTTTTCAAATTACCGGGACTTACTGCTATTTCAACTCATCCTTCTTAAATAATAATGACATCTCTTACTTATAGTGTTAATAAATACACAAAGAAATTCGATACTATACTTTTCTCATCAAGTAAATATTTTCTTCACCAACATATTTGTGTGTGTGTGGGTGGATACAAAATCAAGTTAAATGGTTCATGATTTTGATTGAATTATTGGGACTTAACACCACGTGACATGAAGTCAATTAGTTTTTCTTTGAAGTAGTTAAGGTACCATATCGTTGCTCTTTGAGTTTGAATTGACTATACATATGTACATACGTACATACAAATTCTCAAGAGGCTCTTAAGCTTTTGGTCAAAATAATTAAGGACTCTTGTCACTTACATGTATACAACAGATCAAACGCACTATTAAACATATAACCACTCTTGTTTATATTATTGTATACGTATACACAACATCACTCAGTTTGAACCCTTAATTCCATACGATTTCACACACTCATATATCACAGAAAACTTTAAGAGATATATTGTGACATATATCGTAGAAGAGTGATAGTTATCATTTCAAAAAAGACCTACGGTCAAATGTCTCCATAAACCTACACACCCCACCTCACTGTCAATTAACTTTGAAGCGTTAAAGGGTAAGTTTTAAATTTTTGAAAATATACTATCATCTACCTTCTGAGGCAGCAGCATCAGGAAAAGTTTGAATAACAAATCTCTGATGTTTTTGATGTTTTTGTTGAAAAGGATAATGTGAACCGAGAGGGTAGGTTATAGGTGCCTACATATACATACATAGCTGTTGTTGTGGACCCTGACTGAATATTTAATATGCCTTTCAGATGGATAATATAGTCCAGCTAAAGCTGGACACATATACACACACGATGATGATGGTCATCCATTCGCATAACTTTTCCTCTAAACCCCTATACCAATTCTATCCTTAAATGCACGCAAGATATCTCTTAAATTGTAAAACTTTCTCATCCTCATGCATTTTCGTCAATATATCTACAGACGTGACATGAAAACATATGTCACTCAATGCGAGTTAAATTGGTTTATCCTTTCAGCACAAAAGCAGAGCATAGAAAGGCAATATGTATGTAGGTATATGTGTAAAACAACACTATCCTGCATATGGATTTATATATACATATGGTTTCTGGTTATATGACAAAACTCGCTCGGATGTATAGCCGGAAGGATGTTTGTTTCTTGCCACACATGAGCGGAATTATGGCATATGTTAAGATGTGATCCTTTTGTAATCACAGCATTCGAAATCATTTTCTATACTATAATACCACTGTGTTAAGTTAGTACGGCTTGTTATGATGTCCTGTGGAGAAAAATAATGTGATACACTGGATGTAGTTTCTACATATTTTTCTCGATATTAAGGAAGTCAAAGTATACACATTACATAAAGGTTAATTTATATAAAAATTAATTTACTTGGAAGCTATTTATTAAATTAAACAAATATACTCTATACTCATTATTGGCAACGATAGTATAGCATTAGTGAAACATATTAAAACTGATCTGCTATTGGAACAATCTGTGGTCTCACAAGTAGTATCACAAGTTACACTCTTATTTCTCATGTCACTTGCCATAACCAACTCATTAAAGAAAATGAGTTGCAAATGTCTTCCGATTGCGACATTTTGTTTTTATAGACAAAACAGTGCGATTTTTCTAGTTTTATTACTCTTGCTTTCGCTTTTTGGAGTTCTTGTCTTCATTCTTTGTGATAGAAAAAAAGTTCAATTCTCGTTGTGGAGAACAAGTCAGCTTAAAAAAACCAAGTATTTTCACAGTTGCTGTAGTTTTTGACTGTAAGATATGCTTTACTACATTTTAAGTATCAATACATATTCCTATGGATTTTAAGGGCAATCTTAACGTCAACTTTCCTATAAAAATGCTTTCTGAAAACATTACAAAAAAACACTCAAAATACAAATACAAAAATAAATTATTCAATTAATTTTCTAAATGCCTTTTTTTTCAAATTGCAGCTCAATATTAAAGAAGGTTCTCGACTTATCAAAGAATAATTTTATTTTATTTTCATTTGTATAAAAGCTTCATGACATTGATGAGTAAATAATATATTCTCAAAAAAGGGAAACTTTCTTTACTTTCTAACAATCACGTTACCATGAATTCTTTTGTAATAGCGATTATTCATTCATTCATTTTTATCATATGAAAACACCGACTTGAAAAAGCCATATGTAATGTATACCTATTCAACTCTCAATATGGCCTAAAAGCATTAACGATTTAACAATAGAAACGCGCTCCAACAAACAGAAACCATTTTTGACAAATTAATTTAATTCCATTGCTGTTTCCCTTTTTGGTTTTTGGGCTTTTTTGGTTTTGGGTTTCAATTCTTTTTTTCTTTATTTTCTATGTCAAGAGAATAATTGAAAAGGAAAAAATAATACAAACAAAAAAATGTAAGAATCAGAATTTCAAATTAATAATAGATTTGCTATTCGTCGTCCTGCTTTATAGATTTGTATCCTTTGTGATTTTTGGTATATCTTTTGTGTTGCTTATGCGCCTCTCCTTGATCGATGTGGGTTACAAATTCAATATAAAAGCTTTGTCATTAATAGAAAAATGTATTACTTAGCAATAAATCTCCTTTTTTATATTGTTTTTAGGTCGAAACAATAAGTTATATATGTAGAATTAATATTGCTTAAAATAAATGAAACGAAAATCAATATAAATTAATGTTTGTGCATAAAGAAGATATTTGATATGACAAGAAACTATAAATAAATAAAATGCACGACTGGGTCGCACTAGTTCTTATGTTCAAAAGGCTAAAAGGTGACACGCACTTTTTGGGAGAACGCTCGCTTGTAAACTCTCGAGAGGGTACACTCAAGTGGCTGTCCAATTAAGAGTACAAAGACAACGAGCAACTCTCAAGCAGCATTCCAGAGTAAAAATCGCAAGTTGTCACAGTCATTAAATTATTTCACAGAGGGGTAGAAAACTATCCCAGAGTCACTATTGAGAGTTTTGTAATTAAAGTACTCTCAAATGGCAAATGAACTTAACAGGCAACTCTCGATATGAAAAATTTAACTCTCAAATTAACCTGAGAGTAACCTTCGAGAGTTTACCAGCGAAAGTACTCTCAAATGAAAACGCTACTTCAGAATTATAACCGCATTTCCACTTGTTACCTTCACATATTTCTTCGAGTTTTCGGAGAGAAATATTAATAGTGAAATTCTTTCAAGCCAAAGCTTACAACTGCTTTATCCTTAAAAAAGTAAAAAAATAATAGGTTGGGCCATGGATAGACTTTTATTGGTAATTCAGTAAAGGGCCTAAAGGTGCATTTCCGTTTCCATTGAAGAGAACTTTCACTACAAAACTTTCGATAGTGACTCTCAGATAGCTGTCTACCACTCTTTGAGCTAATTCCATGACTATATCCACTTACTAGTTTTACTCTCGAGAGCTGCTTAAGATTTTCTCGAAGTCTTTTTACTCTCGAATAGATAAGTGTCATTTGGGTTTCAAAAACTGTATGTGAACATGGACGTTGTGAGTGGAAAATCTTTAAAAGAATGAGATTAGATATTAAAATTGGCTAAAAGAACTTCTTTAATAGCTTTAGGTGAAAAAAGAATGACAACTGAATTCCTGATCAAATATGTACATAATATATCGTTGGAGTGGTTTTCAAAAAAAATATTTTTTTATTATAAACAAATCTAAGAAAAAATGTACTTATTGATTTGCAAATAAAACTATATAGACTAAAAAACATGACAATCTGTTTTCGAGATATCGAATTTTCAAAAAACAAAATTACTTTTCACTATTTGTATGGAAGATGCCATTTTTGGTGCATGAAATTAAAATATAAATTTTGTAATGTACAAAAGTGTAAGGTAGACCTTAAGTCGATGGCACTTTATGAACTTCATCTATGCTTTGCACGGTGGCCAACATAAAGAAGAATAAGAAAAAGATGGTGACGACATCCGGCATCGAAAGAAGAGAATATAGATAAGGTCGAGAAGGAAGACATTTTTTTTGTGTAATAAAATTTGTAAAGAAAATTAAATAGAATTTGTCCTTCTTTTCTTATTTTACATCTCAGGTGTGGGGTATACATATAAAAAGTCAATTTATAAGAAATACCCACATTGTTGCTCAAAATGGTGAACCCGTCGAAGCTGACCAAGCAATTCATCATTGATGCCCTAACTGCTGCCGGTGTGGAATTTCCACCAACGGCGACGCTTACACAATTGCGGTCGCCTTATGAAAATTTGCCTGGCCAAAACAACGAAGAGGATAGCCCCGCTGATGAGGGAGGGCTAGAGCCACATGAAAACAACGAAGATATGACTCACACAGAAGAACACGTGCGGCAACTGGAGGCGAAGCTGAAAGTAATGAAGCTGCAACATGAAATGGCATTGCTAGAGCAACAAATAAAAGCAATGCAGTCAAATCCAAATTCCGACACTTCCAGTTCTCATCATGTGAACTTCGACCAGTTGGAGCATGCTCTGAATCCCTTTACTGGCAAAAACAACTACGATGTCCGCAAGTGGTTCAGCGAATTCGAGCAATACACATCAACACGCTCCTTTACACCAGATGAGATGTGCCTGGGTTTACGTCGATTGCTGAAGGAGACAGCTAAAGATTTCCTGAATACATTGGGTGTCGTCAACTATGATGACCTGAAGGCGTCAATGATCGAGACGTTTGGACGACAGGTCTCTCACCGCGATGTCTACAGACAGCTGGAAAACCGAAAAATCCGACCAGAAGAGTCTTGTCTAGAATACGTCATCGCGATGAAATCCCTTGCTGCAAAAATAGATGTACCTGAGGCTGAGTTACTTACTTTCATCATTGATGGATTCGATGATAGCAGCACAAACATAACTTTAATCAATGACTGTAGGTCATATAGTGAGTTGATGTCCAGATTGGACCGATATGCACAAAAGCGTTCAGTCAAGCCGCAGTCAAAACCAATCACCGCCGTCACAACAACAGCTGGCATCCATAGGCCAAAATCACATGCCACAGGCACCGCCGCCAAGCCAACAACACTTTCCGACGTCAGATGCTACAATTGCAGTGAATTTGGGCATTACAAAAGTAATTGTCCCCAGCCCTTGAGACCAGTCAACGCTTGTTTTAATTGTAGTGAGGTAGGCCATATGCACTACAACTGCCCAAAAGCTCAACGACGGCACCAGAGGATCGTCGCTGCCGTCACTCGAATGTTGGCCAACCCTGAAAGCGAAGATGAAGCGTCTGGTGCCATAGATGCAATGCAAATGGTAAGTGTTGCCTTTTATAATGACCAAATTCGGTGCACTGAATCAATGAATGTTTTTTCTCTATTTGATACTGGCAGCGCCATTAGCGTAATACGACGTTCCATCGTTCCGAGCAATGTTGTTGTGTTGGAAGAGCCAAAACTAACAAAATATTTCGGAATTGGGTGTTCGAAGATCTATTCCTATGGTATTATAAAAATATATATAAAATTTCGTAACAAAGTCAATGAAATACCAGTTTTCGTTCTTCCAGATACTCTAATGACATTGCCACTGATTTTGGGACGTAATTTTCTTAAAGTATTTAATATTCATTTGAGACAAATTAAAATAGAATCCAATGATGAGCATTTGGAATTAAAAAATAAAAATAATTTATCTAAAAAATCCGAATTTGAAATAAAACACGATAGTAATTTTGAGTTGAATAAAAGTTTATTTTCAAGGCATTCATGTTTTAGTGTTATTGATTTGGCCAATTTGAACGAAGTAGTTAGTAGCCGCAGTAACCCGATGACTCCGTTGGTAATTAAGAGTACAGCCTTTGACGACATTGCGAATCCGAGGTTTGGTGATGTAGAGGTCCCCACAGTTAGTGCAAATAATGTAGATTTTAGGTGTCAATGTGTCTCCGATCAGCCGTGTAATGTTGTGTCCACTCGTAGTGACGATAATTTTGCATTGCAGATGCTAGCAATTGATATTGATATTCCAGAATTTGAAATAGATATTTGTCCGCGATTAAAAAGAAGCCAGTCTGACGCTTTAAAGGCGGTTATTGATAGTGCATATCTAAATCCAATTAATATTGAACGCAAGTACCATGATTACAAAATGAAGATTCGTCTAACAGATGACACTCCATTTCATTGTCCACCAAGACGATTATCGGTATTTGAACGGACAGAGGTGCGGAAAAAGATAAACGATTTGCTTGAACGAAAAGTAATTCGCCATAGTAAGTCACCATATGCTTCAGCGGTTGTACTGACAAAAAAAAAGAATGGAGATTTACGTATGTGTATTGACTATCGCGCGTTGAATAAGAAAACCATTCGCGATTATTTTCCCCTCCCGTTAATAGAGAATAATTGCCTTGAGCACATGGAAGGTAAACGGTGGTTTACGTTACTTGATTTAAAGGACGGTTTCAATCAGGTTGGTGTCGAAGATGACTCCGTACAATATACGTCTTTTGTAACTCCCGACGGACAATACGAATATTTGAGGATGCCATTCGGGTTGAAGAATGCCCCAGCTGACTTCCAACGATTTGTCCATCAAATATTTCAAGACCTAATAGAGACGGGGAAAATTATTATATACCTGGACGACTTAGCTATTGCGACCGCTGATTTTGATTCACATTTAGAAATAGTTAGTGAAGTTTTACGACGACTTTATGAAAAGGGACTTCAACTTAGGATGAGTAAATGCAAGTTTGGGTACGACGAGATTGAATATTTAGGTTACGTAGTTAACGCTTCGGGCATACGACCAACAAACGCCCACATTCAATCTATAGAACATTATCCGGTACCCCGAAATCGGAAAGAGCTTCAATCTTGCATAGGATTATTTTCATATTTTCGCCGCTTCGTGCCATCATTTTCGAAAATAGCCAAACCATTATTAGAGTTGCTACGCAAAGAGGTTAGGTATGATTTCAGTGACGAGTGTTTGCGTGCTTTTCAGGAGTTAAGGAGTAGACTGGTATCCGCCCCAGTCCTAGCCATTTTCAATCCCCAAAGGGAAACCGAATTACATTGTGATGCTAGTAGTCATGGGTTTGGCTCAGCCCTAATGCAACGCCAGGATGATGGAAAATTCCATCCAGTCACCTATTTTTCAAAGACGACAACCGCATCTGAGGCGAAGTTTCACAGTTTTGAACTTGAGACACTAGCCATTATATATTCGCTTCAACGATTTCGGGTGTACCTAGAGGGCGTACCCTTTAAGATCATTACAGATTGTAATTCTTTGACTCTTACGTTAAGCAAAAAGCATGTTAATACGAGAATAGCAAGGTGGGCTTTGGAACTTGAAAATTATAACTATTCTATTCAGCACAGAAGTGGTACGTCAATGGGTCATGTAGATGCACTAAGTCGAAACCCAATAGTTGCTACCATTTGCGGAGATGAGGTAGATTTTCATATTCAGCTAGCTCAGAATAGAGACACTAAAATTAGAGAAATACGTAACGATCTTGAAACACAATTTTTACTTCATTATGAATTGCAAGATGGCCTTGTCTTTCGTAAGTCAGACTTGAATAATAGTTTGTTGCTTTACGTGCCGGGTGAAATGGAGGACAACGTTATAAGAATGGTTCACGAGAAAATTGGACACTTGGGAATAGACAAATGTTACAATCAAATTCGAAGGAATTATTGGTTCCCGGGTATGAGAAACAAAATTGACAAATTTATAAAAAATTGCATTAAGTGTATAATGTATTCCGCACCAGCTCGCATCAATGACCATAATCTTTATAGCATTCCTAAGAATCCCATTCCATTTGACACAATCCACTTGGACCATTTTGGGCCCCTGCCTGATTTGGTGTCTAAACGAAAACATATTTTGGTTGTTATTGATGCCTTTACAAAATTTGTACGCTTGTACCCTGTCAATTCAACAAGTACAAAAGAAGTATGTGCATCAATGGACAGGTATTTTAGTTATTATAGTCGACCAAGGCGTATTATCACGGATCGAGGTACTTGTTTTACCTCTTTAGAATTTTCAAGTTACTTGTTGAAACATAATATTGACCATGTAAAGGTAGCTGTGGCGTCCCCACAGGCGAATGGTCAAGTGGAACGGGTAAATCGGGTAATCAAAGCAATGTTGAGCAAAATAAGTGAGCCTGTGAATCATGCAGACTGGTCAAATAAATTGACTGAAGTAGAATATGCCATCAACAATACGACACATAGCTCTACAAAGGAATCTCCTAGTAGATTGTTGTTTGGAGTTGAACAGAGCGGTAAAATAGTCGACGAGCTTACGGAGTATCTAAGTGACAAATTTAAGTGTGAAGTTGAACGTGACTTAGGAAAAATTCGAGATCAGGCGTCAGACTCTATAAAAAGGTCACAGGAATACAATGAACAATACTCTTTGAAGCATAGTGTGCCAGCTAAGACATACTCAATCGGTGATTTTGTAGTTATGAGGCACATTGACACCACTGTGGGGACAAACAAGAAATTCATTCAAAAATTTCGAGGGCCATATATCATACATAAGGTTTTGCCTCATGACCGGTACATCATAAGAGATGTCGAAAATTGTCAGTTGACACAATTACCGTATGATGGTGTCGTTGAGGCTGTGCGATTACGAAAATGGGTAAAACCTGTGGATGGTGCGGGGGCTGCGGCTGCTGGCGGCTACGGGCGCACACCAGTTTAATCTTAATATTTTAAAAAATGTGATCGTGGTCAATCACATTGTCAGATTGGCCGAGCTGTAATGTACAAAAGTGTAAGGTAGACCTTAAGTCGATGGCACTTTATGAACTTCATCTATGCTTTGCACGGTGGCCAACATAAAGAAGAATAAGAAAAAGATGGTGACGACATCCGGCATCGAAAGAAGAGAATATAGATAAGGTCGAGAAGGAAGACATTTTTTTTGTGTAATAAAATTTGTAAAGAAAATTAAATAGAATTTGTCCTTCTTTTCTTATTTTACAATTTTTTTAATATGTTAATATAAATAAAAGTTTTAAAAAAGCATAAGGTACGAGACTACAAAAAAACACGACAGCTTATTAACATATTTTTAATCGAAAAAAAGAAAAATTGTTAACAGCAGTTTAACGATTGAATATGGTGAAGGGGGTTATAAGGAATGTAAAAAAAATCTATTTCCCAGAAGCGGAGTTGGAGGGGGGATTTGGAGGGTGTAAAAGAGGGGGGAAATTGTATTATTGCGTTTTTCAACACAACAAGATATATTTTCACAAAGTTGCATTTAAATTCAACTATTTTTGGAAAAATTAAAAATAAAAAACAAATACGGGTTTTCGCCAATATCTCGGAAATTTTGAGGTTAAGTTAAAAAGTAATACATATAAAAGTTGTAGATTTTTGCGTGATCTACAACATTTCTATTATACAGTTTTCATTTTGAGGTCAACTTTAGTCGAAAAACGCAATAATACAATTTCCCCCTCTTTTTCACCCTACAAATCCCCCCTCCAACTCTGCTTCTGGGAAATAGATTTTTTTTTACATTTCTTATAGCCCCCTTCACCATATTCAATCCTTAAACTGCTGTTAAAAATTTTTTTTTATAAATGTGTAAAAAGCCTGCACTAGAGCGTCTACTGTATTTTTCAAAAAAAATTGTTTTGGAGTAATATAAGATTTTGAAAAATTGATTAAGAAAATTGTATGGCAGGTGCCATTTCTTACTTGCAATACATACATTATAGATATATAGGTACTATATGGCAATGGCAGTTAGGCATTCTGTTCGTCTGTCCGTCTGTCTCTCCATCTATCTGTTCGTCTGTCTGTCCGTCTGTCTGTCTGTCTATCCGTTGAGCTACAGCCTAAACGGCTTGATCGATTTTCGTCAAACTTGGTAAAGAGCATATTTTTTTGTGATTCCCTTTATAAATTTTTCATTTTTTTTTTAGACCCAAAAAAAATGGTACCTGCCCTACAATTTTTTTAAGCAATTTTACATAATCGTTTTTTGAAAACGGCTCTACAACTTTTCTTAAAAAAATAAATAAATTACTTTTCAAAGGCTATTCTTAGGTAGGAAACCATTTTTCAAAAAAGTGGTTATAAATGGCACCTCCAAAAGACCTATTTTTGCATTTTCGATTTTCTTCAAAACGGTATGATTGATTTCAATAATTTTTTTATACAGAAGCTTCCAAATATTATAAATAGTACTCGTATTGTGTACCAACAATTGTAAAAAATTATTTATTGACTTTTCTAAAAATGTTTCAAAATTGTTTCTTAAAAAACAATTATTTCGGAAACGACTAGATTGATTTTTTTGGAACGCCATACTTAAGAGTTTTTTAATAGGTAGGTACTCTCTAAAATATTTCAGTAAGAAATGTACAGCTATGCAAAAATAACGGTACCTTCCATTCAGAAGTTAAAAAACCGTTAAGGACCGTGTGCTAAAATTAGTACTATTTACTACCAAAAATTATAAAGCAACTATTGCTAGTACCTCTCAGAGAATTTTGATTTATTTTTTTTCTTAATTCACAAAATATTTCATACGGAATATTATTTATACTTTTTTGAAGTTTTTGTATACAAACATTTATTTTAATACTATCACCTAATAATGAAAAGCTCAAAATCAAAAAGAGTTCTAGGAGAGATACTGTTAATAGTTGCTAAGTGTTTTTTGTTGTAAGCCATTTTAATCTAAGAACACTGAAAAATATTTATCAAAATCAAAGGAATGAGATTTTCGTCAACGGGTTTCTAACATTTGCGTAAAGGTTAAATATATTTTCAATTTAATATTATTTTCCAAGAAATGTCAAAAAACTGTTAAGTACCGAGTTTCAAAAAAATCAAATGGGTCGTTTCTTAAAATGTTTGCGTTAAAAAAAACAGAATTTTTTTTTTATCCAAAAAATTAAACATTTGTTACACAAAACTAATTATGTAATCTTTTTGAGAGCATACACAAAATTATTTAAATCAGTCACACCGTTTTCGATATAATTGTTAGTATATTTCAATCTTAAGAATTTATGGATGTGCATATAAAAATAAGATTTAAAAAAAATGTCAACCCATATTTTAGATATTAAATTTTCTTAAAAAGAACTTTAAAATGAGTTACAATACAATACAAAAAATTGGAATATTTTATTAATAATCCATAAAATTTTTTTCCGAAAATTTTGGTATACAATACTATTTATATTTTTAGAAGCTTCTGCATGAATTTTTTACTAGAATCAGTCTACATTTTTCAAGAAAATCGAAATTCAAAAAAAAAAAATCCTTGGGCGTACCTAACATAAATAACCATTTTCAAGAAAAATAAAATTTTGTAAAATTGCTTAAAAAAAAATTGGCAGAGATACTGTGATGTTGGTTATAATATTTAAAAAATAAATGACCAGTGAGCTCTATGTTAGACCACAATCTTGAGTTTGATTTTTTTCAATAAAATTTTAATACAAAAACCACTAAAAGGTTTAAATAATATTGCATATTTAAATTTTGAAAAGTGTTTTTTGAATAACAAAAATTCAAAATATTTTTGGGAGTGGGTCGAAATTCTGGTCTCAAACACTCTTTTTTTAAATTCTGTCATTAAAAATATTAAACAATACAATTCTGCCTTCTGTTTTTTTTTAATCAAATGTGTAACTCATTTTACTGACGAAAATAATTAAATAAGACAATTTTTGATGCTGAAAGTGATTTTGTTTTTGATAGTAATTTATTTTTTGATGCCTGTACTGCCGCAAATATTTGTCCACAACTCGAGGTTCATTGGTGTATTGACCTGACAGCTCTTTAGCTGTATGCAAATCACTATTAATTTAAAAATTAAAAATATTTTTTTTACTATTTAGAGTCATTTGATGCTTATCCAACTCGGGATTTCAAAAAACCTAATATAAGGACCACTTTGTTCAACACACTTAGGTCGGTTTTCTTCACTATTAGTCAACTTGCCGAAAACTCCGGAGTTGGCCAACTCTAGAGTTGATTACAAATTGGTTGGATGGCAAGTTGAAAATTGCTTTTCTTCACTTCTTAAATCCTCAACTCGGGAGTTGAAATTTGAAAGTTGGCCTACTTCAGATTTTCAAAATATCCCTGGGATATTTGTGACAGATAAGTCAATTTCAATGGTAGATTTGAATAAATTGTCAATTTGAAATTAAAGTTTCAGAAGTATTTTTGTTGTCAAAACTTAAAAAAATAATTAATGGCGAAAAAAAAACAAAACAAACTACCAAAAGTTGTTTATTTGGTCGTTGGTTAATCGTGAAAATTTAGTTTCATTTTGAATTGTTTTATTTTGTATTCATCGTGTAGAAAATGTGTGTGACTTTGTGGGAAAAATATCAACTATCCAAAAATAGTTTCCTCGCAATTTGGCTTAAATTAATTTATATGAATATTTAAAGTGAAAATAACTTATAATAAAGAAAATAAAGAACAAAAATCTAAATTATGATGAAAAATCTCAAGTTTGCACGACCAACTTCTACTACTTCTGGAGTTGAGAAAATCGGAAGTTGATAAACTCTAGAGTTGAAAATCGGAAGTTGAAACTGTCATCTTTGAATGAAGAAAACCAAAAACACAAGTTGAAAATAAAAATCCTCAAGTTGTGTTCAACTTGTAGTGAAGAAAATGGCTCTTATATTTCTAGTTTTTTTTTTAATTCTAAAAGCTTATTCTTTTTTTTCTTCATATCACCCGTTTTTTTAAAATAACTATTTTTTTTCGTGACCAGTCGTAGGAGAAAAATTGTCTTAATCTTACTTTACGAAAAGTATTGATGGCCTTTATACCTTAAGTTAGAAAACCGTTTTTTGTTTTAATCGATCCGGCCTTAGATCTTATGTCAATCGTGAACCATCTGTCATTTGTCTGTATATATTTTCACTTTTTCCCCAAACTAGAACTTACTTTAATTCTAAAAAAAAAAAATTATATAAAACTAATTCACAGCTCTAGTTGGCTTTTAAAAATAATTTAATTAAACCATTTATTGACGTCTTATAACCGCAATTCCGCAATTATTAAATTTCATATATTTTCCTAATTTCTTGAAAGTTTCTCCACATACATATTCTTTTGTGTGCTTATCCTCAGCTCATATCAAATATAAATCAGCAAGAAATCATTCATTTCAAAACCATTGAATTGAAAACAATATTTCAAATTGGTTTGACCTATATTTCAGACCAAATCAAGAGACAGACGGTTTTGTGGCTTGAACTCATGATAGGTCTTGCAGTCCCACATTCATAATTGTATGTAAGTATTGTATATAGTTTTCTGAATAAGACTATAGGTATACGAACGTGTTATAACCTACTTGTAATACAACTATATGGTATTATAATTATTCATCATTCAAATACATGTCTTGATTACACATTATATTGTTTACCACCTGACTATGTGAGAATTATTAATGACATATCAATAATTTAAAATATTCCTCCCTCAACTACTGCATGCGGTTTATGTTGATAAAATAAAACCACCCAATCTCTAAGGTATCTAGAGCTACATGCATAGACATTATTTATCTCCTCCTCACATTTATATACCATAATTTATAATTAATGCCAAAAGAGACGCAACTCACTTCTCTAAGGATTTTAAATTATCTATTATTCATTTGATCTGGAAACTATGTCATGCTGAAAACTCAATGTCCATGTCAATTTGAAAAGAAAACAACATTTTCAAATGAGGTTAAAATAATCATCATCACTGTAGAAACCGTAAATTGGTTTGGTTTCAAGCTCATCTCTAATTTCACGACTTTTTCAGCCACAATATGTGGGAAGAAGCACACAGGTACCTACAACTACTCTGCCAAATCACTCAGTTACATCGTTAAAAAAAATTTCTAATTAATCTATCCTAAAGGTACATGCGAGGGGGAGGTGTGGGTATGATGTTTAAACTTATTATAAACTTTGCACGAATCAGAAACTTGGCCATAGTAGTTATACAAAATTCACAGTAGTTCTAGGGACTTGACAGGGTGACTAACCAAGCCCTACAAGAGATTTCTCTTATTTTGCAGCATTTTTATTTATTCATCTTGAGTTGAATGAAACCCGGAGGTCCGTCAGTGTAAGTTTTTTTTTTTTTTTATAATTCCGACAGTTGATAGAAGTTAGAAAAAATCAGATTTTAAACGAATGCAACCTCTACAGATGGAAGAAACATTTTGCCCTATATAAAGGTACAAATCTGAAAAAGTATTTCTCTAAATAATTGATGCATACATATGGGTATTCTGTGGACTTTTGTGTGTTAATTAGTTTTAGTGCATTGAGGGTGGATGCATTTAGAAAAAAAAAAAACCATTAAGCAACAGATACTGAAAATTTTAAATATTTGAAATATTCAAAACTGCGGAAATTATTGCATAGCTATTTACCGATTTATCAAAACTTTATAATGCTCTGTCCTAACCGCCGAATACTGGTTCTGACTTTATGTTCTGACTGGCTAAACTTCTAAGGGTGAATGTTGATCAGGAAAAGAATTGCAACACCAAAGCCATGGCCCTACAGATTGGAGGTTAGTGCATTGGGCTAACGACCCGACCACAATATTAAAAAACCTATTGTAATGAAAAAGACGTGGGAAGCCTCGCATAACGAGCCCCCTCAAATGGCAACCAGACCTGGAACAAAAATGGACTACGATGTACGAGTATGCACCTGGAATATAAGGACACTCTGACTCCATACGTCAGGTGCTACTCAAAAACTTGAGTTGTACTGGAAGCATTCACAGCTATTGATGTACAGGCGAATCGCGTTTGTCTTGAAGTGAATGAGGAATGAGGACAAAACAACAACTCATCAACAGCAAACAAACCCTCATCTGTCCATCATCTAGGACAATGCGTAACTGTTGGTAGCAGCAATTTCGAGGTAGTCAAGGAGTTCACCTGCCTGAGAACAAACATCAATTCCAGGAACGACCTCTTAGTGGAAATCCGACGAAGAATTACCCTAGCAAACCTAGCTGCTGCTTCGGTTTGGCTAAACAAAATGGGTTAAAAACTCCTTTCTCGAAAAACAAAGTGCACGTTATACAAAACGCTAATTTAACCAGTTCAACTGTACGGTGCCAAATGCTGGACGATCAGTAAAACAGGGAAATTGATACTGGGCACTTTCAGGAGAAAAATTCTTCGGTGGATTGGAGAAGAAAATTCAATCGTAAATAGTACGAGCTATACCAAAATGTGGATGTAGTCCAAAGAGTAAAACACGTCGACTCATTGGCTCACCCACATCGAGCGAGTTGACAACAACGCTCCAGCCAAGAAAATCTTCGAATCCTAGCCCTCAGGTTTGAGACGATAAGGAAGACTGAAGTTCCGCTAGAGGGACCAGGTGGTTACAGACACAAGAGCGCTTGATCTCACCGACTGAAAGAATTGTGCTAGGGACCGCAACCGATAGAAGACCGCAATATCTCGCGTAGAAACCCTCAATGGCTAGGGAGCCGATAAGTAAGTAGTAAGTTCCAAGCAACTTGAACTATAAGAACAAGTACGTGCTACCTAGTCGTGCATTTTATTTCTTTGGGTTACCAACACTTTACATATAATTGTAGACTGAAACCATGCGATAAATTTGAAACACCCTTTACTTTTGGAGCAAATCTTATATATAAAAATCAATCGTTGTGCGTTAGTCCTGCAAAAGCTCAAAAACGGCTGAACCGATTTGGATGATTCTTTTCAAAAGTGTTTGGTATGAACAGGTGGGTGTTTAAATGAAGTTTGGTCTAAATCGGTTTTGCGGTTTGCCAGTAACATGCAAAAATGCCATTTGAGTGCCTGTTTTACTTAAAAAAAAATAAATAAATCAATTTTTGAAAACATCAATCAATCAATTATTATGAAATTTTTGTTTGGCAAAATAAAATTATAAAATTAATATTACAGTCGAGTCTCCCTTATCCGGAATTCCGTTAATCGAGGACCGGATTTTAAAAACGAGAATTTAAAGTGTGGCCAAAGTTATACTTAACCCATAAGAAAATGCCTTGGGATCGGTTTGGTAAAATGCAAATAAACTGTTGATACGGGGTATTTTTACTATCCAAGATGTTTTTAGGGGGATCAAAGACTAACATTTTGAGTACCTATTGTAATTTTAGTGCATTTTGCAAAATTTCTAAAAGAAGTCAAAAATGGTATAGTCCATTGAACTACATTCATAGTTGAAGACCATGAACATGATATGACTTTTGGTAGCTAAGAGGTACTAAATATCCGTTGCGGTCGTGAAGAACCAGGTAACTCAAACCCTTAAAAAGTTTATAAGGTCGGGGTTTATGTTGAATATCATACACAAAACCATGCTAATGTGGAAAAAAGTGTTCATTATGTATTTTCAGATGCATTAGGAAAATATTACATAAGGGTAAAACTAAATAAAATTTCGTAAAATGTTATCAACAATAATTCACTTCAGGTATCTCGACTTACCTGGTTCTTCACGACCGCCACGTATATATAAATCTTTACTTCATGAGAAAATTTAAACTATGTTCTCAGGTGCTAAACGCGGATTGGTGTTGGAATTAGTCTAAAAGATCAGAATCAAGGGATGAAGTAGGTCTATACGCATATAATTTGTTTCGTTTGTTTTTTTTTTCCTTTTAAAAAGTAAAAATAAGAAGAATAAGCTAGAAACATAGCGGGATGAATACGTATGTATACACCAAAAAAAGTAAGTGAGATGCACATGCACTCTGAGAAGCGAAAGGATGGTATAGCTTGAAGGTAAGTCGAATCTTGATCGCAGGGGCCAGAATATCAAAACGAGATTTTTAAGTGCGGTCTATTTCATTCACTTACAATATAAAATTACTAAGGATTAGGATCGGTTTGGTATAACTAATGTAAGTAAATTGTTAATACAGAATATTTTGTATAGTCCAAGATAGTTCGTGGGGACAAAAATTGCATTTTGAAATTTCAGCGCATTATGCTAAATTAGCAAAAATTAAAAAATGATGAACCATTGAACTACAAAATATTGCAGACAGTGAAAAATGAATGGCCTTTTTGATTGGAAATCTGGAAGACCTTGACTTGACTAGAAGAGGAAGAAGATCTGTCATTCTGACTCCAATCGAAAAGGCCATATGTCTTCTTATTTCCATCAACAGCCTTATCCTTTTCAACAGTTTCAAGTGACCTTCGGAATTGGTAAGAAATTGTTTTTGTGAACCAGCAATGGGGTCGGGTATTTATGTACTTTGTTTGATTTTTTTTTTATCTAACAGACTTCCGGTCAGATTCTAAAAATTGATATTTGTGTTTGAAGGGTTGAAGTTATAAAATGGCCTTAAGAAATGAGTATTTTTAAAGATCTAGCTTTTTTAAATGATTTTAAATAAAAAAAAAAATTATCACCCCACCAAATTTCAACAAGGTATAATTACAGTGAAAGCTCTATTTGCGGATAGCTACGATAAGCGGAAAATTCCCTTAAACGGATATATTTTTGCGAACCAACTCTTTTCTCGAATTTCTCATATACAAATTGCGTTCCTTTATAGTTTATACGGACACTCCTTTACTGACTCGGGCACTTATTTTGCTCATTTCAAATAGAAAACGTCACAACAAACGGACACAATGGAAGAAGCAAAGGATCTGTTTTCTAAACAGTTTCGAATTTTTGTTTTCAATACAAAAGCAAATTTCTAATAACCAAACAGATTACTGTTGCTTTGAGAGCTAAGTACGGATCTCCTGGGTAACTATAAGTTAACTTTAGTTTAGAGTGTGTCATTCCTATTTCTCCCCCGCGTTTCGGCATTGTAAATGTCTTACAGCTGTTATTTTCGAAGTAACTTTATTTTGCGATGCCAAAAAGAGTAGGTTGCCATTGGGCAATCTTTCTCTTTACGACAGCTCTGATAACCAGACAAAAAAGAGGTGACGATGAGTGTTCGCTTATTGTAGCTTTCACTGTACCAGGCTATCAAGTATTCCTAAGACTCAGAAGTTCTATAGCCGCGTATTTAAAAAATATTCTATTACAAAGTGAGGTGACCACGATCTACTAAACCTAATATATGACAAAAAAAAAATAATGTTTTGTAGTGTGGCCATCGGGAGTGGAGTTGTTCAAAATTATATTCGGAGTTTGCCATCAACTGTATTTTCTAATGGGATACAACGTCCGCTGGGCTTAGCCTATGGAGAGTTACACTCAATTTTTTTTTTAAATTAATTTATGGTGAAACGAAGTTCACCGGGTCATCTAGTACTTTAGAAATTACAAGAATGAGGAAAGCTCAAAACGAATTTATCATAACGAATATAGGTTATTGGATTGTTTTTGTAAAACTTACCGAAACACAACACCACAAGCAATAAAATAGTCTTCATATTATAAATAGATTATAATAAAAATAAGTAAGATTTTTTTAATTAGTCTTGCTTCTACGATAGTTTTCTGATAATCAATTTTAATTTTATTTTATTTTTATTTTATTTCTTCTCTTTCCCAAGGGTTTCATGTGAATATTAATTCAGCTGATCTCTAATAAAAGAGTTTAACGTCTTCATTTATAACCATTATTGGAAATTTATTCCTTGTAAAACCACTTTGTGTTTGTTTTGCATAGGTACCTATCATATAAAATCTATATAAACCCATGGTTATCCCTTCTCAGAGTTTCTCAACTTAATTACTTTGTGTTTATAGAAGACTTTATTATTATCTTGTTACGATACTATACGTATGTATGTACATACTTGATACTTCATAATACGAAGTTATTAAATTTCTGAAAATCAAACAAAAAAATCAAAGAAGACGGATTCTTAAAGACTCTTTTTTTGTTAATATACTTACTTACCTATAGAAAAAGTTTAAAAGTTTATCGTATGATTTAGTTAAAAAAGTTTCTTGGAATATTTTTAATGGATAGACAATTTATTGATGAGATTGTGTAATGATGCATATAAGGAGGAAGTTTAATTGCATCAGATATTGAGACTTTGAGAGGTTGAATACCTGCCTGCGTAAAAAACAAAACAAACACAAAAAAGTTTAGCTAACAAAGCTGTTGATAATGTACATATTTGTACAGGACGATATTAAGTTACATTGATAATAACTTAAAAATTTTTTCTTATGAAAATTCAACAAAAGTAATTCTTGATTATGAAATATTTCTACCGGCCTTTTCTATTTTGAATAAATACTTCAAAAATTGCAATAATTCCATATTAAATATTTTTTTAGGTCATAGTTATCTAACTGTGACTTGAAAACAATATTAAGAAATACATAAAAATATATTTGGCTGACCAATAACTGAAACAAATTCACCTTTTATGGCAATTGAGTAGTTTTTTTTTAGATAGTAATAATGAATATCCCACATATAGGGTGCCAAGATTCCAGAGGCTCCTACTAGATAGTGCTTTATGACTCAAATAAAAAAAAGCGCACATACAGACATAAAATGTAACATAATCTTAGTTTTTCTTCACTGTTCAAATTTGAATTTTATATTTATTATGAAAAATTATTTCAGGCAAATGGCTACCTCTTTTACTATGGGCGTGAAGTTAGCACCGCCATTTTCGATTTTCAAAAAAAAAAGGTTGTGCTGTAATGTGCCCAACTTGTGCTGCTATGTGCCGTATTTAAAAAAAAAAATCGTACTAAGGGTTTGGTTTTTAGAGGGTATCCATTTTCTTAGCGTGAAGTTAGCACCGCCATTTTTGATTTTCAAAAAAAAAAAAATGTGCTGTACTGTGCTCAACTTGTGCTGGCTTGTACCGTAAATATTTTTGAAAAATTCGCAAGTTTGCAAATTTTACGAATGAAATTTTTGCGAAACTTCATAATTACTAAAAAGCAAAAGTTGTGCTGTTTTGTGCTCAATTTGTGCAACCATATTCCAAAGAAAAAAAAAAATTCGCATTTTTGTGACTTTTATGCCAAAAATGAATTAATAATTTTTTTTTTAGTTTTACATTTTTCTTAAAAACTAACATGTGCTATTTCGGGCTCAGTTTGTGCTGCCATATTCCGAAGAGATAAAAAAAATCGCATATTTGTAACTTTTACGGCCAAAAAACAGATTTGCGAAGCGTGAAGTTAGCACCGCCATTTGCGATTTTCAAAAAAAAAAATTTGTGCTGTATTGTGCTCAACTTTTGCTGCCTTGTGCCGTTAATATTTTTAAGAAATTTGCAAAATTGCAAATTTCTATGGATGAAAATTTTTTCAAATTTTGCAATTTTGTAAAAATTAAAGTTGTACTATTTTTTGCTCAGTTTGTGCTGCCATTTTTTGGAAATATTTACGGCACGAGGCAGCACAAGTTGAGCACAATACAGCACAACTTTTTTTTTTGAAAATCGCAAATGGCGGTGCTAACTTCACGCTTCGCAAAACTGCTTTTTGGCCGTAAAAGTTACAAATATGGGAATTTTTTTGTTTTCTCTTCGGAATATGGCAGTACAAATAGCGCAAAAAACAGCACAACTTTAATTTTTTGCAAAATTGCAAAATTTGAAAAATTTTCATTCGTAAAATTTGCAAATTTGCAAATTTCTTAAAAATATATACGGCACAAGGCAGCACAAGTTGAGCACAATACAGCACATTTTTTTTTTTTGAAAATCGAAAATGGCGGTGCTAACTTCACGCTACAGCCCTTCGCAAAGTTTAGTCTCGGCCACAATAAATACAATTATGCATATTTTCATTTTTTTCTTTTTGGTTCTTAGTAGCATTTTTTGAGCACAATGCAGCGCAACTATTTTTTTCAAGAAATTTTGAAATTTCGCAAAAATTTCATTCGTAAAACTTGCAAATTTGCGAAGTTTTTGAAAATATTTACGGCACAAGCCAGCACAAGTTGAGCACAATACAGCACAACTTTTTTTTTTTGAAAATCAAAAATGGCGGTGCTAACTTCACGCTAAAAAAATGGGTACCCTCTAAAAACCAAACCCTTAGTACGATTTTTTTTTTAAAATACGGCACATAGCAGCACAAGTTGGGCACATTAGAGCACAACCTTTTTTTTTTGAAAATCGAAAATGGCGGTGCTAACTTCACGCACATTCTCTTACTTCTGCAGTAGTTTATTCCTTGGAAGTAATTTTGTAAGATTTTTTTTTTAGCTTCGATGGTTAATCTATAGGCAATGATTTGGCAGATGTACAAAGGTTTTTAACTATTTTATAAGTTCCAGGTTTGTTGCTGTAGACGCTCTCATTAGAAAATCTCACAAAAAAGTCAAACGTTGCTAAATCACATGAACTTGACGAACCGTTGACGTCAAAGAAACATGAAATAATGCATCCCTCTGAAGTTTTCATGCAGAACATTTATCTTTGCACCCGATATTATGTCAAGGCTCACCACGATATCAGAAAAGTCTCGGTCCCGTTTGGTATTGAATTTGGAAAACGAGACGGTACCAGCTGCAAAGCACACGACGGATTACCAAGATGATACCGTATTTTTTGGACTGAAATTTACCGAGATTCTGAGTAAATTTTTGAATATTACTATCTTTTTAATTCGTTTTTGTTAAATCCGCCCACTTCCATGCCCAATTTTCTTATTATTTGGTTTTTCAAAAACGGTTTTTTTACTCTATGCACATCTAGAAAACGATTCAAATGATTTGGATGATATTTTCAGTGTTCATTCTAATGACAAAAAATTAAATGCACGACTGGGTCATAAATATGTACATTAGGGTGGTCCTTAAATTGGACATTGTCTTGGATAGCCCTCATTCCATTCAAAACATTGAAAAACAATTTCCCTAATTTTTTCAAATTTTTATTTCACCCCCCTGGTCTACCATTTTTCACTTCAAGGTACAAATGATGGAGTTAGGGTGATTCGTATAACACGCGAAAAAAAAATCAAAATTTATAGATTAGATTCAGGCGAGAAAAAAATCGTATTTCACCCGTTCAGGCGGGACGGGTAATTTTCTTAAAAATTGACCCAAAATAGAAAAAAAAATATTAAAAAACAACGGGACCACTTACAAAGACATGCTATAGCTTTTTTAAAAACCATAAATCCACTCTAATATGCTATATATATACAGGGTGTCCCGGACCTGAGTAGAAGTATTTCAGGGGGTGATTCTTTGGGTTATTCTAAGAAAAAAATTTGGGGGGAAAGTTGTATCTCCCCTCCCTGAGGCAGGGAGGGGCAGTTTCTGAAACATTGACTTCAAATGCAAAAAAAAATATTAAAAATCAACGAAAACATATTTAATAATGTGCTTTAATTTTTTTGAAAGCTAATACTCCATTCTTGTATTTGATTTTCAAATCAAGTTGTTTAAGCAAATAGCTTTTGAGAAATTAAATTTCAAAGTCAAAATTAAAAAAAAAAATTGTGATTTTTTTTTCTTAAGTCGATATTTTCAAAATTTTACGTAATTAAGGGCATTTTTTGAGTTCAATTTTCAATGCCCTCATATTTTAGTCCACTACCGAAAACCAAATGTAAAAACCTTTCTTAGTTTTTGAGAAATTAAGAAAAAACAAAAGGTACTTTTCCCGAATAAGCCTGAAAAAATGAGTTTATTCATGAATTATCCATAATTTAAACCTTTTTCGGGCTTTTGTGGTAAAAGTACCTTTTGTTTTTTCTTAATTTCTCAAAAACTAAGAAAGATTTTTACATTTGGATTTCGGTAATGGACTAACAAATAATGAGGGCATTGAATATTGAACACAAAAAATGCCCTTAATTACGTAAAATTTTGAAAAATATCGACTTAAGAAAAAAAAAATTACAATTTTTTTTTTAATTTTGACTTTGAAATTTAATTTCTCAAAACTATTCGCTTAAACAACTTGATTTAAAAACCAAATACAAGAATGGAGTATTAGCTTTAAAAAAATTATAGCACATTATTAAATGTGTTTCGTTGATTTTTAATATTTTTTTTTGCATTTGAAGTCAATGTTTCAGAAACTGCCCTTCCCTGCCTCAGGGAGTGGAGATACAACTTTCCCCCCATACAATTTTTTTCTTAGAATAACCCCAAAAAACCACCCCCTGAAATACTTCCACTCAGGTCCGGGACACCCTGTATAATATATGTTTTTTAGGAAAAATTTTGTTCTCTATTTAGAGTCCTTTGCTGCCTATCCAAGTTGGAATTTCAAAAAAATATAGAATATAAGGACCACCCTAATGTATGTACATGCTCTTTCTTATGTTCAAATGCCTAGAATTTTAAAATTGAATATTAATATGAAAACCTGGTGATTATGAATGAAAAATGCTGAAAAGCACATGGATTTATTTTTAAAATTGCTAAATGTATCGCAAGGACTCCAGCATAAAAAGAAAAAAATGGATTGTTATCTCCGCGGTCAAATTGTCGCGAAAGAAAAAATTTGTAGGTTGCCGTCGCCGTCGGGACCTTAATATAGGCAGAACACAAGAAAAATTCAATCGCAAAACGAAGAAAGTAGTTTCGCACCTAAAATAGCTTTAGTGTATATATTGTCTTTATCTTATTTTATTTAAAAATATCTTTATGTTCAAACTTTATTTATTTGCTTCTTTATAACACGGCTTTCAAATTCAGAATTCAAATATAAATTCGTTATTACCATAACGAAACCTCTGCATAGACACTGCAATGATTCAGCATAGAGCCAAACAGCTGATTTTCCGTTGGTACAGCTAGAGATCGTTGACCTATAGAGGGATCTTCATAGTCATATCTGCTGGCTGTAGCTTCACCTCGCACTTCTCATATTCAAGGCTTTTTGCTAAGCCAACGTTGATTCCCCTTGTTGACCATCAACCGCAGCTCAACTGTTTGATGCATACATGCACAAAAAAAAACATCGCATCGTGGGAGGTGCCAAAAGTAAAAACATCGAATATTATGTTTCGGAGTTGACGCCCACAAATTAGGAGTGAAAACAATAAAGATTTGTTTCATCTTTTATGGGCTCCCAATTTTGGCTATATTTTGGCATGTTTATCGATGATAAAAAAAAGTGCAGTGTTTGCCGTCGGCAATCGCATTTCTATGCCGTCGGTGTTTTTGATATTGGTTTAAAATGAAATGCCGGCAAATATCCTTATGATGCATGTTGCGTCGCAACACTAAACAACTCTTTAAACGGGTGATGAAAAAAAAAACCATCCGAATTTAGGAACAAATATATTTATGAGCACAAAATTTTAAAAATGGCTGGAGTGGTTTTTAAAAATATAGTTTTTCATACATAGGTTATTAAAAATTTTCAAATCATTTTTAATGAAAAATATTGGTATACTAATTTTAAGTTCTTATCAGCAGATACAAATTAAATTTCCAATCGAATTTTCAAAAATATAATTACCTACATGTTAAGTTTTCGCACTTTTAACTCAAAAAATACTTTCTTTGGAATTTTGGCACACACCATAAATTTGGAGACTTTTGAATAAAAATAAAACGCACGACTGGGTCGCTCGTACTTGCTCTTATGTTCAAGACACTGCGGGTGTAAGAAAAATTTATATAAAAACATGAAAATTATGAGAGAAAAATGTAGAGCATCATGAAATACGATACTAAAACTAGCTAAAGCAACACCTTTCACAGTTTGAGATGAAAAAAGAATGCCATCTTAATTTTTGATTGAATATGATATTATGGAAAAAAAAAATATTTAAATCGTTGGAGTGGTTTTTTAAAAAAATTATTTTTATATATAAATTCCTAAAATATTTTTAAGCAAAAATTTTGGAATGCAAATCTTAAGTAGGGTAGAGCGGGGCTAGTTGGACCACGGGGCAAGTTGGACCACGCGAATAACTCAGAAACCACAAGAGCTAAATGCAGACGATCATACAGGAATGAAGCATTGTTACTAAATCATACGTGCTAAACTTGTTTGAGGTGGATTTATTCTGCCATAGGAGAACCCCACGCTAATATGTGTTTTTTGGGTACAAAAGTAAAAAAAAACGAATTTGTTTCTTTTTGTGTTATCGTGATGAAAACATGAGATTTTCTTAACAAAGTATACTAGTTTTGTGAGTTCTGTTATCGAATATTTGCATTCCATTTTTGAAATTGAAGAATTCTAAGTGTTGTTTGCAAAGTGAGGGAATATATTCATCAAGCTAGGTGTGGGGTAAGTTGGACCAGGCGGACCAACTTGCCCCGCTGAATTAAAAATAAATGTTTTATATTGGAAAATGGTATGAAAATTTTTGAACAGACAAAGTTCCAAAGAGGAAGAAGAATGTTATGGCTGTATGTTATTATCGATGTGTATGGAAGCATATTCTGAGACTTAACCCGACGAGGAGTGGGTGCAATGTCATTCTTGCATAAATCAGGCCCATACAAGATTCTCTATTACTGTTCATGGTGCCATGGGGTCATTAACGTTATTTTATGTTGTGCTTTGAATTAAGTTATAGTTTGGGATCAAATTAAGTTCAAACTAACAGTGATTTTGTCCTTAATAAAGCTCCTTTTTCCACTTTTTAGGCTTTGGTCCAACTTACCCCACCAACTGGTCCAACTGGCCCCGCTAGTGGGGCAAGTTGGACCACTTGGACTTTGTGCACTTAAAGTAATCTTATTCTTCTGCTATAAAATATTTTAAATCTTATCAAATTTATTTAAGAAGCCGAAGTTACATGCTTTCCATTAATATCATTTTCATTGTTATGTAAGGAATAGGTAAAAAGTTATGAGACTTCAAGTAAAAAGTGGTCCAACTAGCCCCGCTCTACCCTACATATGTGCAGATAAAAAAAAAAATAAAAAAATTGTCAACTCGTTTTTGAGATATCGAATTTTCATAAAAAAATTTGAAACTTTTTTTAAAAATTCAAATTTTTTTGTTTTAATTTTGATATGCAATAATATAATAATACAATCTGAAATTTGAATATAAGAAAATTTCTAAATCTGTTTAGCCGATAACGAGAAAATTCAAAATAAAAAAAAGTTCTATGACAGGTACTCTTAATAGTTGCTAAGTGTCAACTTTTATAGTTTTTGGTAGTAGATCGTACTAATTTTAGTAAATGAAAAAAGTTTAATCAAAATCGTAGGGGTCGTTTTTGAGAAAAAAAAAAATATTTTCCTTTATAAATAAATAAATAAATTGGGTGGCGCCACAGCTCATGGAGAACCAGGGCCTAGTGACTTACAACTCACAACCATTCCTGTGTGCGTGTTTGTAGGCAGGAATGGAGGGGACCTACAGTTTTTTGCCGAGTCCGAACGGCTAAATTGAGAAGCACTTTTTCATGACAAGTATACTCTTGGAGGATTTGTCAGTTCCTCGCAAGAGGCAGTACCTCGAATGAAACATTTCTGTTTTTTTTTTTTAGGTGGCACGGCGGTCCCTTTGCGGTTTTTTAACTTTAGTATGGAAGGTAACGATATTCTTTCATAAATGTAACATTTTTTCTAAAACTATATCAGAGAGTACTAAAAAACTCTAAAGTTTCATAAAAATCGATCATGTCGTTTTCAAAATATTTGATTTTCAACAACAAATTTTGATTGATACATTTTTAAAAAATCCAAAAAGCATTTTTTCAAAAATTTTCGTACACAATCCTATACAAAAAATATTGAAATCAATTTTACCATTTTGAAGTAAATCGAAAATTAAAATAAAAGTTCTTTGGGAGGTACCATTAATTACCATTTTTTTGAAAAATGGTTTCCCATCCAAAGGTAGCCATTACTGAAGAAAATTTATTGAATTTTTTAAAGAAAAGTTGTCGAGCCGTTTTTGAGAAAAAATCGATTATGTTAAATTGATAAAAAAATTGTATGGCAGGTAGGGTAGAGCGGGGCTAGTTGGACCACTTTTTACTTGAAGTCTCGTAACTTTTTACCTATTCCTTACATAACAATGAAAACGGAATTAATGGAAAGAATGTAACTTCGGCTTCTTAAATAAATTTGATAAGATTTAAAATATTTTATAGCAGAAGAAGAATAAGATTACTAAGTCCAAGTGGTCCAACTGGCCCCACTAGTGGGGCCAGTTGGACCAGTTGGTGGGGTAAGTTGGACCAAAGCCTAAAAAGTGGAAAAAAGAGCTTTATTAAGGACAAAGGCACTGTTAGTTTGAATTTAATTTGATCCCAAACTATAACTTAATTCAAGGCACAACATAAGATAACGTAAATGACCCCATGGCACCATGAACAGTAATAGAGAATCTTGTATGGGCCTGGATTTCAGCAAGAATGGCATTGCACCCACTCCTCGTCGGGTTAAGTCTCGTCGGGTTAAGTCTCAGAATATGCTTCCATAAACATCGAAAATAACATACAACCATAACATTCTTCTTCCTCTTTGGAACTTTTTCTGTTCAAAAATTTTCATACTATTTTCCAATTATTTTTAATTCAGCGGGGCAAGTTGGTCCGCCTGGTCCAACTTACCCCACATCTAGCTTGATGAATATATTCCCTTATTTTGCAAACAACACTTAGAATTCTTCAATTTCAAAAAAGGAATGCAAATATTCAATGACAGAACTCACAAAATAAGTATACTTTGTTAAAAAAATTCCATGTTTTCATCACGATGACACAAAAAGAAACAAATTCGTTTTTTTTTACTTTTGTACCCAAAAATCACATAATAGCGTGTGGTTCTCCTTTGGCAGAAGAAATCCACCTTAAACCAGTTTAGCACGTATGATTTAGTAACAATGCTTCATTCGTGTATGATCGTCTTCATTTAGCTCTTGTGGTTTCTGAGTTATTCGCGTGGTCCAACTTGCCCCGTGGTCCAACTAGCCCCGCTCTACCCTACCTACCGTTGTTTTGGTAAAAAAAAAATGAGAAAAAATGTGTGGGCATAATCACCAAAATCCATTATGAACCAAGTCTTAAGAAAATCGATCGAACCGTTTAGGCTGTGGACGAACAGACAGACAGACAGAATTGTGCCACCCACTTTTTTGGTCTTCTCTATCATCGTAATGTCATGTTTGATTGTTATCTCGAAAAATTTTTTTCCACGAATCCAAAACCTGCCTATAGTACCTATATCGCAAGTAAAAATTTACTGCAATTAATTAAATGATTTTGAAATCTATGATTTTTGATTTTTTTTTAAGAAGAATTTTGTTGTTTTTTTCCTTAAAGTTTATAATTTTTCTTAACCTTCAATTTTGATGGAAAATTATTTTTTAACAGAAAATTTTAGATATAGAACTGTCAAATTTGGCTTATTTTTTGAGATGTACAAAACATCGTAAATAATTTGCAAGTTTGACCATTCTTTCAGAAACGCATGGTTGAGTAGCATTTTTGGTTTTAAGTATATGTTTATACCTCTAACTCTAACAAACATATTCAGTAATAAAAACTTTTGAACGTTATTATTCTTTTACATTTTCATTTTCCGGTACATTCAATAGCCTTTTATGATAAATAAAAAAATCAGGACATTATTTTAGTAAAAACTGCCAACTGAGAATCCCACTTTAATTAAAAAAGAAAATAATATAAAAATCTGTTTGTGGAATATAATTATGCCCAATGCCATGCCCACTTTAATTATTTATTTGTTTCTTAGAAATGGCTCAAACAATTTCCAGAGTTGCAGTTAAAGTTAAAAATTTAAAAATTATTTTATTAAAATTCACCTGCAGCCACGCCAACAGTTCTCATTTCTGGATTTGACAGATAAGGAATTAGATTTATCGATTTAGATAAAATTTTTAGAGTTTGATATTATGAGCCAAACAAAAGCTCGTTTTAGTTAAAACCGACCACTGCCCACATTTATAATTTATAGGTTTATCGGAGTTGTTAAATTAACAGATTTTGGCGGAGATGGAAAAAAATTTGGAAAAATCTATATATCCAGTCTTCTGCCACGCACACATTTTGTATAAGCGATCTAAGTTTTTGAAAGTCATTTTAGTAAACAAATTTCCTTCCGACACGCCCACTTTTATCATTTTAAGGTTTCTCAAAAATGGCTCTAATAACGATTACGATAAAGTATTCGCAGCTCGTTTGAATGAAGATGAAAAAAAAAAAATTGGGAAAGTATTTTTATTTATGCCAACTTTCCTCATGTTGTGTTGGATTCTGGAAAACCATCTTATTTCCCCTATTTCTAGGTTACGGCTCATATAATTTGGATGCAATTTTGACAGTTAATTTTAAAGCCAAAAAATTAATAATAATTTTAATAAAATCTGCAACATCTTTTTTCATTAATTAGTTATTGGTTTCCCGGAAATGGTTACAAGTAAATTTTCCTTTCATACGGAAAAGGATCTTAATAATTTTATGAACATTTTTAACTTGATCATATTTTATTTTAATTCAAAGTTTTTAAAGTTGTTTGGCAGGGCGAACTATACGCTCAAATGAACTGAGATTCGGTGATTTGTCATCAATGGAGCTTTTACCCAGGGAAGGAAGAAAATCAATTTCGGTTAACACAATTATTCTTGAAATTGCATTCGTAATTTATTTTCGATGCATTGTTTAATCACTAAGGCGGTTATGGACTGCAAGACTTTTTTTTTTGAATAATTTTAGTTTAAACTTTCAACTCCTATACTTTTATTTCTGCTATTCTTCACACATCTGCTGTGGACTCTTAGGCTTATAACATTTTGCGCTTAAAACACGAGTGCAGCATACAAAACAAAATTCTTCGTTTAACCAAAAGTAGATTGTATACAAATGTTGCGCAACATGTTTCTCTCAAATTGTGTTAAAATAAAAACACCAAAATATATGTTCCACAGTTCATTCAACAATCCAAAGGATTTTCTCCTTCTGCTGATAGCATTTTTTATCAAACGTTTGGCTCTAACGGTATGACAAGACAAGCTACTTGTCAGTCTTATTCGAGTGTTCAATTCGATTAGTTCTATATGTCCCGGAAGGATAAAATTTCAACTTTCTTAGGCCGATTTTTGGAAAACCCAAAGAGATTTCGTCGTGTCGGTCGGTTGTTTCTCCATTCATCGAAATGAGTTATACCTATCTTAACAATTTTTTAGCTCTCCCATCATAAGCATCGTTATCTTCGTTTTTTTTTTTGTTCATTTTCGTCTTTGGATCCGGTTTGTTGTCGTTTTTCGATTATTTGCCATCGTTTCCGCTATGGGGATTGTTACAAAATCCACAAAAACATAATTCCGAGATTCGAGCCACCCAACAGTATAATGATGTGGGAATGTTATATTATGGAAAAGATTTTCGAAACTTTTGTTTTGCTTCATCTTTTGCTCATCCCCTAAGGTTTTTGTGAACTGTTTGCTCTTAATGGAGGCCTAATAAAAGAAAGTGGAAAAGTAAAGTGAAAAACAAGTGAGAAGAAGAAGTGCTCTTGTGTTTGATTGCCATGTCTCAAATGGAATATCAAGAATTTTTTTTTGGAAAATAAATTTTCAAGTGCAAAAGAATACGAAAAAAGAAAATTTCACCCCAATGAAAGGGGTTAAAAGGCCAAAGGAATAGTTTTGTTGTTTGTGTGTGCTCTTCGGTGTTAGTTGTCATCGTGATTATTTTATGATGAGTGGATTGAAAGTGCAATCGAGTAGATACACTTTTCATGATCTCAACTCAAGTGTGGTGTTGTGTTTGTGAAATTTAATAATAAATTCAATTACCCATTGAATGTCAAGAAGTTAAATTTTTCTTTTGTTTTATTTAATTGCTGGATGAATGTTCACTAATTGTATCGAAATCTGTAGTGGTTCGTGTGGTAATTGTGTGTTTTATCTTAATTTAACAACAGTAAAAATACCATAGATTTTTTTTAATTGGATCCTGCCTTTTATATACATGCATTTTCTGTTGAAATTTTAACACCATTTTTAATGGTTTTACGCTTGTGATTGCCGACAAATTGGATGGTTTAACAATTGCTATACTGTCAATGGAGTCCCTGAGGTAATTTTTCAAAAAATATATTGGAATTAGATTTTGTTTTGTGGCTACCTGAAATATGAGTGTATGCTTTTGGTAGAAAGGGGGTATGCATTTCCAGGAATAATATAATTGATGCAGATGTACATTTCACTATTGGATTATCAATAAATAATTTGCATCCTAGAGATATCAGACAGCTTTTCATAACGAGATTTAGTTTTCAGAATATTTTGAAAGTATTAAAAAAAGTATACAAAAAATAGTGCGTATACGCCACCGTGTCCATATTAATTTGGAGTTTGTTGTTGAATAGTGACTTTTTATGACTCTGGTATTTTTAAGTGTTTTAAATATCTTGAAGTACATTTATAAAAACAAATATTTCTTAACCTGCTATTTTTGTGACGCTTAGATGCCGTTATGCATTCAGTCAAATCCTATGTCTAGTAGTAATTGAAGATATACAAATGGAATGTAATTTCATCAAACATCTGTAATTGAATCTATGAAGATATTTTTGAGAACAACTGATGATGGTAATAGAGACGTCCAAAAAATTGATGTTCGTCATACTCCCCCCCCCCCCCTCCCTCTTCGTTATATCAAGCTAAGCTAAAGTCCTTGGAATGGTTGTATTGATTCGTTTGAAATTTGGCGAAGATTCTCATTGTGGTGTTTATTTTCTACTCGTAGAAGACAAATTTAAATATTTCTTAAAGGTCATTTCGAATGGAATCTTTCCGTACATTTTTTTTTTATTTTCTTGAATAACTATATTGATTTATTAAAATTAAAAAATGTAGGTAATAACGAAAGTGAAAGTATGTAGGGCTGAAATTTAGGTTTTAGACTTAATATTCACACAACGGACAGTAAGATGTTTTCTGGTGAAACCTCCACATGTTGTGTTTGATTCAAATGTATGAAATAATAAAATTAAAGTTTATCTAAAAACAATTTTAATTTATTAAGTTTTTAATGAGATCACAATACAAAGGTTTTGAGATTCGAGCTACGCGTTTTGAGTTCACAGAACCATCATGGGGCTTAATTGGTCATAGTGTTGTTATGCCGGAGCTTGAAAAAAGAAAGTGAATTCCAGAGATTAACACCTCGCATCAACAAATTAACTCCGATAATGGCTCTCTGAAACCGAAACCGCATGAAAACCAAACAAATTTTGTTGTGATTTCATTAAAAATTAAATAAATTTTATTGTTTAAAAAAAAAACTTTAAATGTTCTTACGAGCATTTTTGTATTGTTTCATAGATTCAGAAATAAGATGTTGGAATTTTTTTTTAGATAATATGGAACTCAAAATTTGTATCAAACATGAAATTATGATAAGTTTAGAGATGACGAGACAAGCGGATCTTTATATGTACCTCGACCTTCAGCAATATAAAAATGTTCTTCACTTAAATTTTTTTGGTGAATTTCCTTATTTTATTTATGTATTATTACGGTTAAGTTATTCTTAATACAAATATGTTATTTTACTTTTTAATTGCAAAGAGTATTAATACGTAAACACTTTTCTATATCTCCCTATTTTACTGACTTAATGGCATCGTATTTTTACAATTTTTTTTATTTGAAAGGTATAGCCAATCGCTCTGGCAGAATCTAATTTTTATATTAATATGTTGCCATCAAAACATTAATAGAGAAAGGTCGAACTTCGACCACGGGGCGATACTAGTAATTATTATTTAGATAGATAGATAGATCATTTATTGTAGCTGAATTATTATACATTTTTTCATTAAACCTATATTGCACAATTTACAGAGACTTGGTATAAAGCTACCTTACTACTGAAAAATTTATAACAATGTTTTTAAATATCACTGACGTTAATTTAATTGGTAGAAGGAAAAGCTTCAGAAAAAACCTTCTTTAAATAGATGAGATGGAGAGAAGGGGAGGGAATAACTGACAAAAACCTCAAATCGATGACTTTTTACAAAAATAATGCGAATATGACAAAAATCAAATAAATAAACATTTTAATAAATAAATAACAAATAAATAAATAAGTTAATAAATTAACATTCAAATAAATAAATAAGTAGCAAAATTAATAACAAAACAAAAAAAAAACAAAATACAAAAAAAAAATAAGTAAATAAATAAATACATAATTAAGTGAAATAACAAACAAAAATAAGTAATAAATAAATAAATAAATAATTAATTAATAAATAAATAAATAAATAAATGAATAAATAAATGAAATAAATAAATAAATAAATAAATAAATAAATAAATAAATAGATAAATAAATAAATAAATAATTAACTAAATTAAAAAATATCACAGAAGAAATAAATATCAATAAATAAATAATTTAATTTTAATAAATTAACAAATAAATATATCACAGAAAAAAAAATAAAAAATATTTAAATCACTATAGTTAAATAAATAAATAAATAATGTTCATAAAGTCAGATTTGATATAAGGTAGTTGTCAGATGAACTACAGGATAAGTCATAGCTGTTGCCTAGTTTTACTATTCTAGATGGAATTCTTTCCATCTTTGTTATTCTATGTAATTCTTCTGTCGAATAATGCCATGGCAAATTAAGCATCATCTTCAAAATTTTGTTTTGCATTCTTTGCAACCTAAGTATATGCACATTTGCACATTTTCCCCACACAGGTGATCCATACAGTATGATGCTTTGAAAAATTACTTTATATAAAATAAGCTTATTTTCATCACTTAACTTTGATTTCCTATTAATAAACGAATACATCATTTTAATTGTCACATTAACCTTGTTTATTGTTTTCTGGATATGTAATCCAAAAGTTAATGTTTTATCAAGGTGAACTCCTAAGTATTTGGCATTGGATCTCCATTCTGTTTGTGTTCCATTAATTGTTAAGCTTCTACTAGGAAGAAAACAAGCTTTCCTTTTTCTGGTGAAAAAGACGGCTTGAGTCTTTCCAGCATTTAATTTTATTTTCCACTTATTAAAATAGTTTTGGATGCTATCTAAGGCAGATTGCAAATTGGTTTCAATCAATAAAGCATATGAATCTGCTGAATAGATGCAAGTATCATCTGCAAAGATAGCAGTTTCACAGCCACTAAACTTTGGAAAATCAGATGTATGTATATATGTTGTACAAAAATGGCCCCAAAACAGACCCTTGGGGAACACCTGCTAAAATTTCCTTAGAATCTGAACATTCAGCATTAATAGAGACTTTAAATGTGCGTCCGGTCAAAAAAGAAAAAATTATTTTATTTAGGTACCGAGGAAAATTCAAAATTCTTAATTTATGAATCAGACCATTGTGCCATACTGTGTCGAAAGCCTTCTCAACATCAAGTAAAACTAATCCTGTGCTTTTTCCTAAAGCGAAGTTGTTTTTAATATCTTTAGTTATCCGATGTATCTGATGTACTGTACTGTGGTGACATCGAAATCCGAATTGTTCTACAGGCAAGATATTATATAAATTTAAATGATTAAGAAGATTACTTTTTATTACTTTTTCGAGACATTTGCTTATTGAACTCAGTAAGCTAATTGGCCTATAGTTGCACGGCATAGAAGAAATTTTCCCTGGCTTAAGAATGGGTATTACTTTGGCATTTTTCCATTCCTTAGGGAAATAACCTAAATTAAAGCATGCATTAAAAATGTTTAGTAGATACTTAATGCCCAATGTCGGTAATTTTTTAAGGTACAAGTTTCTTATGCCATCAAAACCAGGGGATTTTGATACTTTTAAACCTGAGAGTATATTTTTTAGGTCAGCTAGAGTAACAACAGTTTCTTCACTTTCAATTGTGTGGGAGCTTAATGCATCACAAGACTGTTGGACGGCTAGTTCAAAATCAGGTTGTCCCACTATATTGCTTGTTGCTAAGTGATTTGCATAGAATTCTCTACCTAAAGCATCTACCTTTTCAGAATTTGATAACAGAACTGTATTTCCTATTTTGAACGCAGGAATATTACAATTTTTCTTTTTGATTACTTTGGCAATATTCCAAAAAGGTTTACTTGCTTTGTCCAAACTACGAAGTTTATTACTCCACGTTTTATTTCTGTAATCAGATGTTAATTCTTTAATTCTGTTATTTAATAACTTCATTTCTATCAAATATGGCCTATTTCTAGTCCTTACCCACAAAGATCTGAATTTATTTCTTATTTTAATGAGATTTATGATGTTAATAGGAAGTGTATTAATAGCTTCACAAGATGGAGTTTTTTTAGGAACAGAGAGATCAACGCTTTCATGTAAAACATTTGTAAAACTACCTACGGCTTCATCTATTTCTTCACAAGTTACTTCGGTGGGGGCAAGTTCCGGTAATTGTTCTAGTTTTACCCGTACGGTCCTTTTATATCTTTTCCAATTAGCATTTTTGAAAGCATACACTAAATTGCTACTTGTAACAGGGGATCTGTAAGCGCTGCATAGAACTGGGAGATGATTGGAACTAAGGTCATTTAGGACAATAGGCTGGCTTATTAGTTCAGGCATATTTGTTAAAAAGAAATCTATTGTGGATGGGTTAGATCTGTTATTAGGAGGAATACAGGTAGGATGAGGTGGGTATAAAATGCTAAAAGGATGCCTTGCATTCAAATCAGATAGTATGTTGCCCCATGCATTTGCTCTGACACAACCCCAACTTCTGTGTCTACAGTTGAAATCTCCTCCAATCAAAAAAAAATCGTTTATTCTAACCAATTTAAGAATGTCATTTTTAAGGTCAATTCTTTTGCTTGGCGAAGTATTACCTCCAGGGAAATAAACAGAAATTATTTTAACTGAACGACCATTTTCAAATGGAACCTCTATCCCAATATTTTCAATTAATTTGGTATTTACAACAGGTAGTACTTTGTGCTTAATTGATCTTTTGACAACCACGGCAACACCTCCTCCCCTTCTCTCATCTCTATCCAAACGATAACATTTATAATCTTTATTTGAAATATTTATATTATTATCCAACCATGTTTCGTTTAATAAACTGACATCAATATTATGCTTACACAAAAAAGCAAAAAATTCTTCAGATTTAAAGCGAATGCTTCTAGCATTCCAACAATTTATTTTTAAATTAATATTCGTCATTATTTACCTGCATATAAATACTTAATTGCTAATTGTGCAATACAATTGAACTGATCTGCTTTGGATTTACATTGACCGAGAAGCGTGATCATCTCTGCTGTGAGAGAGTTAATTTCTTCCATTGAAAAGAGTAAGCTGCTTGCGTTGGTTTGTTGACAATTAGAACCGGTTTTGTTGATGATTCTACTGGACCAGGCATTTGGGAAGGAATCACATTCAATGACATCTGCGGCTGCAGTTGGCATCGAGCTTTTGTGTGGTTTAAGCGCTGGAAATTCATCATTGCTTTGAGTTATAAGTGAATTCGGTTTCTGATGAAAAATTCGCTTAGTCATCGCTAAACTTGAACGTGGCTTGTTCCTTGAAGAAAGTCTTTCTCTTATATCAAAGAAACTTTTTCTGCTTATGCATGCGGGGTCAGTGGACTTATGTGTTTCGTTACAATTTGCACATTTTATGTTTACAGAGTGACATTCCTTTGTATCGTGATTCTCTGAACAGTTGGCGCAATGCGTTTTAATATTGCAATTTTTTTCCCCATGCCCATACATTTGGCAGTTATAACACTGTGTAATTTTATTTCTTTGTCTACGAGCAAAGTCCCATTTTACTTGGGTTCTAAAGATTGAGCGTATATTTTGCTTTAATTCATTTAATCTCACAGAACCAATTTCAAGATAGACCAAATAAAAAATGTCTATGAATTTATCATATTTTTTTTTTTAATAATTTTGATGTTTTGGCACTTAAGACCGATTGAAATTAATTTTTTTTTAGTTCGTCTGTATTAAGTTCATGTAGACCATATAACATAACTTTAAATGATCTCATAGCTGGAAGATCATGGGTATAAAATTGCCAGTTATTTGTTTTTAAAGCTGCACAAAGAGTTTCGTGAGTCTCAAGACTTTCGCAATTAATTTTAATGCCAATTGACATTTTCTTAATACTATAGCTTGAGAGTTTAAGATCACTGAATAATTTATGGACATCTTCACTCGTTTTTTGAAGAACGCACACAGATGGAATTTTGGATTGTTTTTTAGATATTTTTGGAGTAGGGTCTATAATTTCATCGCATTCGATATCACTATTATCTGAATCCGGTAATGATTGTAATGGTATAAATTTATTGTGTCTATTTGGTTCCTTAGAACTCATTTTAAGGGTTTTGACGTGTGAAGACGAAGTGTCTTCAACACTTGGTGAACGATTTCGTTTACCGATTTTGGTTTTGTTTTCTTTAGTATACCGCACAGAAGGAATATACGTCTTGCGCACACGAATCGCTGATTGGTACTTATTATTTGTTCTGTAAGTGACTTACTTTATATTGCACAACGCTTCTGCAACGATTAAAAAATAAGAGAAGAAAGGTTTTTTTCTAAGAAATACAAAATACAAAAGAAAATTTTTTTTATGGTGAAAACATACCAAAACCTGAAACAAATATGATTCCTTTTCTAAATCAAATCACAGTACAAGATTTATTTTCCAATAGGAATTTTTAAATTATTTATTTGGGAAACCTGTAGTACCTCGTGGCATGATGGTTAGTGCGTAGGACTGTCATGCCGAAGGTGTGGATTCGATTCCCAGCCGTGCCACCTAAAAACAGAAATGTTTTATTCGAGGTACTGCCTCTTGCGAGGAACTGACAAATCCTCCAAGAGTATACTTGTCATGAAAAAGTGCTTCTCACTTAGCCGTTCGGACTCGGCAAAAAACTGTAGGTCCCCTCCATTTCCTGCCAACAACACGCACACAGGAATGGTTGAGAGTTGTAAGTCACTAGGCCCTGGTTCTCCACGAGCTGTTGCGCCACCCAATTTATTTATTTTATTTTATTTGGGAAACCTCTATCGATACAGGTAGAAAACCCTTAATTTTTTCAAAAACAAGAATTTAAACAAAAGTTAATGTTGACAAAAGGCCAATGTTGAAATAAGATTAAAACAAAAATTTGGAATTGAAAAATCAAAATTATTGTATCACAGACGCAATACCGAAAGAAGATGGTCTTGGGATAGATTCCCGAACAAAGAAAAAAGAAAATGGTGGTTTCGACGTCCTGTTTTTTCAGGAAAACAATGTTGGAAAAACGAGGGCCTATCGAAACAATATTTTGCACAATCTGGCAAGAAGAAAACAACGAATTTGAGAATAAAACAACACAAAAATACTTAGCTTTTTTCCAAATTAAAACGAATTGGTCCTGAGTACTCTGGCCCACCTGGCCCTGACTCCTGAAGTTGAAAATCTCACAGAATTTTCAATCAATTGAAATTATGAATTTTCGCAAGTTTTATTTTTCTTTTTAAACTTTTCTAAAAATGATCTGCCTTGTACTGTCCTTCACACCCACTCGGTAGTGGCGGTATTCGGTCGCGAGCTTAGTGCAAGGACTTCACCTATTGGCTGGAAGCCTGCCCCATTGTTGAACCCACTCCACTCTCTCAATTTTAGTATCCCTAGTGAAAGGGATCATCTACAACTAGATGCATTCACTGACCTTCTCCCCAACTCAGTGAACGCACCCAGTCTACCTTCGTCAAATTATGCCACGACAAAAGTAAAAAATCACATTTACACGATCAAAGTCCTCGTCCCAAACCAACCCAGACTAAAAATATCTAGAGAAATATTCTTGACAAATGTACTTCCACCATTACCAATCTGAAATGATGAGGAAGAATTCGATTTGAACGCGAAGTTAAAATTTCCCTAACACCGTTGACCTTCGTGCAGACTTAGGGAATTGAGGAATCACCTAACAAGATCATCTTTCTGTTTATTGCAGCAACACTCTACGTTGGGCCCTCGGCCATTCTTGGATTGCTGACTAGCTTTCACAGTATTGACATATCTGTCACTATAACTTCTATGGTGACCGTCTGTCACACACTTGTTGGACAATAGACCAATTGTCGCATTTCATCGATGGTGTGGACGGCCTGTCACACACATATCGTTGGGCGAGGACCATCTGTCACATGCCTTAAGGAAAAGTTTACATTCTGTCTCACTTTGTATTTTAGTAGTTTTCGTGGACCACCTGTCACACGATTAGTCTTTGAGTACCTGTTGAAGTTGTTTTTCCAAGATGCAGGCTTCTGGCTGATGGACCAGGTTTGCACTGAACTCTGCTTGCATTTTGGAGCCGCTACGAGAAAAAGAAAAGTGTAAGCGAATGAGTAGGTGAAACTTGTTGTGGTAAAATTTACCGCGACAAACTTTTGGAAATAAAATTGAATAAATCGGCTGAGTTCCTTAGCGAGGAAATATGTATCGGCAACGAAAAAGGTATTAATTTTATAAAAATATTCTTAAAATTAAAAAAAAAAATATTAGGTGTAACTTTGAATGGGTGAACTATTTCAATTGATATCAGACGCCTTAAACTATTAAAAATCATTCAAGGCTTATGCATTCTGTTGAGGAAGGAAATAGTTGAAAATGACTGGATTAAATATTTTTTTATCGACTTAACAATTTTTTTTTAATAAAATGCAAACATGTACCAATATAGATTCTAGGACACATTACCTGCCTTTTGGCTACCTGAAATCTCAAAGAAATGAGCATACTTTAATACACTCATACCAAGTAGCTGGTCAAGGGGTCAATTAAAAATATATTTACTACTGCCGTGACCACTCCTCAGCTTCCATTAAGTTGTATTTTCTTAATTTATATTCAAAGTGAAAAATTTTATCTCTGACTTAATCCACTCACTGATAGGAAAATGTAGGTAGCTACTTTTTAAAATATTGAAAAATAAATATTTATTTTTATGCAAATTTAACGGTGTTTTCAACACTACAGTTTATAACACCTAAAGAACTTTATTTTTCTCAAAAACAGCACCTATTATTTTAAACAAACATTTTTGTGTAGTTTATATACGATCAACTTTTAAAAAAATACATTTGTACGTTTTGAAATAAATTTGTAACTTTTGAAGAAACAAATTTTTGTTGATATTTCAAAAAGCTGTGTATTTATGGGCAGTTTCACAAATCGAAAAAAAAAATTCATAAATGAAAATATAGGTATCAATTATTTTCTTTTTATACACAAAACAAATATTTTTCTCCTTTAAATACTCTTAGTAATAAAAACTTTTACGACATTTTGAAGCATCAACAGCGTTGTACATGGAAACAAACTAAAAGTGCCAATGACTAAATTTTGTTGTGATTTCATTTTGTAGATTTTAAGTTTTTTGTTAAAAGACGAACCTATAAATTATGTGTCCAAATCGATGACGAGACTTTAAAAATAATAATAAATATTTTGAATAAATTAATTCTTAAACGAAAATTTCAAGCTGACAAAACTCATAAATATCTGTCCCAAGAAATTTCTTGTGCTGAAATTCATAGAGGAAGATGAACTTTGTTTAAATCTTTTGTGAACTTTTTCTTCACAAAATTTTCAAATTCGATAACAGCGAAATTTGTTATTTACATATTATAAACGGTACATGTAAAATTGTGTATTCACAACAACTTTTTAAATTGTTTCTTGGTATTTGAGTTTTAATATATCCTCTCTCAGCCGTGTATTGCTACCAACTTGTACTCATATTCATTTGGCCTTAAGCTTCGAAATTTGCAACTGAACTCAGCATTAAAAACAAATTTGCTTCACATATTCAACTAACATCATTGCTACTACATAATAACCCAAGAAGGAAAAAGTTGGAAATATACATTTTTTAAATACATATGTTTTAAATATTCTTAAGAGATAAACACGAGTACAGACATTCAGTTCAAATTATAATTCTTGGTTTCAAGCAATAAATAAATTTACAGCTGAGAAGGATAAGGCTGATGTGCTATGACAAAAACCCTGAAATATTATATCAACTGCCAATTTGCATTTTCTCTCAAAAATCGTTTGACCAAGCTGAAACTAAATCTCTTCACCAGCGCAATAAAGATATATTAGTAAAAATAAAAATAGCTGACATAACCGATTGCCATGTCAATACCAGCTTTTGGCTTGAATTATATAGCCGCAAATACCTACATTCAAATTTTTTTTTTTTTTTTGATTGACTGACTCCATTCAGATCATAAGGAACTTTTCTTAACTAAACAGATGTATGCATCATTAACTATCCATTCATTAAAAAGAAATACTAAAATAAAAAGTAGATTAATTCTTCATTTATATTTTTTGAGATGATAATGTGGGTTCCCAGAACTCAAACCAGAGGAAAATAAAATAATACAAAAAAAAACCAAGATGAAGCAATTTAATTTACTTGCCCTTTAATTTGAGTATCTAGTAGTTAAGCATAGCTGGTTATAAAAACTAAAACATTTTCCACACAAAATCCCTTGCACAACTTCAGTGAACCTTAAAGTGTGTGATTAAACGTTCATTTTGGGATATATTTTCTCCTAAAGGAAACATTACACCCTCGTTAATTATCTAAATTGTTTTTGTCAAGATATACTTAATTAAAGTCTTTAAAGATAAACACTTAGCAATTAATTATAAGCATTTTGTAATTATGCATATTTATAAAAAGCAATTTAATTCCGAGAAATTAAACAATTTTTATTGAAATTTAAAAATAAAAGAAATAACAACTTGAAGGGGAGGGAATTTACTAAAACATTTATAAAGTGGAATAATTTTTGGATGAGTGTTAATTCAATAATGGTTAATAGTTTAAATTGCAATAGAACTTATGTGTCTTCGGTAACCTTAACTGAACAAGCAATTCAAAATTATTTTCAATTACATATTGGAATGTACTATTGGCAACACCCTAAAAAAAACAGTATTTTCTAACTTGTCATTTTATTAAGTTTTTTTTTCTTCTGAAGAATATACGCAACAAAAAAGTTATTGAAGAAAATATAATAATTCGATAACAGCTTTTACAACTCTGGTGCAATTTTTTATGTGTACTATATTTACTATTGTACAAACCTCCCAATTGAAACATTTCTTCTATTTTGACCTTTTTTTATTTTTATCAGCTTAATAAAGGGTCCGCCAAATAACTTTTTTTTTGAAAATGCTATAAAAAAACTACTGAATATTTTCTCAAATTTCTTTTTTATTTGAAAGTGCAATCCTTCCGGTTAATAATGGAAAATAATTTCATTCAAATGGCTGCCTTGCTAAGTGGGCCTGCGATCGACTTAGAGAAGATGCCAATTTTGCCAAAAAAAATCATCTTTTCAGATGAAGCTCATTTTGATCTTGGCAGGTATGTAAACAAGCAAAATTGTCGCATTTGGGGCACAGAAAACTCGCACGCCATTGAAAAGCCGGTACACCAAAAACGAGTCACTGTTTGGTGCGGATTTTGGTCCAGAGGCAAAATTGGGCCATTTTTCTTCGAGTGGCCGTTACAGTCAATGGCGATCGTTATCGGGCCATGTTGAACGAATTTTTGTTCACAAAAATTGAAGAGGAGGATATTGGAAACATTTGGATTCAACAGGATGGCGCTACGTGCCACACAGCCGAAGCTACACTCCATGTAGTAGTAGCATTTTCAAAAAAAAAGTTATTTGGCGGACCCTTTAGATTTAAATTAATTTCTTATACAAAAGCTTCTTATAAAAAAAATTAAATTAAAAAAAAATTTTATCATAACTTTTTATAACGTGAAATAAATAAAATGCACGACTGGGTCGCACGTACTTGCTCTTATGTTCAAGACACTGCGAGTTTAAGAAAATTGTATATACAAACATGGAAATTATGAGAGAATAATGTAGAGAAGCATGAAATACGACATTTAAATTAGCTAAAACAACTCGTTTGACAGTTTTAGGTGAAAAAAAAGTATGCCATCTTAATTCATGATGGAATATAATTGTATGGAAAAAAAAATTTTAAAATCGTTGGAGCGGTTTTTTTTTTAAATTAATTTTTTATATATAAAATTCTTAAAACATTTTTAAGAACAAATTTTGGTATGCAGATTTTAACTACATATATATTTATGTGTATATCAAAACAAAATTTGAAAAAAAAATTGTCAACCCGTTTTTGAGATATCGAATTTTCAAAAAAAAAGTTGGAAACTTTTTTTAAAAATCCAAAAACTTTTTTTTTGAAAATGTTGATATTCAATATTATTTAATCTTATCAGAAATTTGTATATAAAAAAATTCATTTAAATCCGTTAAGAAGATAACTAGAAAACTCAAAATAAAAAAATACGTTCTATGACAGGTAAAACTAATAGTTGCTATGTGTAAAATTTTATAAATTTTGATGGTAGATCGTACTAATTTTAGTATATGAAAAAGTTTAATCAAAATCGTAGGAGTCGTTTTCAAGCAAAAAAATATTTTCCTCTGCGGTTTTTTAACTTTTGTATGGAAGGTACTGTTATTTTTTCATAAATGTAAAATTTTTTCTAAAAATATTTTAGACTAAAAAAGTCTTAAATATCGAGTTTCAAAAAAATCTATGATGCCGTTTTCGAAATATTTGATTTTCCAAAAAAAAAATTGAAATATTTTTTAAAAATCCAAAAAATATTTTTTCAAAAATATTGTTACACAAAACTATTAACATTTTTTGGAAGCTTCTGAATAAAAAAAACAACTGAAATCGGTCATACCATTTTGAAGAAAATCAAAAATTAAAAAATGGTTCCTTAGAAGGTACCATTAATAGCCATTTTTGAAAAATTGTTTTCCACCCAAAGAAAGCCTTTACTAAAATAAATTTATTGAATTTTTTTAAGAAAAGTTGTTGAGCCGTTTTTGAGAAAAATACGATGATGTAAATTTGCCAAAAAAAAATGTATGGCAGGTACCGTTATTTTTGGTTCTAAAAAAAAATAAAAAAAACGTGTCGGCAGAATCACCAAAAACCAATAAGTACCAAGTTTGAAGAAAATCAATCGAGCCGTTTATGCTGTAGACGAACAGACAGACAGACAGACAGACAGAATTGTGTCACCCACTTTTTTGGTGTTCTCTATCATCGTAATATCATGTTTGATTGTTATCTCAAAATTTTTTGTTTGCACGAATCCAAAACTTGCCTTATAGTACCTATAATCGCAAGTAAAAATAAAAAATGAAGTATCGATATTTTGTTATGACAAATTGATTGCCGTTTCACTTTTTGAAACCGTTGCATTTTTACGGCGCTGGTGACAGTCCAAAAATGTCAAAGTATTTTTTCGGCTCTTCTTACTTTTTTATAATAATTTTGTTATTACGGTAACAAAAAAAACAAGATTTATCTTAATGTGTTGACTTATACATCATTTGAAATAAATAAAATAAATAAATGGCATATCGAGATTTTGTCATGAGAAAAGAATTGTCGTTTCAATTTTTCAACGGTGGCACTGGTGACAGTCCAAATATTTTCAAGGTTTTTTTTCTCGTCACTTCCTACATTTTTCGTCATTTCGGTAAATAAAAATTAAAATTAAAATGGCGTATCAAGATTTTGTTGTGACAAATACAATGCTGCGGCTTCATTTTTTAAAATCGAACCATTTTTATGCCACTGCACTGTGGGCCCGGTTGTATGGAGAGCCGGTCATAAATCTATAAAATCTGAACCAGTCAACCGATTTGAGTGAAATTTTCAGACATGGTTAAAGGTAGTAAAAGGTATATTCGGACTTAATTTCCGCCCACTGACACGCCCACTTTAAAAAAAAGTCTTCTAAGTGTCAAAGTTGAAATAAATGATGGTTGTGTTCTTCTAGAAAGTTGTAGATAACGTGATTTGATATAATTTTGTGTACAACATTTTCTACCACGCCCACTTTTGGGGGCGTTTTTGTTACAAACCTTTTGATTTTTGTAAGAAATTCTTAGAAAACGTAACGAGTTGCCGTAAAAACATGCAAAAAAATTATCTTGCTAAATATTGACCACGCCCACTTTTGAGGGTGTTTTTGACAAAAATCTTATTTATCAAATAATTTCCTTAAAAATAAAAAAAAAATGAACAGAATTATGTGAAAAACGCCTTTAACAAGCAGCCCATACAACGTTTTATCCCACACCACACCCATTTTCTGAGAGTATGTATCGGGAAAAATCATTGAAATATGTTCTATTTGCAAATTCAAAAATATATTCATTTTATAATTTTTGTTTTATTTGTTTGCTTGATTGAATTAATATTATATTTAACACTGTTATTATTATTTAATTTGTTTTAACTTACTAAATAAAAAGAAAATTTAAACAAATTCATAAACCAAAATATTTGGAAAATAAGATTTAGATTAGTAGTAGAATAATTAGATTAGATTTGTGCAGAATAATTTTCGTCAGGATAGCTTGAAAAGACAGTCTCGGATATATCAAGCCAAGAGGACTGATTTTTCGTAATTTAATTTTTTCTGGCCTTATTTTTCTTCCAAAATTCTGTCAACTTCTTGCACACGAAATAAATTCGGTCATAGAGGAGATCAAATTTAATATTCTCAACACCTTGATATGGCCAACTGCATTTAATGTTTTCCAGGATTTGGTTGGCTTGCGTTGACCATGTTGTATTATTTCCTCGACATCCAAGCCATTTATCAAATAAGAAATTGCGTTTAATTATGCATTGATAACCAGCACTTACCAACGATAAAAAGATCAGTCAACACAGTTTTTTTGTTTTTTTTTTTTCAAATCCGAAAATTAACGAAATATGGTTCTTTAAACTGTTATAACTCGAAAAAAGGAAAAAACGGGAAAAAACTACTTTATTATTTGAAAAGGTAGAACACTAATCTTCATTTTAGTTCCTCATTTGAAGGTCCAATTACACTTACCCTTTAAGTTATTAAACAATAAAATGTATGTTTTTGGAAAGTACTCACCTTCTTGTTTAATATCCATAATAATTAAATATTGCTCACACTTTCTTAATACAAGTTATCACTATCACAAGCTATTTAATAAGAAACTGCCACGATAAGCGAGCTGTATGTTTTATTATATGTTACCTTTGGATGGCAATAACGGAATGAAAAAAAAAATAGTGCGTCAAAATATTTTTTTGTTTTGGTTTACAGGGAGTTTGAAAAACCTTATTGACAGTCTGAATTCTTGATTAAAGACATTTTTTTTGAATTTTGGCCTATGGAGGTACGCACTGTGCACTGGTGACAATCTTAAATATGATACTCAAATGGTCTACAAAGCTCAGGGTCATAAGTGAAATTGTAAAAAAAAATCAAAAAATATGTCCTGTATTTAAAAATACATCAAGTATTTTTTTTTATAATTTCATATTGAGTTACAATATGGGATGACTTTTTTTAAATCATATTTTTTTTTTTTTTCAAAAATATTTAAGAAGTTTTATGTAGGGGAAGCCGGGGCATATTAAATACAAACTACAAAAAAATCCTCTCCAGCACATGAACAATGTGCCCACTTACAGCAGAATCTGCAGGAAACCCATTCTTCTGCAGACTGGGAGTATAAAACCTACAATATTTACACTCTTCGTTTTCTGAAGATTTTTCCTTCCTCATCAATTTTTTCTTTTTTTGTTGTAATGTTTTTGTTTTCTTTTTCTTATGACCAGTTTTTCTGTGCAAGATCATCCTTTTCTCGGGATTAAGCCCGACTTAGCTCCGGAAACGTGTTTTGCAGTCAATTGAAATCCTAAATTAACACCGAGCTAACTCACTGTATTTGATGAGATAAAGTTAATCCTCAACTGAAAAACCGTTCCTGAGTAAATTCGGAGTTAATTTATTTTCAGGATGACCAAACTGTGATTTAATTCAGAGTTAACCCTGCACTGAAAAACTGGCCCTTAGTCCCTTACTACACGATGATTCTTTGCGTCTCACTCTTTTTCTCTTTTCTCTTTGAAATCATCCTGTGAGAAACGCGTTAGAGATACGTGTTATTCTTATTACACTGTGATTCTTAATGCTTGATGCAAAATTTAAAGTTCTCTTTTATTCCGAAATTCAATGCTTCTGTTTGTATTGTCTGAAATCTGAATACGAAAATAGGGATGGCAAAATGGGGATAGTGCTGAAAAGAAACGTCAAAAAGAGTTGCGGAAACCTTGGCCAACGACTCACACGGCAACTGGTCTTTCGTCTCATCTTTTTTCTCTCTCTCATTAATTTTGTTCGAAAAGAGTCAAATGCAAAGAATTCTCGTGTAATTGGGGAATTAGTTAGGGACTTTGACGGAGAGTTAGTGCCCTATTACACGACGACTTTAAGGTCATGACTTTTGTCGAATGTAAATGAGTGCGAAGGTGAGATGAGATGTTTTTTGTTCATCCGTGAGATGGAGAACATTTTTGGAAAGAGGTTGATAAAGCTTTGGGCTCTGAGAATCTATTGGTTTCAGATCAATGGAATTTCGGGGAGACATCGAAAAACAATTAGTTTTCGAAAGCAGGGTTTGGAGATTATATCAGTGGACACATAACAAGAGAATATAATTAATGGGGCATAATGGACACCCATATGCCCATTATCCCCCGTCCATTCTACGTCATTTCCTGTTCTACAGAAAATTTATGAAATTTTGTTTTAAACTCAACCGTAGAATAAAATAACTGCATTCATATGAAATATATTTACTTACTTTGATTAAAATTTTGAAAATCCAATTTAAAATCGACTTTTCTTTCGAAAAAAAACGCGCTCTATTTCCTTTGAAAATAACATCGACTCAATGAAAAATGCTCTCTCTGGCAAGACAAAGCACACATGTATCATTTTTCAAAAAAAGGGTTTTCCCCGAATTATGCCAACAACTAATTAAGGCAGAGAGATTAAATTTCGAAGTTGCCACTTTATTCAAAAGAGAAATACTATCACAACAATTGTTCAAAATTGCATTTTAAATATTTCATCTATGCACACTTTTTCCCCCCAACCAAAAGGCATCGAAATAAATCGATGTACAAAATTTACGTCAAATTTTACACCTGTTTGTCACGTGCTTAGGTAGGCAGACAAACGGCTAATGGTTCATCACCTTAAAGGCTATTACTGATATGACTTCGAGTTTACGCAAATGACTTGACTTTTTATGTCGTTGGCTCCAAGACTATTTGAATAACCTAATTTTGACAAACAATATAATTTTTTCCAACTCAGAATCTACCTCAGAATCTTCCCCAACCCTTTCATTTAAATTTGCCCTTCAGTATCTTCACACTATCTTTAAATTTTTAAAGGAAAAAAAAAACAAATTTAAAAATTTTCTATGAAAACCATAAAATTACAAAGACATTTTCTTAAATATGAAGGTACCTTCATCAACATTTTTTACCTTAATATAATTAAAACAAATCGTTCTGCCACACAAAGATATTCCCTAAAAGATCATAAAATAAAAAAAAATAAAACGAAACGAAACGTTTTTGCGTAATTCTTCCAATTAATTAATACAAAAAAAATACACAACGTCTATTCCATAAGGGAGCTGAACCCTTTCATATTTTTTGTTTTCATCTTTTTACTTTTTAAATTTTTGGGGTCTTATAGAATAATAATAATAATAATTAATCGTGCTTGAAGTAGAAGATTTGTTCAAAGAACAAAAAAAAGGAGAAATACCAAGCATAATTGAAAGAAGTTAAATCTTTTAGCAAGACCTAAAAACCCATCATCCATTAGCAAAACAAAATCCATTCCTTAGAAATAGGGGGTAGGAGTTTGGGAATAGAAAATAAAACTCTACAACAAACAAACCCTTGAATTGAAAACCCGTTTTGCTTTTTGCCATTTTTGCAAATTCAAATATTTCATCTCTTCGGCTTTTGTTTTCTGTTGTCTTCTTATTTTTGTTTCTCTCAATTTGATTGATTTAGTTGATGTTACAGATGAGGTTATTTTTTTATGTTACTTTTCTTTAATACCATCATCATAAATTTATTTAAAAGTCCTTTTATGATTCTGTCTGTGAAAAACGTAAAAAAAAACTCGCTTTGTTAACTAGCAACCTACTTAAATTTTCTCTTTTTCGTCGAAACTCTAATGAAGTTTGATTTTTTTTTGTTCTCACATCATTCTTCAGTCGAGTAGAGTTAAGAGGGTATCTAGGTCTAGGAGGACTCTTCGTTTATATGTATGTATGCACGTATTTTATTTGTCCTCACTATTATGCTAGGTTCAGTGAATTTAAGGAGAGATGAAAAGCAAAGTGTGGAAATAAATTTAAAATATGAAAAATGTAGAATGCAAGGCAGGCAGGGTCGCATGTTTGTATAGAGACTGTTCGACGGGAAGAAATGTTTAGTACTTTTTTTTGTATAAATTAATTAAAAATGAAGACAAAATGGTTTAATGTTGAGAAAAGTTTTATTGATTCTTGGGAGGAATAATGTATGAAAGGCAATTTCCGGCTGTACCCTCCAATGTCAACCTTTATTGGTCTCACAAATGCGTGCTCTTTTATTACATTTTTTATGACATTTTCACACCATTTGAACCGGTGCGGTGTTTCATTCATTTCATCACGAACTTGTTTTGTTTGCTCTATTTATTTGGTGTTTCCGTTTGTTGGAAAAAAAAAACACCTTTCTCTTTTTGTACTTCCGTTTGTTCGAAAAAAAAACCTTTCTCTTTTTTTATAAATCCTTAAGAAAAAGTCCACCTTTTTTATTTGTGACGACCGTTCAAGTTGGAAGAATGAGCCATAAGACCATGAGCTGTGTAAATAGTTGCAGGTGTACGGATTAGTTGCTATACTTTAGTTTATGAGAATTGATAACACCAATACCTATAACTTTTTCAAATCTGATTTCATAGCTTGACGTTTTCAATTGTACATAATACATAAACTGACTTTTTGCACACCCAACCAAAATCCTTACGTAACGTTAAGACTGCGAGAAATTTCGTTGGCATGAATATTTTTCAATTGAAAATCATCCCATAATGGACTTTGTTAGCCTTATAAAGAGTCGTTCGAACATTTATGAAGCTGTATGAAATGTGATGAATGTTTTGTTAAGTTTTTTGAATTATTTCATAAGTTTATTGAATTATTTCATCAGACAAGGTTTAATTGAACTCAAGATTGTCATCAATGATACTAATCATTACCATGAGACGAAGAGGACCAAAAAAGTGAGACTCATAATTCTGTCTGTCTGCGGTCTGTCTGATCTGTCTGGTCTGTCTGTCTGTTTGGCTAAAGCTTAAAAGGTTGGATTGATTTTTTTAAAACTTGGTACATATATAGTGGTTTTTGGTAAATCGCCCACATATTTTTTTTAAACCAAAAACAACAGTAGGTACCTGATGTGTGTACAATTTTGTTGAGCAATTTTACAAAATCTTATTTTTCTCTACAACGGCTCCATAAAAAATGCAATAAATTGCATTTCACAAAGGATACCTTTGGATATGGAACCATTTAAAAAAAATGGTTATTAATGGTAGCTACCTCTCAAAGAACCATCTTTTTCATTTTCAATTTTTTTAACAATATTTCCGATTTCAATAATTTTTTGTATGCAAAGTTTTTTTAAAAATATAAATAATGATTTTCTTAACAAAATTTAAATAAAAAATATTCTTTGCATTTCTAAAAAAAACCTTATTTTTTTTTAATCAAATAGCTGGGAAACTACATGGTAGATTTTTTTGATACTCCGTATTTAAGTCTTTTTTAAAACTCTCTAGAATATTTTATAAAAATTTTCATTTACATGAAAAAATAACGGTACCTTCCATACAAAAAATGTTAAAAAACCGTTAAAGAAATTATTTTTTTTAAACGGCTCCTATGATATTTATAACACTTTTTCTGTGTGGCAAAATTAAAAAAAAAAATTGTTCGTGGAGAACAAGGGCGTAGTAACATACAACTCTCAACCATTCCTGTGTGTGTGTTGTTGGCAGGAATGGAGGGGACCTACAATTTTTTGCCGAGTCCATACTGCTCAGTTCCTCGTAAGAGGTTCTACCTCGGAAAAAACATTTCTGTATTTAGGTGGCAGAGGCTTGGAATTGAACCCAGTTCTTCGGCATGACAGTCCAAAGCGCTAACCATTATGTCATGAAATATAAATAAAATGCACGACTGGATCGCACGTACTTGCTTTTATGTTCAAGTTGCTTGGAAGTGAAGAATTTTTGAAATATAAACGAAATAACATAAGAAAAGCATTTAAATCGTTCCCTTGATTGCACAAAAAAAACTCACAAAATAGCTTAGAGCTCAAAGCCAGGTATGCCATTTGATTGCGAAAAAATAAGAATATGTATATTTATATCCAAAAAAAGTTTTAAAATCTTGCAGCATGCCAATTTTGAGTAGGTATTTATTAATATACATTTATGCACCTAGCTTCAAAATGATTAATTAACTCATTTTCGAAATATTGAATTTTCAAAAAAAAAAAAATTTTAATTAAAAAAAAAAATCCAAAATTAATTTTTTTTTAAATTTTGATATGCAATATTATTGACATTTTAAAGCAGCTTTTTCATAAAAATTTTGATTGAAATCGGTTAAGCTTAATCGGTTGAGAAACACGAAATTAAAGAAAAAAAAACGTTATATGCTAGTACCTTTAATAACAGCTTTTTTTAAACTTTGTTCTTGCCAAAATGTACGTTATAGCTACTCTAATACACTGATTTTTTTATCAAAATCTTTAAAGCCGTCTTTGAGACAAATTAGCTTTTTCTTAATGGTTGTAGGTATCGGAAGTACCGTTATTTTTTGAGCTAAAAAAAAATCTATTTCCCCTCTGGAGAGTTATAAAAAAAACCTTAAGTTCAAAATTTGAAGAAAATCGCTGCAGTGGTTAATGCTGTAGGTTTTAGGAACAGAATTATGTCAGACACTTTGTCGTGTTTCCTATCATCGTAATCTCATGTTTTTGATTGTAAGTGTTTTTTGCATGAATCCAGAACTTGCCCTATAGTTCCTTTATCACAAGTAAAAAAATAAAATAATTAATTAAATAAGAATAAGTGCGATATTCTCAACGTTGTCTTCAACGTCACACAGTGGTTCGTTTGTTGAAAAATCATTTCCACGCCAATTTTTGATAATATTAATGAAATTTGGTAAATGCAATTAATTTGGTTTTTAAATTAAATTGTTTAAGCGAATACTTTTTGAGAATTTAAATTTCAAAGTCAAAATTAAATAAAAAATTGTGATTTTTTTCCTTAAGTCAATATTTTTCAAATTTTACGTAATTAAGTGCCTTTTTTGTGTTCAATATTCAAAGCCCATATTATTTTTTAGTCCATTACCGAAAACCTAATGTAAAAATCTTTCTTAGTTTTTGAGAAAATAAAAAAGAACAAAAGGTACTTTTACCAAATTATAGCACATTATTTAGATGTGTTTTCGTTGATTTTTAATGTTGTTTTTTGCATTTAAAGTCAATATTTTTGTACAAATAAGTTTTGGAGTAACTTTTATATGAAAAAAACACATTCAAAAACACACCTTAAAATATTTAAAATACGGTATTGACTAAGTTCCTAACTCGGACAGTGTTTTATTAAAAAGTTTGGCATTTTAACTATGTTCTGACCTGAATTGTGAAACCCTCGTTTTCAGAAAAAAAAATAGGAAAAACCACTGAATTCAGTATCCCCAAATCATTAAGTGCTACAAATTTCTGCAATATTTTATCAAGAATCGACGTGGACACTTATTTTTGCCATCGAAATTCAACAAATGGACCACTGTGACGTGTCGAAGTGTATGCCCACTTGGTGTCGCACGAACGTCTAATCCGCATCCAAATTAACGCTGCGCCAACACCAACAACGAATTATTTCGCGTAAATATCAAATCACTAGCAATGCTCAGAAAAATAAGATCTCAGCAATCTTAGTCTTGTCAACAGGATTCTTGAGAAAAGTTTCTCAATTTTTTCTTTTACTGAGAAAAAAATATTGGAACCGCTTGCTCACTTTTTGACGGAGCGGAATTAGCCTACGCATCTGAGATCTCATATTTCTGAACATGTCTAATTACTCTACGCATAGAAATGCGTGTATTCTTGACGTGTATTTTGAATCTGTTTACCACAAAAATATCAAAGCAGAATTGACATTTTCCGACAGTTGAAAATCTTCTAGCATCTTCCTATAGAGCGATGAGCTATAATTTTTAGCCACCTTGTACATTCTAGATACTTATTGTTAGATTTACACATTCTTAAATAATGGATGACGATTATTTGTTCGCACTGAGGTCAACAGCACTTTTTCAATTACAAAACAATTTATTAAAAATAAAATGTATGACTGGGTCGAACGATATACTTGCTTTTATGTTCAAGAGGGTGAGGGCTTAAAACAACTCTTTTGATCATTTGAGATGAAGAAAAAAGAACGTCATTCTAATAATTTTTTATGGAATTATGATGGTGTGAAAAAAAAAAATTAAAATCGTTGGAGCGCTTTTTTAAGAAATTAATTTCTTATATATCAAATTCTTAAAACATTTTTAAGGAAAAATGTTGGTATACAAATCTTAAGTATTTATTTATGTGCATATAAAAATATAAAATTTCATACAAAATTAAGTTCCCGTTTTTGAGATATCGAATTTTCAAACAAATTATTTGAAAAATTTTTAAAAATTCAAAATTTTCTTTTCTTGCAAATTTTAATACATAATGCAATATTATTTGAAATTTGTATATACAAAATTTTCAGCTGATAATGAGAAAATTCAAAATAAAAAGAAACATTCTACGAGCGCTACTAGTAGTTGCTAAGTGTCAAATTTTATATTTTCTCGTTGTTTTTTCGCACTTAGCCTGTAGAAAAGATTTAATCAAAATCTTAGGAGCCTTTTTTGGGAAAAAAAACCTTAAGGGTATTTTAACGTTTGTATGGAATGTACCGTTAGCTCAGCATAGAAGTAACTTTTTTCTTGAAATATTTTATAAAGTATTAAAAAAACTCTTAAGTATCGAGTTTCAAAAAATAAAGGTATCATGTCATTTTCGAAATATTTGATTTTCAAAAAAAAACAATTTGAGACATTTTTTAAAAATCCAAAAAATTATGAAAATTTTGGTAGCAAAAACTGTTAAATTTTTTTTGAAGTCTCTGTATGAAAAAATACTGAAATCAATCACACCGTTTTAAAGAAAATCGAAAATAAAAATTGTTCTTTGGGAAGTACCATTAGAAACCATTTTTTTTTTTTTTGAAAATGGTTCCCACACAAAGGTAGCCTTTACTAGAAGAAATTTATTAATTTATATTTAAGAAAAGTTGTGGAGCTGTTTTTGAGAAAAATGAGATTTTGTACGATTGCTAAGAAAAACTGAATGGGCAGAATCACCAAATACCACTATGTACCAAGTTTTGAGAAAATCGATCAAGCTGTTTAAGCTGCAGCTGACAGACAGACAGATAGACAGCATTGTAAGACACACTTCTTACTTGCGATTATAGGTACTTATACGGCAAGTTTTGGATTCATGCAAAAACAAAATTTTGAGATAACAATCAAACATGATAAAGAACACCAAAAAAGTGGATGCCACAATTCTGTCTGTCTGTCTGTCTGTCTGTCTGTTCATGTACAGCCTAAACGGCTCGATCGATTCTCTTCAAACTTGGTTTTTAGTGGTTTTTGGTGATTTATGCCGACACATTTTTTTCATTTTTTTTTTAGAACCAAAAATAATGGTACCTGTCATACATTTTTTTTTGGCAAATTTACATAATCGTATTTTTCTCAAAAACGGCTCGACAACTTTTCTTAAAAAAAATTCAATCAATTTATTTTAGTAAAGGCTTTCTTTGGCTGGAAAACCATTTTTCAAAAATGGTTATTAATGGTACCTCCAAAGGAACCATTTTTTTAATTTTTTATTTTCTTCAAAATGGTATGACCGATTTCAATTATTTTTTTTATACAGAAGCTTCCAAAAAATGTTAATAGTTTTGTGTACCAACAATTTTGAAAAAAAAAAATGTTTGGATTTTTAAAAATATTTCAATTTTTTTTTTTGGAAAATCAAATATTTGGAAAACGGCACCACAGATTTTTTTGAAACTCGATATTCAAGACTTTTTTAGTAATTTCTAAAATATTTTTAGAAAAAACTTTACATTTATGAAAAAATAACGGTACCTTCCATACAAAAGTGAAAAAACCGCAAAGGAAAATATTTTTTTGCTTGAAAACGACTCCTACGATTTTGATTAAACTTTTTTCATATACTAAAATTAGTACGATCTACCATCAAAAATTGTAAAATTTTATACATAGCAACTATTAGTAGTACCTGTCATAGAACGTATTTTTTTATTTTGAGTTTTCTCGTTATCAGCTTAACGGATTTAAATAAATTTTCTTATATACGAATTCCAGGTAAAATTAAATAATATTGCATATCAAAATTTTCAAAAAAAAAGTTTTTGGATTTTTAAAAAAAGTTTCAAACTTTTTTTTTGAAAATTCGATATCTCAAAAACGGGTTGACAATTTTATTTCAAGTTTTGTTTTTATATTTACATAAATATAAAGTCTAAATCTGCATACCAAAATTTGTTCTTAAAAATGTTTTAAGAATTTTATATATAAAAAATTTATTTAAAAAAAAAACCGCTCCAACGATTTTAAATTTTTTTTCCCATACAATCATATTCCATCATGAACTAAGATGGCATACTTTTTTTTCACCTCAAACTGTCAAAAGAGTTGTTTTAGCTAATTTAAATGTCGTATTTCATGCTTTTCTACATTTTTCTCTCATAATTTCCATGTTTGTATATACAATTTTCTTAAACTCGCAGTGTCTTGAACATAAGAGCAAGTACGTGCGACCCAGTCGTGCATTTTATTTCTTCTTCCCTATGATCGTTATGACAAGTTTGATCAAAATCTCAACTTAAATTTTTTTACGAATGCATAACTTAAACCCACTTTTTTCCAAATATATTTTTCATCTTTAATCGATCTCAAATTAATGCTATTAAATTTGAGATTCAAGGAGAAAAAGTCACATTTTTGGATAGCTTAGATATTTATCTATTTAGAATTTCGGTTTGGATCACTTTTGATGCAGAAATTTAAAAATACGAGACAAAAGTATCAATTTTTACAAAAGAAAAGCACGCATGGCCTCATTCGTTCTGTCCGTTTACTTCCCATAGTTGCCAATTCCTACCAATTTTAGTTTAAATTTCCGTCAAAGTTCATATAAAAAAAAACCAAATTGGCAGGACTTTGGACTTTAATTAGCAGTTTTGACAATACTTTTTCCCTAACTTGTACCTACAAACAACAGTTACCAAATTATGCAAAACAGTAAATTCAACCGCATGGGAAAAGTGGGGTAATGATGATGATGATCGGGGTAGGTGGAAAGACTTGTTGTAGTCGGTATAGATATGATTGCTGTTGTAAAGTCAAACATAGTGATTATACATATAGTTGTATAACGTCTATGCCAAAAACAAAATTCTAATGCATTCAATTTCATATGGTTCAATAAATTGAAATAAAATGCAATATTTAAAAAATCATATACAAAATAGTTTTATTCAATACATGGTTGCACAAACCTAACCCATGTCGTGTTTAAAATAGCGTTAAAAATAGTAATTAAAGTTATTTTTCCATCTAAAATAATGTATAATACAATATTTATTTACTTTGTCTTTTTATATCGATTGGAAATTCATTCAATTCCAATGCCACATTTCACACGAAACGTATTTCATTAATCATTGACCCATCGACCAAAAACTGTTTGATTTAAAATTAAAAAAAAAAATTAAATAAAACCTTATTCTGTTACAGTTACAGGCCTTGCATTGCGAACCAAACCAATGCCATTAATAATGTTGGTATTGGTAGAACCAACCAATCGGTTTTGTTCTGTGTGATGCTTCAAGCTGTTTTTACAGATATATTGCTCGTCGTCCTCTCTCTCGCTTTCGATGGCGAATTCTAAAAATCAAATCTCAAATCGGAATTCGTACGATTGATTTATGACTGCCACAGATTTTCTGTATTGATATTTTATTGTTAGAAAAGGGTTTAAAATTTGACAACAAAAGAAAAAAAGAACAAAAAACAAAACAATAACAGCTTGAAGTACAGAAATCACCACAGTACAATATAAAGCAACAGCATGGATAGAAAAGGGTTCAGTTGAAATTTATGGGTCATTTTAAGCACCAAGCTATTATTATTCTTAGCGACAAATAAAAAAAGGGATACAAAAAGTGGTTTGGTTTTACTAAGACTGATGATAAAAAGAAATTTTATTTGTTCAAAAATGGTAATTATAAATTTGACGAGCTACTTCAGCTTTTTGTGGGTTGAGGCAGTGAAAACTTTAAGTGTCTGAGTTGTAAATTTTTTTGCTTGTTTAATGAAGATTTCAAAAATGGTTTTAATAATAATGTTTTAGCCGGTAAATATTATAGTCATAATACTTTTATGATTAATAAATTACTAAAATTTCATTACATTTAAGGGAGGTTAATTTAACAACTAGAGAAAATTATCCCTTTGCTGGATATTAAATGTTTTAAATCAATTTGAATTTTTGAAGATTACTGGACAGGTACTCATGGAACATGGGAACATAACTTGTCAATATAATTTTTAAAATTGTATTAATTAAAATTAATAGCTTATTTCCACGTACTTGTTCTTATTTTTAAGAGCCTCCGAATACTAAAAATTGTTTATGTTTATAAAAATATTGGGCGTAGACGTTATTAGAGAAATGTATTCAAAAAACTTAATTATAAATGAAATTTACTGCGAGCCATACAAAAATATACAGATATAACTCAAACATCAGACAATTTTCTCAAAAACTTCAATTCTCTTTCCATTAAGCATAGTTTACAGTTCCCATGCGAAAACAAAATCAAACATTTTCAAAACGATTTTCCATCTATTCTGTGCAACAAACTGAATAATATTCATAGTCCAGTCAACGAAGACTCAAAATCATAAAATAAATGCAATAAATCATGCTCTCTGTGTTATTATTTTATGTGGTAGGGGTGACCCCCAGGATTAACATACTAAAAGTCCTCAGCCCAGGGCCGCGAGCTTTAGGCAGGAGGGGGGGTTAAAGGTCCCCTTTTGTAACTTTTCGGGAATATTTTGAAAACTAAGCGCTTAAGCGGAAAAGTGTACACTACAAAATGAAAGAATAATAAATTTCCTACAAAAAAAAGTCTTAATCGTATTTTCGTTAGGATCACGGCTAAGAAAGATACGAGCAGTAGAAAATTCAAAAAATTGAAAAACAATGTTATTGTCTTACAACATCAATGGTTTTTGATCAATTTACTCAGAAATAAAGGAAAAAAGTAAGTAAATATTGATTCATGGACATCCCAGGGACATTACGAGAGCAATTTATGGTGTAAAGAAGGTGGTTTTGTTTAAAATGTCCTTATTTATGCATTTTTCAAAGCAAACAAATTATATAAAAGAGGAGGAGTATTTCCCCCTCTTTTCTAAAAAGGGGGACAAACTACCAAAACATTGAATTAAAGTAGAAAAATAGCTATTTGAAAACAACGGAAATACTTACAACACTGTGCTATACCTTTATTTAAAGCTTAAAACAAATTCCTTGATTATATAGGAAATAAAGTTTACAATTTTTGAAAAATTCATTTGAAAAAATCAAAATAAAAAAAAAAAATTGAAAATTTTGTTACTTGATCTTTCATTTTTAATTTTACGTTATAAGGTAGTAAATTGTCTTTTATTATTTAATGTTGTTGCTAGCCTTTAGTCGAATGCTGAAGACCAGACGGTCTTAGGAGCTTTAGTTTTTGAGAAAATTGAAAATTATAAAAACAACTTTTATTTAATCATTTTTGTTGATTTAAAATTATTTAAAAAGAAGTAGTTTTTATAATTTTTAATTTTCTCAAAAGCTAAGGCTCCTAAGACCGGTTGGTCTTCAGCATTCGACTAAAGGCTAGTAGCAACATTAAATAATAAAAGATAATTAACTACCTTATAACGTAAAATTAAAAATGAAAAATCAAGTAACAAAATTTTTAATTTTTTTTTTTTTAATTTTGAGTCTTCAAACGAATTTTTCAATAATTGTAAACTTTATTTCCTATATAATCAAATAATTTGTTCTAAGCTTTAAATAAAGGTATAGCACAGTATTGTAAGCATTTCCGTTGTTTTCAAATAGCTATTTTTCTACTTTAATTCAATGTTTGGGAATTTTCCCCCCATTTTATAAAAGAGGGGGAAATACACCTCCCCTTTTATATAATTTATTTTTTAGAATATGTCCAAAAATTATTTCATTAAGTATTGGCCAATAGCTTTGAAAAATGCTGTGTACTTCTTACCTTGAAGAAACAGTGTTTCTCATATGAAAATAAACACTGTATCAAAAAAAAAATTAAATAAGGACATTTTAAACAAAACCACCTTCTTTACACCATAAATTGCTCTCGTAATGTCCCTGGGATGACCATGAATAAATATATACTTACTTTTTTCCTATATTTCTGAGTAAATTGATCAAAAGCCATTGATGTTGTAAGACAATAACATTGTTTTTCAATTTTTTGAATTTTCTCTGCTCGTATCTTTCTTAACCGTGATCCTACCGAAAATACGATTAAAATTTTTTTTGTTGGAAATTTATTATTCTTTCATTTTGTAGTGTACACTTTTCCGCTTAAACGCTTAGTTTTCAAAATATTCCCAAAAAGTTACAAAAGGGGACCTTTAAACTCCCCTCCTAAAGCTCGCGGCCCTGGGCTGGGACTTTTAGTATGTTATACCTAGGAGTCACCCGTACCACATAAAATAATAACCCAGAGAGCATGATTTACTGCATTTATTTTTCCTTCGTTGACTGGACTATCAAGGCGAAAAATGCGTTTGCCTTGGCCCAAGGCACCCGTTGAGTCATTAATTTCCCTTAATTAATAAACTATTGGCCTTAAAATAGAAAATAATTATTTTTGGAAGCGAAAATCATTTGCGTGAAAATAATGCCTTGAGGTGAATATATTTTGATTTTTTGGAAGTGTAAGCCGACCATCAAAAAAAAAATATTTTACTCACCACACTTTTTTCGCATGCAAACCAATTGCCGATCCATTGTTTTGCATGACATTCCATGACAGTAATGTTTTTTATTTTGCATGAAACTGTAAACCAATCATGCAAACAAGTAATTTTGCATTTCACCTCAATTATTTTTGACATGCGAAAATATTTGCATGGGATTTTGTTTGCGCACGAGAACTATAAACTAGGCTATGCACATATTACTTGGGTCGATGCAGATTGTTTGCTATCTGGAGCTTGATACACAATTTTATAATAAGAATGATAAGCGTATATATTCTGAAGGTAACCTGCCCGAATTTTTACACTGGCAGGAAGGTTAATCCGTCAACACCAGAAGCGAAACTAAGATCAAGATTTAAGTCAAATGCTCTTGATTTTTTATCTGCAACAACAACTAATCATTGTACTGAAAATAAGACTGACCCGGACCCCCAGTCAATTATTTCAAAATTCAAGGGTAGTAGTGAGAGAAATCGGTTGTATCTTCCAAACCTAGCAAGAGTTTGTGATCACTTCTGCATCTTGGATCGATCAGCAGCAGCAGTCGCGAGCGCACTTTTACAGGATGTTGGCTTGGTAAATGCAGCGAGTATTGCAAATGTCATAGATCGAAGAAAAGTTCGTAGGGCCAGAAAACGTCAACGTTAAATCCTCTAAATTGAAGAATTTCTTTCGAATATAGAAAGCATTTATTTTTATGATAGAAAATACAAAACATTGGTTTGCATATTTGGCATATTTGACTACTCACAGAGCTGGGGCTAGCTACCTAGGGCATCTAACCCCAACTTCTGCAACAGGAAAAACAATAGTGGAATCGATTGGAAATAACTCTTCAATGGTTCATCTGTCAATTACTTGCCTCTGCGTCAATTATTTATTAGATTAGATGGAGCTACATTAGGACCTTAGCTTTATTCACGACCCATTGGAAAGGCGCTAGAAAATTGTGCTGAACTTTCCGTAATTGAGTTTTTACCAATCCCAGGGAATCTACCAACGCTATCTAAAGACATCGAAAATTCTCTAAGTAAAGTACAGAGCAAAAATATTTGTTTCCTAGAGATCTCTCCAATAGAAATCCAGGGAAAATGGCACACTCATGATGGTTAACAACTGCCAACAGAATTTTAAGGCTTTATTCAGCCACATCTAAACCGACATATAACTTGACAATTTTTGCTGAATACATTTTAAAAGTGTATGGTCCAGTTTGGTTCAATATAATAAAAGACCAGTTCATTTAAAAACTGTCCAAATCATGGTTTTCCAGTCAATACATTCGTCAAGATATTTCAGTGAAATAGGAAATTGATTCAGTTATTCAACGCAATTCTTATTTTGCCCACCCTGAAAATATATTGCTAACAATGTTAAACGATGAAAGACCACATATCAGAGAATTGGGCTTAAGAATTATCGCAGCAAGTAAAACAAAGAAGGTTGATGCTCCAGTTAGAATCCTTAAACTTCCAAAATTAAATTTTAAAGCTAATGATTAACTTGATTGAATAGTTTGGACTGAGTCACATCACCCCCATTGTTGCCAATCAGGATTTGAAAGAACTTCTTCAAACAAAATCTCAAATTGACATGACATTTTCAAACTACCCTTGTCATACTCAAGCTGTTGAGCGATCTGTGAAGATGGTAACCGAAGCTTCAATTACAGAAGTTGGTGAAAAAGCCAGAGATGGGCTTATTAGATCCCAAATACATTCAAGAAATATATTGCCATTTTCCACAAAAAATATGTTTTTTGAATTACATACATACTATGGTTATTCATGCAACAGCGTAAAGTCTTCGTAATAGTTGTAAAGTTTAAAACTTCGTAATTCTGTCACAATGTGTATGGAAAATTTAACAGATTTACAACTTTACCACGTTTACGACGACTTTACTCTGTTGCATGAAAACTCTTACTTTTTTGAAGTTTAAATTTTTTTAAAGTTAACGTTTCTATTTTTTGACTTAATAAGTATGAAAGTAACGTAATGTATTGTAATGGCAATACTTTTTCCAGATTTGGTTTTTTTGAAAGCTGTCACTTAATTAATGCTCAATTTGGTTTGCCATTTTATAATGAATAGACTTACTCCTGTACAACGTATGCTAATCGTGCAAATTTTTAACCAACATATTGACAAATCATTTTTTTCTCTATACATTGACGCTCCACCCTATATACATTTTAGCTCGAGATTTTGTTCAGACCTTTCATTACTATGATAGGGAAGATGAAAAAAGTGGGTCTCAAAATTCTGTCTGTCTGTTTGGCTGGATCGATTTTCGCAAAACTTGGCACATAGTGGTATTTTTGGTGATTTACTCACATGTTTTTAAATTTTTTTTTTACCAAAAAAAGCGGTAAAAATAAAAACTTAAAAAAATTTCTAAATTTCTTTAAGTAAAGGCTACCTTGGAATAGGGAACCATTTTCCAAAAAATGATTATTAATGGTAGGTACCTCCCAAAGAACCATTTTTTCAAAACGGTACTCACTTATAATTTCAATAATTTTCTCACACAAAGTTTTTTCACCAAAATTTTCAAAAAAATACCTTTTAGATTTTCAAAAAATGTTTAAAATTTTTTTTGAAGGTCGAATATACTTCGAAGCATTTATGGTCGATTTTTTAAAATCGGTATTTAAGGGTTTTTTATACTCGAAGAATATTTTAAGAACAAAATTGACATTTATAAATAAATAACGGTAGGTACCTTCCATACAAATTAAAAAAGCGTTAAGGAACATATTTATTTTTCTTAAAAACGGCTCCTACGATTTTTGCAAAATTTTCAGTGTGCTCAAATTAGTGCGACATACCTACTTCCATATTCCAACTGGTACATATGTATGAGGGTGGCACTAATTTTTGAAATTTATATTTAATTTTAAAAAAAAAGCTGTTTATAATTTTATTGAAATCGGTTAACGTTAACAAATGCCGACAGGCACTTGAAATTTCCCTTTTATATGGTCCAGTGCATTTATTATCTGACCCAACTTCTTGCAACACCCCAAACTTTATTTTATTATTTGAAGAATATAGTTAATTGAAGATAATAACTCGATTTTTCGCACTCACGAAATTTACCGTTTGGCCACCATCTTGAATTTTGTTTTGAGTTTTAATTAAATATCTCGGTTCTTAGAAGTTCAATCACAAAGTGTTGCATTCAAAAAATGTAGAAAATAAAATTTTCTATCTTTTATGTTATTAACAATTTTTCGATATTTTTAATATTTAAAAAGTTACAGGCTAACACAAATATTTTGTTTTTAAACGTTTTCGAAAAAATGGCACATTTGGCATCGGATAATTTAAAAAAATTTCTCTGAAAAGTTTGTTTGTCACTAGGTTCTCAACAATTTTGCTATTCAACTTTTTTTCTGAAATCCTATAAATGAAAAAGATATTAAATTTTTGTATTAACAGTTTTATACTGTTTTCCAAAAAAAATTGAACATCATGACTTTTAAAGCGGTTCTCTAGACTAAATACCAATTATAAGCTTTTTTACTTGCGATTATAGGTACTATAAGGCAAGTTTTGGATTCATGCAAAAAAAAATTTTGAGATAACAATCAAACATGATATTACGATGATAGAGAACAACAAAAAAGTGGGTGGCACAATTCTGTCTGTCTGTCTGTCTGTCTGTTCGTCTACAGCCTAAACGGCTCGATCGATTTTCTTCAAACTTGGTACATAGTGGTTTTTGGTGATTCTACCAACAGGTTTTTTTTTTCATTTTTTTTAGAACTAAAAATAATGGTACCTGTCATACATTTTTTTTTGGCAAATTTACATAATCGTATTTTTCTCAAAAACGGCTCGAAGGATTTTTAAAAAATATTTCAAATTTTTTTTTGGAAAATCAAATATTTCGAAAACGGCATTATATTTTTTTTTGAAACTCGATATTTAAGACATTTTTAGTACTCTCTAAAATTTTTTTAGAAAAAAATTTACATTTATGAAAAAATAACGGTACCTTCCATACAAAAGTGAAAAAACCGCAATGGAAAATATTTTTTTGCTTGAAAACGACTCCTACGATTTTGATTAAACTTTTTTCATATACTAAAATTAGTACGATCTACCATTAAAAATTATAAAATTTTACACATAGCAAATATTAGTAGTACCTGTCATAGAACGTATTTTTTTTATTTTGTGTTTTCTCATTATCAGCTTAACGGATTTAAATGATTTTTTTATATAAAAATTTCAGATAAGATTAAATAATATTGCATATCAAAATTTTCAAAAAAAAAGTTTTTGGATTTTTAAAAAAAGTTTCAAATTTTTTTTTTTTAAATTCGATATCTCAAAAACGGGTTGACTATTTTTTTTCAAATTTTGTTTTTATATACACATAAATATATAGTTTAAATCTGCATACCAAAATTTGTTCTTTAAAATGTTTTAAGAATTTTATATATAAAAAATTTATTTAAAAAAAACCGCTCCAACGATTTTAAAATTTTTGTTCCCATACAATCATATTCCATCATGAATTAAGATGGCATACTTTTTTTTCACCTCAAACTGTCAAAAGAGTTCTTTTAGCTAATTTAAAAGTCGTATTTCATGCTTCTCTACATTTTTCTCTCATAATTTCCATGTTTGTATATACAATTTTCTTAAGCTCGCAGTGTCTTGAACATAAGAGCAAGTACGTGCGACCCAGTCGTGCATTTTATTCTGTTTCGTTTTAGTTTGTATTTAGTATATACCACCGCGATTTTTCCACTATTTTTCACATTTTTAAACGTGGTTTCGAAAGATTGAAATAGGCAAAACTATTTTTAACTTTGAAAACGATCGAAGTTTCAGATCTAGCAGCGGGAAGCATCAAGTCTCGTGAAAATAATATCGCGTCCCTATATCACGTCCGTAAGCTATTTCATTTTAGCAGAAGAAAAATAGGTTCTGGGGTTGAAAAAAATAATTCATGAAATTATACGGGCTCTATCATTGTTACCGTTCGGAGAAACCTTCCTTCGTTTGGAGAGAAGTTCCGATCAGAGCATATATTTGGTTCATGGTATCTGAATCCGAATATAAATATCGACGCGTACCGACGACGTATGCAGTTGACATAAAACATAATATGCCTGGCTGGCAAAGTTTCCATGAGACTCTTCTTCGAAATCTTTGAAAAAGTTATTTAAAACAAAGCTCGTCATACCCATCTCCATTCGACCTACCATCAAAATTGCTTTAGCATCGTAGAGACACGTAACAAATTTATCACGAATTTAGCACGAATTCATGATTCATTTCTTTTATTGGACATTTCAACGCATACATACGTATTTTCAATTTTGGCGGAGCGATATCCGATTTATGGGTACGATAATATAAATTTTCATACATTTCGTACAAATCGAAGAGAACTTGGATACGATCGATAGAACTAAAATTGGTATCGACGTACAAATACACCCTGTCAAGCTTATCCGAAGTCTGCCCAAATCCCCACATTGCCTTTTTGTGTAGATGCATTTGAAGAGGTGGAGAGGAGGGGAATATGGAAGTCTATCAAACTGAAATAGCTATTTGTTTTGGTACGTCTAAGCCTACGATAGATGTTTTGAAGGTACCTTTTTAAGACAAAAGTACTAAATTTGTCATCAATCAAAATGGTCATTCTACAAAAAAATGCGGCGGGACAAACTAAATTTAAAAAAAAATCTTAAAATCGGTATAAGGTAGATATATAAAAAGCCGCTTTAAAAGTTTTGCTTCAATACAAATATCGTAATCTATTTTCATTTTTCTTTAATTCAAATGCTCCATATTTTACAGCTATCAGCTGTCAAAATATTATTTCCTTAGGACTGTTAACACCTAACACTTCAGAAATGTCGTCAAAGTCAAATCTTGTGTTAGTTATGGGATAATCTTTAAAGGACAAAGTTGTAACTCAGGTTTGATTATAAAGTCCCAAGAGGGTTAACTTCCCATATACAGTACGCCCTTGGTAAAAGCAACCAGTACAAATTCTGGCAGTTGCGTTAGTTGAGTTTCTTGCAATAACCGAGTCCTATAAATAAATGGGCCTTTGGCTTGAAAATCAGCTGAACACTGCTTAATCAAAACGAAAATTCATTACACCAACGTTTTACGAGTGTACAAAATCTAATAAGTAGCTGTAAAATAACTGCAAATTTAGAATAAAAGCTTAGGTACACAGAAAATAATAGAAAAATTGATCAAACGAAATAGAGATAATTGGAAGGAAAGTTGCTTTTTCTGAGTAACTAATGGTAAAAATTTGGGTGTTGCTTTCACCAAGGTATTGCGTTTATCAAGGATTGCTTTTATCGAGGGTGTACTGTATGTATATTAGACCTTAGTAGCTAAATCTGAAAAAATATGGAAAAAGATGTCTATCGCCCATCATGAGGATCTGCTATCATACCTACTAACATACATATATTATTCAATGCTTTCCATTATTTCAAAATTAATTTCAAGTTAATCTTTTAAGGCAAGTAGAAATAAAATGCACGACTGGGTCGCACGTACTTGCTCTTATGTTCAAGACACTGCGAGTTTAAGAAAATTGTATATACAAACATGGAAATTATGAGAGAAAAATGTAGAGAAGCATGAAATACGACATTTAAATTAGCTAAAACAACTCTTTTGACAGTTTGAGGTGAAAAAAAAGTATGCCATCTTAATTCATGATGGAATATAATTGTATGGGAAAACAAATTTTAAAATCGTTGGAGCGGCTTTTTTTAAAATTAATTTTTTATATATAAAATTCTTAAAACATTTTTAAGAACAAATTTTGGTATGCAAATTTAAACTTTATATTTATGTGTATATAAAAACAAAATTTGAAAAAAAATTATCAACCCGTTTTTGAGATATCGCATTTTCAAAAAAAAAGTTTGAAACTTTTTTTTAAAATCCAAAAACTTTTTTTTTGAAAATTTTGATATGCAATATTATTTGATTTTATCTGAAATTTGTATATAAAAAAAAATCATCTAAATCCGTTCAGCCGATAACGAGAAAATTCAAAATAAAAAAAAACGTTCTATGACAGGTACTATTAATAGTTGCAAAGTGTAAAATTTTATAATTTTTGGTAGTAGATCGTACTAATTTTAGTATATACAAAAAGTTTAATCAAAATCGTAGGAGTCATTTTTAAGCAAAAAAATATTTTCCTTTGCGGTTTTTTAACTTTTGTATGGAAGGTACCGTTATTTTTTCATAAATGTAAAATTTTTTCTAAAAATATTTTAGAAAGTACTAAAAAAGTCTTAAATATCGAGTTTCAAATAAATCGATCATGTCGTTTTCGAAATATTTGATTTTCAAAAAAAAATTTTGAAACATTTTTTAAAAATCCAATAAACATTTTTTCAAAAATTTTGGTACAGAAAACTATTTATAATTTTTGGAAGCTTCTGTGTAAAATAAATAATTGAAATCGGTCGTACCGTTTTGAAGAAAATCAAAAATAAAAAAAATGGTTCTTTGGGAGCTACCATTAATAACCAGTTTTGAAAAATGGTTTTCCACCCAAAGAAAGCTTTTACTAAAATAAATTTATTGAATTTTTTTTAAGAAAAGTTGTCGAGCCGTTTTTGAGAAAAATACGATTATGTAAATTTGCCAAAAAAAAAATGTATGACAGGTACCGTTATTTTTGGTTCTAAAAAAAAAATTAAAAAAACATGTCGGCAGAATCACCAAAAACCACTAAGTACCAAGTTTGAAGAAAATCTATCGAGCCGTTTAGGCTGTAGACGAACAGACAGACAGACAGACAGAATTGTGCCACCCACTTTTTTGGTGTTCTCTATTATCGTAATATCATGTTTGATTTTTATCTCAACATTTTTTTTTTGCACGAATAGTACCTATAATCGCAAGTAAAAATGTGTTCAAATTTTCAAACCTAGATGAGAACACGCATTATTGTTCTCATTTTTTGATTTTGTTTTAATTCCTTGTTTGTTTGTTTTTTTTTTTCGCTCAAGGAAACGTGAGTCGTTATTATTTTTTAATGAGTTTTCAAAACTAGAATGCCACCAGCTCAACATTCATCACACAAAAAACAAAAATAAAATACTTTGTTTGATGTTCATTTACATTACACACTCCATTCATATACGAGCAGATGGAAAAGTTTTAATTTTTTATTGTTCCTATCTCAAGTTTTGTAGTAGAAAAATGTGTTTTAACGAGTATTTTTCCTGTTCGTTCTGCCTAAGGACATTTTGTGCGTTTGTGTTACAATTTTGTTTTACGTTTTTTTATTCGACTATTAAGGCCTATATATAATTTTTGATGTAGGGTACAAGTCCATTAATCAAGCTTCAATATTCATATTGATTTTTCGAATGGGTTTCGAATATAAACTTGGATAAATATATAAACTGGAAGTAAGATAGTTCAATATAGAGCAAGTTTATTTTCATATAATTGGACCTCAACAAAAATCGGAGCTTTTTGAAATAAAAAATCTAGTGGCAATTAAATGGGAAATTATTGTCAAAAGTTTAAAAATGTATGTAGGTCAGAAAGAATTTTCCATATAGTTCCATATTATTATGATTAAATTTGTCAACAAAATATTAATCTTCAAAATAAAAGTTCTTTTGCATTTAAATTTTTGTTCAACGATAAAGCAATATAAATCACACCGTTACTAACTGTGGAATTTTCAAAATTGTGATATTAAGTAGACACAACTGTTGACATAACTTAACGACCTAAACGACTTTGAAATTAGTTTTTTTTTTTTGTCACCTGTTAATAACATCATTTATTATTATATATTATGTAGGTATTTGTATGTATATAGAGCTTAGACTTAGGTGAATAATTCATTTTCCAGGAAATTTTATATTGGAATCGAGCACTAAAAATATCTTCACCATAGTGTACCTGCTTATTTGTAATTTAGCAATTCTAATTATAATCGTGGTAAAGAGTGCTGTGCTTGTGTATTTTAATATACCTATCATCATCAAAAAGTATATAAAGTGTCAACTCAGAAAATATTTGTGTAGGTTTATAATAAAAGCTGTGACGTGACCAACTTCAAAACCTTTGAACTAGGGTTTTATTTTTCCCTATTACCTACCTTTTCTATGTTTATACCTACAATCTCTATACAATTATGTATACCTATATATATTAGAACAATGTACCACAAAGCCTATTAGCGTCCCAAATTCTATTTTAATTAAAATTTAAATACCTAAAGTTAAAATGAACATTGAGAGTATATTATTCAGTGTGAAAAACCAATATATATGTAGCTTTCTGCGTTGCGTTGTTATTATGATGGTATAGCACAGTTGTTGACCCACCGATGGTATGGTGTTTTCCACAACAGACACATAATAATTATTCTATCAACATTGGCGAAAATCAGCGGTATTCATTAAATTCAAAATCACCTGCTTGATGTTCACTTTTAGAAATATAATTATTTTAAAAGGTTTGTTTTGTATAGATACCTACTATGTTGTTCCTTTTGATTATTTCAGTAAAATTTTAGAGTCTGCTTTAATTTTTATTGCACAACAAATCGGATTTTAAGCCTTAATACAAATATGAAGTGGTACGCTATGTAGCACTTATCTTGGGCCATCCTGTTGGAAACATATTATTTCGCTAACGCCAAATTAAAATTCTCCCCAAAAGAATGACTTTTTTGAGATAGCTTTCGGCTGGTGTATTGGTTTCTTTTGCAAACCCATCAAAGATGTTTTACTTTGCAAAGTGCGCGGAACGTATCAAGTTTTACTTTGCGAAGTAGCTACGCAGAACTGAACACAAATGTAACCTCTAATGATATTACCTTTAAATAATAAATAAAAAATAAAATTTGTGTACTGTGGCGAATACTTACTTTTTTTTACGGACTATGATTCGAATTTTTACGATTTTTGTTGTCAATTAAGTACTGAGAATGCTAATTATTGGTGGCGAAGGGAGGGCTTAAGGGGCTGACTGCCAATTCGTTGAATTAATTTAATAGCCAAATACAATACATACTTTAAACAAAATCGATCTAGTCGTTTAGGCTGCAGGAGGCAGACAGACAGACAGCCAAAATTGTGAGACCCACTTTATGCGCATTCCCTATCACCGTAATGACAAGTCTGATCAAAATCTCGGGTGCATTATTTTTTATGAATGTATAACTTGCCATATATATTTAGTAGGCACATACCTACATATCACAAATAAAAATAGGGAAATTTAATTAACTGGTACAGCGACTATAGGGGATGAAAATAAAAATCTTAAAAATTAGGGAAATTTTGTTTCTTCACTTGGAACTCATTTTGGCGCATCCAAATATATAAACTCAAAAAACCACGAGTGTCAAGTTAGCAAAGCAACTTTGACGAATCGAAAAATGAGTAGTAGGATAATTTGCTGTTAATAAATCGTTAATTAGTTGTGATAGTTTCGAATTTTTCGTTCAATGTTTTCTTTGTGCTTTGTTAACTTGATATCAAGTTGAAAATCAGTAAAAACTTCTTATACCTGATGGTTTATGGCTTAATTATTTGCCGTTAATTATTCATTAATTAGTTGTGACAAATTCAATTTTATCATGCAATGTTTTCTATGTTTTTTTGGTTGCTCTCACGGATTGAAAAATGGGTAGGTGGATAGTTTGCCGTTTATAAGTCGTGACAATTTTGAATTTGTTGTCCTACGTTTTCTATGTTTTTTTTCGAAAAGTGATTAAAACTTCCAAAACTTAATATTTTACTGCTTAATAATTTGTCGTTAATTAGTTGTGACAAATTAAATTTTGTCATGCAATGTTTTCTATGTGTTTTTGGGTGATTTGTTTTCTACGGGTGTCAAGTTAGCTAGGTGGATAATTTTCCGTTAATTAGTCATGGCAATTTTGAATTTGTCGTTCTATGTTTTCTATGTTTTTTTTTTCGAAAAGTAATAAAATCTTCCAAAACTTAATATTTTACTTCTTAATAATAATTTGCCGTAAACTAGTCGTTAATTAGTTGTGACAATTTCGAATTTGTCGTTCAATGTTTTCTATTATTTTTTGGGAGTTTTTCTAAATTAATATCAAGGTAGCAAGGCATCCTGTCGAAAATCAGCTAAAACTTCGTATTAAATTATTTAAGAATAAAATATATAGTTTTGAAACTTTTTATCACTTTTCAAAAAAAAATGCATAGAACGACGAATTCGAAATTACCACACCTAATTAACGGCTAATTAATGGATAAACTATTAAGCCACAAACCATCCAGAATAAAAAATTTGTTACCCATTTTCAGGTGATAATAGCAAAGAACCCAAAAAACATAGAAAACATTGTATGACAAATTCAAAATTGTCAAAACTAATTAAAGACTAGTTAATAAACTATTCAGTATTAGCAGGTTTAAGCCCTTTTTAAGGTGGTGCTTTGCTAACTTGATGTGAAGCTAACGAGGAGTTTACAAAAAACATATAAAACATTGCACGATTGAATTTAATTTTTCACAACTAATTAAGGACTAGTTAACGGCAAATAATTAAGCCATAAAACATTAATTGTAAGAAGTTTTCGACGCTTTTCGAGTTATATAAAGCTACCAAAGTACCCACAAAAAACATAGAAAATATTGAACGACAAATTTGAAACTGTCACAACTAATTAACGGCAATTTATCCACCTACCCAAGTTGATTTGCTAACTTTACACTCGTAGAAAACAAATCACCAAAAATACATAGAAAACATCGCATGATAAAATTGAATTTGTCACAACTAATTAACGACAGATTTTCAAGCAGTAATATATTAAGTTTTGGAAGTTTTTATCACTTTTCGAAGAAAACATAGAAAACAACGACAAATTTGAAATTTTCACAACTAATTAACAACTAATTAACGGAAAATTATCCACCTACTCATTTTTGTGTTCTTCAAAGTTGCTTTGCTTACTTGACAATCATCAAAAAACCCATACAACGACCACCCTAATATACACATATCGAGATAATTTTTAGAAAAGATTATCTCTAAAACCGTTATAAGTAATATCAAATGGTTTATGTCGTAAAAATTCAGCTGACTAGTATTTTTCGCTAATGAAAAAGTTACACCGTCACTAAATCATCTAATAATAAACTCTTAATTATGTGTCAGAATACAAATTACGTCTATATTCCCAATGGGTCTATATTTTATTTTTCCAGTTTAAAATTTTGTACAAGGTCAAAACATTAGTTCAAATATCTGTTTTAGAAAGGTGTGTGTAGGGCTATTGGCCATTTTTTTTTTTCATTTATATTCTATTAGCATACAGCTCGAAACACCTAGAGTGTAAATACTACAAAAATTGTTTTTGTTGTATTTACATTTTCTACGTTAAATTTTTAGAGGGAGGGGGGGTTGGATGGGAGAGGTCTGAGACAAAAGTATCAAAACTATATCGAGCAGAAAATGTAACAATTTTGTTTTCTGCATATCTATTTTATTTTTTCACAAGTTTGACGCATAAGCATTCTGTAAAAGCAAATGGCAGAGAAAAACATTATTTAGCTGAGGGCCTCGCAGCTGAATCACACTTTATGCAAAAACTATAGTTTGCAACTCGAATGAAGTTGAATAGGACATGAGGTGGCAACAACAACAAAAAAGTTCAAACCCTCCGGGATGTATGTTTTCTATGTTAGTTCGGTTGTACAGAGGCGTTGTAAATATTTTGTACGCTAGTTGATGAACAAAATGTTGACTTGCTCGCAATATCATTTAAACAAAACAAAAAACATGGGAAAAACTACATACCCATGCAAATGATGACAGCAAACTTTCTGCATGTACCTTCCATATATGAACGGAATGGATCCTTTTTTTTGTGAGCGCTTCTTTAATGTTTCCACTCTTGTACGAAGATGATTTTGAACAAAAAAAATATCCTACCATCCCCAACAATATTCCATCTCTATAGCCTAGCCAGCCGCCTTCTTTATGTTACCAAATGTGATATGGTGTGAATTAGATGGTTAAACGACTGTGGGGGGCTTAACAAAATAAAAAGGTTGGTTTGTTGTTGTCTGAATCATTTTAAAGCTTTTTGTCCTTAATGCCCTCTCCTCTGTCTCATCTAGTTCGAGAGAGTTCCGAGTTATAGAAAGGAAAGGGAAATTAATGTCAGCTAGCATTTGTTGATCTGATCCCAATGTAGATGTTTTTGTGTGTGCTCTGCTCTGATGGTGTTCCTCGCCCATTTAAATCTCTAACGGTATATGGTGGCTTCCCTTATAAACAAAACTTCATACACATATACTCTCGTTGACTTACTAAACATTTCAAAATGCTCGCAGGCAAATGGGACAGAAAACACATCAGAATGACAGTGTGAATGTAGAAGTTGAGTTGAGTTGAGAGCGTTTGAAAGATATAAGCGAGGATGACGACAGCAGCGCAGTGATGGTGATGGTGGTCGTGGTCGTGGTCGTGGTTGTGAGCAAGGACGAAGGAAAAGCAGCAGCAGTTTCTATTGTCTGAGAACAGATGCTTATTTAGATGAATTTGAATGACAAGTCCTTTGAGCTAAAAGGGTGTTTGGAGTTTGGGTTTGGGGTAGTGATCAATTACCAAATGGGAAATGAGTTGTAAGAACACATACACACAAACAACTTTAAGTAAGTAACCCAGTGGAATGACACAAGTGATTGTTGCTTTAAATCACTTTAATGTCCACAAAAATATTTAAAGTGTTATTATATTCTCTGCCAGAAGCCTAGTGAGTGTTTTTTAATAGCTTCAAAGGAATGAAAATTGTATATAAGTGAGATGAAGTCTCAGTTACAGATGGTTTTGAATATTTTCAAGATTGTGTAGAATGTGTTTGGGAAATGTGAAAATTATTATGTTTACTTTTGAGAATTAAGTAACAACAAAAATTGTTTAGGTTGGGGTCATTGAGGAATTTAAATAGCATATAAAACATTTATGTATGCATGACTGATTGAATTTCTCTGGTTTCTAAAGATTAAGAATGTTCAAGGAAATGAATTGAAGAATGTTATGCCCAATTTAGAGACACTTAAAATATATCTATTTCCTACTTTTTAACTTCAAAAAAAAATTCGAAAGCCTTAAATTACATCTTCTAGGGAATTTTAAGTCAGACAGTTTAAAGCTAAGAAATTTTGCTTAAAACATTTGTATTTTTAAATTAAAGGTTGGTTTTTAAAATGTTTTTATTTTACAAAAAAGACTCTTCATCGAAATTTATAGCCGTATTCTGCTTTATGAGCTTTTATGTTTTGCTTGCGGATATAACATGGTTTAGTAGGTAATGGGAAGGGAAAATTTCGAAAAAAAAACGTTTCAAAACGCCGCCTAAGTAGAGCCCAAAAATGGTGTCAAACATCTTAATTTGAGTCTAGTGTGTACATAGATTATGGTTATAAACAGCAGCTTATGTACGATTAAGATTGAATTTGGAGTAAATATTCAGACTAAAGACCCCTTCTTTGAATTGTGCGACCGACTAAGAACCTTTTCACTTACTTTCCTACTAACTTCGATGGCACTCAAAGCCAAAAATGGACTACAGCCTCATCCAACAAGAGTTTTCAGCCAGCTCTGTTCCTAGAAAGCTGCACCCAGTTATGGACAGTTGTGTACTTACATGATAGCGCGTTACCTTGCCTTAGAGCTTAGACCTTTCTCAACATCAAATGGATCTGTGGTGTTCTTACCTACTTTGACGGAGCACTGAGATTTCTCTGTTGTCATCCTGTGCAAGCGGACGAGTTTGGCATAGATGCCGTGGTATAATTCGTCTCTATCAACGCTATTATATACGATTTTAAAATTGCAATGGTGAGTAAGGATCTCGATCGACTTGCCTGGCCAGAAGCCACACTGATGAGGGCCATAATCAGATCGTTGACAAAAACTTTTAGGTAATTACACAGCCCAACGTTTAGGAGACTTATTCCTCTGTAGTTGGAATTGGTCAGAGATCATCTCTTTTTTTATGGATGGGGCATACTATGCTAAGTTTCCATTCATTGGACATACTTTTATTCAAACAAACTCTGCAGTCATCTCCCGCTGCTTTGCCGGAACAATCCTCAATTTTTCCTCTCCTCTTTTTTTCTGAGAAGTTGGCATTCCTCCCATCTTCTATGCTCGTAGAGCTCCCAGGATGCTATTACAGCCGCTCTAAATCTTATCTGCAGCATTGCATGGTTGGCGTCATTCTCTGCTGCATCCACCAGCTGACACTTTTCATTGAACCAAAAGTTTCGTTGTAGTCGCCAAGTGAAATCCAGCATAACAGTGGCGGCACTTCTGATGGCTTGTTGACAATAAGTCTGTTCGTGTACTTCCCAAAACTGCCAATTTCTATCAATTTTAGTTCAAAGTTCTGTCAAAGTTTATATAAGAAACAGTAGTAGTAATTGACAGAACTTTCGGCTAAATTCGGCTCTTTTGGAAAGTACACGAACAGAGGTAGATAATGTCTCCATGTCTCCACTGATCCTCTGTACTTGATGCTGATGGCATGTTTTCTGATAGATTAATGGATACATGGTCGGCAAATCTCTTGCCATTTAATTATTCCGACACCAAATCTTTCACAGCATCTGCCCGTTGTGGTATCGTGGATATCTGCATACGTACTTGAGATACTACCAAGTAGTGATCTAAGTTCATGTTTGCCCCTCAGAACGTTCGGACATTCAAGATACTAGAAGCAGGTCTGGCGTCTGTCGCGATGTATCAATTTGACTGACGATTTTTTGATCACAAGACCGTCAAGTCTTTTTGAATATATCAAGGTGTGGGAAATGACTACTTGCTTTGAAGACATTTGGCCCAGTCGTGAAATCCACCATCCTGAGTCAGTTATTGGAAGTTTTAACCCAAAGATGCCCTCCCTTCGAAATCTGGTGTTGAAGTCTCCCAGAATAGTCTTAACGTCGTACTTTGGGCATATATGGTTAATTTTCTCCAGGAAATCGCAGATAATGCTTCTTTGGTTGATTCTTTTCTCTTTTATGTGGGGGCGTGGATGCAGATTTGCGTGATGTTCCCGCTTAGAATTTGAAACCCAAGAATTCTTGTCTAAGTCTTCCTCTATTCACAAACCCACAACCAAATACCTGCTGAACCTGCTACTTATAGCACTTTCTGTGTAGCTTTCACACGATTGCCCTCTATTCCTTCACGTTTCCAGAATAGCTGTAGCGTCAGCCTCCAGCCTATTATGGGTCTCCAATAATTTTTCGGCCACACGTGGTCTGTATAAGGTAAGGATCGTATATTCCCCGTGAAGATCCGAAATTTGTTGTCCTTGTTTGGTTAACTGGGGTCGTCAACCTAAAAATAAATCATATCCGAGGATTGTTGTTGTCTCAAAATCAGGAATTTTGTACATGGTACGGGAGCTACCCCGACGCACACAAAACAACCGTCCTGGAGGACCAGATTCTTAAATTACTCCAAGAGTGCGGAGCCTTATAGACCTGAGCTTCGATAAGTCGGAGTAGCCCAAATAACTAACTTACTTACTTATCCGACTCCCGATCCATGAAGGGTCTCTGCCTGAGATATTGCGGTCTCCATCGGTTGCGGATCCTCGCATACTCCCTCCAGTCGTCGAGACCAATAGCTCTTGCGTCTGTGACCGCCTGGTCCCTTTAGTGGAGGTTCGGTCTTCCTGGTTGTCTCGAACCTGGGGGCTGGGATTGGAAGGATTTCTTGGCTGGAGCGTTGTTGTCCATTCTCTCTATTTGGCCGAGCCAGTGTAGTCGACGTGTTTTGTGTCTTTGGACTTTGGACTTCTCTTCCAATAGCCCTCTTCGCATATAGGACCAAATATCCGTCGAAGAATTTTTCTCTTGAAAGTATCAATTCCCCTTTCTTACTTATCGTCTAGGACTCAGCGCCACCGTAGAGTAGAACTTGTAAAATTAGAGTTTTGTATAGCGTGCACTTTGTCTTTTGAGAAAGGAGCTTTGAACCCTTGTTTGGCCAAACCGAAGTAGCAGTAGTTCGCTAGGGTAATTCTTCGTCGGATTTCCACTAATATGTCGTTCGTGGAATTGATATTTGTTCCGAGGTAGGTGGACTCCTTGACTACCTCAAAATAACTGCTACCATCAGTGACGTTTTATCCTAGGCGATGGACAGATGAGGCTTGGTATGTTGATAGCATTGTTCTTTGTTTTGTCCTCATTCACTTCAAGACTAACGTGTTTCGCCTGTTCATCAATTGCTGCGAATGCTTCAAAAACAGCTCTCTTGGAGCGGCCGATGATGTCAATGTCGTCCCCATAGCCGCATTACTCTTGCGCCCTATCTGCTTCAGGACTAGGTTGAAGAAATCACATGATAGCGCATCTCCTTGTCTGAACTCTGTACACGTCTGGAATAACTCGGATGAGCTGTTACCCATTTGCACGTTGCACCGCGTATTTTGTAACGTCATGCAGCATAGCTGCATCAGTTTTTTCAGGATCCCGAGTTCCAACATCGCCAAAAGAAACTATTGGCGACTTATGCTATCATATGCGGCTATGAAGTTGATGAATAGGGTCTTGATTTGACATTCGTTGGTCTTTTCCAGGATTTGCCTCAATGTAAAGATTTGGTTTACCGTTGAACTGCCTGGCCTGAAGCCCCACTGGTACGTGCCGATCATAGTATTGTAGAAAGGTTTCAGACGCTCATATAGTACGTTGGATAGGATCTTGTAGGAAATATTAAGTAGGGATATGCCTCTGTAGTTCTTGCAGGAAATAGGATCGCGTTTTTTGTAGATTAATACTTAGGTAATACTTTCCTCCTCCCACTTTTGGTTGATGAGCTGGTGCATATGCACTCTACCCAGGACATCTCCTCCATACTTGAAGAGTTCCGCAATTAGGCCATCCGAGCCGGCGGATTTGTTGTTCTTAAGCTTGTGGATGGCTTTCTTAACCTCTTCAGTACTGGGTGCTTGGACTGGATCTTCATTGACTGGCCTCATGCTTCTTTGTTCCCCTATCGACTCCCTTACATAATGCCCACTAAGAAACTGCTGGAAATGCTACTTAAACACTTCTACAATTCCATGTGCTTTGGTGACTAAGGTTCCCTTCGCTGTTTCGAAGAGCTTGCGTGCCAGTCCTATAACCAGATGCCAGTTACTTGGCTGTTTTGTAGAACCAGCGGGTGTTGGTGGTGGTTCTAGACTCTTCGAGATACTTGAATAGCTAATTATTTTTGCCTTACTCGAACTATGGACGCGATCGATGATTCCATGGCGAAAATACATCCGATGCTGTCCAATCGTTGAGTGCCTTTGTGGGAGCACTTTTTCGTTGCATTGGACTGAAAAACTTGATTTTTTTTGACGAATCTGTAGTCGCATCTCACTTCACTGAAGGAGTGAAAATTAAAAAAAAAATCCAGTTTATCAGTCCAATGTGAGCATCCCCTTAGGAGAAGGTAGCTGTATCAATATCTTAAACACCTTCCTGTGAAGATATTATTCACACAAATATAGCGGTTCTGATCAAGGGACTTATTTTAGTGTTTTGCTTCAGGATACGGAATTTCTTTAAAAAAATTCTCGTTCACATTAAAGTGACATCTCTTCTCCATCATACTCAGAACTTTTTGAACTACCCTACTATGCACATTTATACGATACTCATAATCCAATCAAATAAAACAATAAATATTAATAAGCATTTTGTATGCTTCCATCACTCTTTATTCTTTTTTTTTTCTCCTCAATGATTTATGTCTACATTTGTATTCTTACCAAAAAATATCCATGTATTTGCTGAATATGCTGACATTACAAAGTCATAATTGAGAATTTGTCAAGGTTTTCTATCCAAATGAACAAGTTTATTCCAAAAAAAGAAAAAGGGAAAACACCAGAAACATGACGCTGACATGACAGGAAATTTCCGACCATAAAATGTTCACTTCATGTCACATCCTTCTTCCTGGCGATACCATTTAGTCAGCTCTGCTGAACCACAACTCGTGCACTTGATCTATGAGTATGTGTTCAAAGTGTTCGCATGTTCACGTTCATGTATATAGTTTAGATAGAGTATATGTCTGTGTTGTCGCATCTGCCGTAGTAATTTATTTGCTTCACTCTCATAAAAATCTCACATCCGCATCTCATATAATGTCGAAGGGCATCTAACAATAATAATTCTTGATCACTCTGTGTGTATCCATTTGTCAATGTATCATGGGAAATAAATGAAAATAAACTGATTAACCACAACAATGACATCAGAACAACCCACAACCCCCTCCCCCCCTCTATTCTTATACCCCCCAAAAGCTATTGTCATGATATAGAGAGAACAATGAGAATTCCTAATTGACAAAACAAAACAACAACAGCAAAATATTTTACTGAGTAAATAATAAGTCCCATTGGAAAATCATTAAAACCAAGAGATGAAAAACCTTCAATGATTAGAGCTTCAGAAAAGCCAATTGATGGCTGTCACTTCATCCGGATTGGCGTGCGATTGAACCACAATCCCGTACGAAATGAGAAAAAATCCCATTAAGTCCTTCAAATCATTTCACCATTCTTCTCATCAGCAAAAATCACCATCAGCATCCAGCAGCCTGGCCCGTCCTCATCCTCATCTTCGTCGCTATATATCCTTATCCCTAAGCTCTTATAGTCGTCCTCATCATTGCCATCACTCATATACATGCATCAATGATGGTGACGAGACTCTAGCAGAGAGGCAAGGACTCAAAGATGGGTTTCCCTTCGACTTTTCCTGCTTTGGTTTTTGTCATTTTGCCTTGATGTTGAGCTCGATGGATAGGTAGTGTTCTATAGTAACACATTGCCAACATCGAAATCATCACTGTCATTTGAGGGAAATTTTGTCGCTGCTGTTGTATGACATTATCCTTTTTTTTTTTGTGTTGGCTCATTATAATTTATAGATGGGAAGAAAATCGATATCTTCGAATATGACACTCATGACATCGATTTGTTTTACCCGATTCACCGAAACATATTGTCGATTCTTTACAGATTTGTTTCCGAGATTGAATTTTGTTCTTATTTGTTTTTGTTTATTTGTATTTATTTATGCGTAACTGTTTTTACCCAAGGGTTTTTTTTATCTGGGTCTACCTTTGTTTTTATGGGTTGCTATAGAGCTGGTTGTCACGTAGAGCTTTATTTTATTCAATCTAGGGCATTGAACATAATTTATAAAGGTTACATTTCAATTGGAACTGGAAGTATATACAAAGTAAATTGATTCTATTGGAACAAACAATAATTGAAGGATGCAAAACAAACAAAAAATAAAAATAAAAATACTGCTAGGCCGAGCGAATCTATAATTTTTTTTTATATTTAATTTGTAAATAGTTCAATTTGCAGAAAGAAGGTTTATGAACCAGAAATTAAATCTTCCTCATCTAGGAAGCAAATAAAAACAGAGTAAGGGAGGTAGAGGTAGAGGTATATATGGATCTTCATTTTATTTTTGCCCGTAAAAGCCAGAAAATTTAGGTTTTTCCTTTGCTATTCATTTGCAAACAAAACAAGAAATTTTTTAAGGAATTCTTAGCAGCTCAAAATAAATTAAATTAAAGCATAGTTTACACTTCCCATCCAAAATAAAATCAAAGTTTTCAAAACAATTTTCCACCTTTGATAATATTGTTCAATATTCAAATTTTTGCTTTGGACTAAGCCACCCATCGAGTTATTATAGTTTACCCTTAGTTAATAAACTATAGGCCTAAAAATAGAAATAAAAAATTTATTTTAGGATGCATAACTCATTTGCTTGCAAATAATGCTGTGAGGTGATGGGATGAAATTTAAAAATCAAATATTTCGAAAACGATATGATCGATTTTTTTGAAACTCGATATTTAACAGTACCTACTCTCTTTATTTTTAGAAAACCTGAAAAAATAATGGTACCTACCTTCCATACAAAAGATAAAAACCTCAAGGAAAATATTTTTTGTCAAAAACGACTCCTACGATTTTGATTAAACTTTTTCCACGCACTAAAATAAGTACGATCAACTACGAAAAATTATAAAATTTTGCACTTATCAATTATTTAAAGTACCTGTCATAGAACTTTTTTTTATTTTGAATTTTGTCATTATCGGATACGGATTAAGATAATTTTTGTATATACAAATTTCAGATAAGATTAAATAATATTGCATATCAAAACTTTAAACAAAAATTTTCGAATTTTAGAAAAAGTTTAAATTTTTTTTTTGAAAATTCGATATTTCAAAAACGGATTGACAATTTTTTTTTATCTGCTCATAAATATATAGGTACTTTAGATTTGCATTCCAAATTTGTCCTTAAAAATGTTTTAAGAATTTTATACAAAATTATTTTTTTTAAAAACTGCTGCAACGATTTTAAACTTTTTACTTGCGATATAGGTACTATAGGGCAAGTTTTGGATTCGTGCAAAAAAAAATTTCGAGATAACAATCAAACATGACATTACGATGATAGAGAACACGAAAAAAGTGGGTGGCACAATTCTGTCTGTCTGTCTGTCTGTCTGTCTGTCTGTCTGTCTGTCTGTCTGTCCGTACCTCAACCTACAGCCTAAACCACTGAAGCGATTTTCTTCAAATTTTGAACTTAAGGTTTTCTTTGTAACTCTCCAGAGGGGAAATTGAAATTTTTTTTTTAGCTCAAAAAATAACGGTACTTGTCATACAACCGTTAAGGAAAAGCTTATTTATCTCAGAAACGGCTCCAACGATTTTGATAAAAAAAAATTAATGTATTATTGTAGATATGATGTACCTTTTAGTAAGAAAAAAAATCACCAAAAACATTTATTAACGGTTCCTGCCATATAACGGTTTTTTTGATTTTTGATTTTCTCATTAACCGCTCATCCGATTTCAATGATATTTTTTGCACAAAAGCTTTGTTGGAATATAAATAATACTGCATACCAAAATTTTTGAAAAAATAAATTTTGGATTTTTAAAAAAAGATTCAAATTTTTTTTTTGAAAATTCAATATTTCAAAAACGGGTTAATGAATTGTTTTGAAATTTCAGTTTTAAATGTATATATAGATATATACTCAAAATTGGCATACCAATTTTTATTTTAAAAAATGTTACAAAAATTTTATATATAAAAAATTAATTTTTAAGAAAACGGCTCCAACGATTTTAATTTTTTTTTTGCATATATTCATATTTTTTCAAGTAATCAGATGACATACTTTTTTTTGAGCTCTAAGTTATTTATCAGGCTGTTTATACAATTAAAAGAACGATTTAAATGCTTTGTATACTTTTTCTATAATTACTTGAATATTTTTTAAAGTTCTTAAGCCCCACACAACTTGAGCATAAGAGCAAGTACGTGCGATCCAGTCGTGCATTTTATTTTTCATACAATCATATTCAATCAGGAATTAAGATGGCATTCTTTTTTTCACCTCAAACTGTCAGAAGAGTTGTTTTAGCCAATTTAAATGTTGTATTTCATGCTTCGCTACATTTTTCTCTCAGAATTTCCATGTTTTTATATACAATTTTCTTAAACCTGCAGTGTCTGGAACATAAGATCAAGCACGTGTGACTCAATCGTGCAATTTATTGGTTTTGGGAAGTGTTATCCAACCATACAAATAATAATAATACACAACATTTTGAAGAACTTCAAAAACTACAAAAAAATATTCCATAAAAAAAAACTCCTTTACATCAAAGGGTCCATTTGGCCCCAAGAGCATGTTAAAATAAAATGCACGACTGGAACGCACGTACTTGCTCTTATGTTCAAGTTGTGTGGGACTTAAGAACTTTAAAAAATATTCAAATAATTATAGAAAAAGTATAAAAAGCATTTAAATCGTTCTATTAATTGTATAAACAGTCTGATAAATAACTTAGAGCTCAAAAAAAAAGTGTGCCATTTGATTACTTGAACAAATATGAATATATGCAAAAAAAAAATTTTAAATCGTTGGAGCCGTTTTCTTAAAAATTAATTTTTTATATATAAAATTTTTGTAGAAGTTTTAAAAAAAAAATTGGTATGCCAATTTTGAGTATATATTAATAAACATTTAAAACTGAAAATTCAAATTAATTCATCAACGCGTTTTTGAAATATTGAATTTTCAAAAGAAAATTTTGAATCTTTTTTTAAAAATCCAAAATTTACTTTTTCAAAAATTTTGGTATGCAGTTTTATTTATATTTTAACAAAGCTTTTGCGCAAAAATTTTTATTGAGATCGGATGAGCGGTTAATGAGAAAACCGAAAATCAAAAAAACCGTTATATGGCAGGTACCGTTAATAAATGTTTTTGGTAATTTTTTTTGTCTAACCAAAAAGTACACCATAGCTACAATAATACACTGATTTTTTTTATCAAAATCATTGGAGCCGTTTTTGAGATAAATAAGCTTTTCCTTAACGGTTGTATGGCAAGTACCGTTACTTTTTGAGCTAAAAAAAAAATTCAATTTCCCCTCTGGAGAGTTACAAAAAAACCTTAAGTTCAAAATTTGAAGAAAATCGCTTCAGTGGCTTAGGCTGTAGGTTGAGGTACGGACAGACAGACAGACAGACAGACAGACAGAATTGTGCCACCCACTTTTTTCGTGTTCTCTATCATCGTAATGTCATGTTTGATTGTTATCTCGAAATTTTTTTTAGTAGATCAGATTAACTTTAGTATATGAAAAAAGTTTAATCAAAATCGTAGGAGTCGTTTTTAAGCAAAAAACTATTTTCCTTTGCGGTTTTTTAACAATTGTATGGAAGGTACCGTTATATTTTCATTAATGCAAAATTTTTTCTAATAATATTCTAGAGAGTACTAAAATACTCTTAAATATCGAGTTTCAAAAAAATCGACAATGTCGTCCTCGAAATATTTGATTTTTCAAAAAAATATTTGAAACATTTCTTAAAAATCCCAAAAATATTTTTTCAATAATTTTGCTACAAAAAACTATTTATATTTTTTGGAAGCTTGTGTATAAAAAAAATAATTGAAATCGGTGGTACTATTTTGAAGAAAATCCAAAATTAAAAAAATGTTTCTCTGGGAGGTACCATTAATAACCGTTTTTGAAAAATGGTTTTCCACCAAAAGAAAGCCGTTACTAAAATAATTTTACTGAATTTTTTTAAAGAAAAGTTGTCGAGCCGTTTTTGAGAAAAATACGATTATTAACCACTTTTTTAATTTTCATTTCTTTTTAAAAGATCAACACCATTATATAACTACCAGCTTATTCTGAATTTAAAGACAGATATTAACATATATGTATGTTATGTTTGGTAGAAACATGATAACTCCATTTTATAATTTGCGTCCTTATCAAATATACATCGAGCTAGAGCCTAAACGGCTGAAACAGTTTTCTTCAAATGTTAAACACAATTTTTTAAAGAATATGTTTATAGATATTAGCCGCGTTTTATTATCGCTCATAACCCACATGGTTCACCTCGTGAAAATAAAACGATGTGGGTTAGTGCAGAAGCTGTGCAGTATATCAGTCTCTTTTTTTCTTATGTTTATTTGTTTTTCATGTAAGCACTTGTCTCTTTTCCTCTCTATTCCTAATACTGCTGACAAATCGCTGACATCCATTCACAATGGTAAATAGCCCTCTGCCGGCCAGAATGAAAACCTCTATCTGGGTTATTGAAATTAACCTCGATAGAAACCTAGATCCCATGTTGTTTTTGTAATACATGTTAAAAGATAACCTTGACCCAGACCCAGAGATAATAAAACGCAGCTATTCTAAATTTGAAGAAAATTGGTTCACTCTTTTAGGCTCTAGCTTGGTTAACATTAAGACGCAGACTATAAAATGGAGTTATTATATATCTACCAAGCACCTCTAAAAGTACTTGAGAGTGCTAGGACGCCATATGGCCCTAGGCTCAATGATAGGAAAATCCCTATGCACACCTCCGCGTGGTAGAGGGCGGGTAACGCTAACGTGCAGGGGGACCGAATGGATGCCGGGATAAGCAGACAACCCAGCTATGCTGGTCAGGGCACAAACTTGTCCTCGGGATGGTTAAAAGCCCCCTTAAGGCGGATGAACTGCAGGTGGCGGTCAACGGCATGATAGTCTGGTGGCGGAGGAGCTTTTTTTGGTAAAAGGCCAACGGCAGCAGCAGGTAGCGTCTGTAACCCATATTGGGCGGCTACAAAAGGCGTCTGTTTTCCCATAGTGGGCGGCCTCGAGCAGTTATGTGTTTGACCATACAAAAGGCGGGTGTGCCTGTCAAATCTGAGCTTATGTATGTTATTAATCATATCTCGGAAAACACCATGGTGGAAGGATATATGCTATTACATGAAATATGACAACAATTGGAAATGAGTCCCCAAGAGGTAACCATTTTATGGAGAATCCTTCTGCAGCTTCGGCTGCTGTAAACCGCACATCGGATTTGGGGGTGCGGCATCTTTCGTGTACCAGCGTCAATCAAGACGCCATAACAATAAATGAATCGTTAACAAATAGAAGAAGTCTTTTAAGAAGAGCAAATAATACTTTTGGCTACCGCATACGTACGAAAATCGGAGCATGGAACGTTCGATCCTTGTACGGTGAGGTAGATACGAGCAGGTTGAGCGTGAAATGCTTCACCTTAAGATCAGTATCCTGGGCATCAGTGAAACTAGGTGGAGAGGAAGAGCCGAATACAGAGCTGACTCTGGGCAAACGAGAATGCTGTATTCCGGGGAGGATGAAAGAGAGGGTGGCCAAAGGCTGCATGGTGTCGGAATTATGTTGAACGAAGAAGCAAGGCGTAGTCTTATATCCTGGGCGCCCATTTCTGCAAGAATAATGACAGCAAGGTTCCGTTCAAAAATTCGCAACGTCACAATAATTCAGTGCTACGCCCCCACAAATGAAGCGACCGAGGAAGACAAAACCGCTTTCTACACTCATCTTAACTCAGTTTACAGTGGTGTTCCAAGAGCCGACATCATAATTGTCATGGGAGATCTCAATGCCCAAGTCGGATCAGACAACTACGGTCTGGAACGCGTCATGGGGAAAAATGGCTTGGGGTCACGAAATGAAAATGGCGATTTGCTGGTCGATTTTTGTAACGCTAATCGTCTTGTACTGGGTGGAACTGTGTTTAAACATAAGACTTGCAACAAAATCACCTGGGTACATCCGGATGGTCAAACTGAAAACCAAATTGACCACATCATGATTCAGCAGCGATGGAGGAAGTCAATGTGCGATGTTCGGAGCATAAGAAATGCCGACATTGGAAGCGACCATCATTTGGTTCTCATGAGTCTCAAGCTACGAACGGCAGCTGTACAACGTCAATCACAGGGTGCAGCAAGGAATTCGAAGTTCAATACAAATGCTTTAAGTGATCCCAACATATGTCGTAACTATGTCACCAACCTTAACGACAGAGCTTCGTCATTAAATGGAATACAACATTCAACAATTGATGAGATGTGGGGTGAAATTAAAAGTGTTTTTATGGAGGCTGGATCCGAAACTGTACCCAAGCAGTCGAGAGTTAGAGACTCTTGGATATCCCAAGACACCTGGGATAAAATCGAGCTTCGCAAATCGTTGAAGATGCAAATAAATGCCGAAGCAGATGCTCAACGAAAGGCTGAATTGCGAAGAGAGTATCGCTTAGCACATAAGATGGTCTATCGCTGTGTGAGACGTGACAAGAGGGTGAAGTTGGATGCGCAGATAATGCGGAAAGCGCTGCCAGAAGAGGAGATATCCGGGAATTGTACCAAATAGCCAAAGATGTTATCGGGAAAAAAAGCAACACCAATCATCCTGTAATGGATGTGGATGGCACACTTTTGGTATCAATTGAGGATCAGCTTCGTAGATGGAAGGACCATTTTTGTGCCCTGCTAAATGAGGATTCAGTTGAGCAGAGTGCTGAAGTGCCCCAACTAAACGAGATGCGCAGGTCCTATAGGGGTATTGACATCGAACCCCCGTCAGAATCGGAAATTCGTACATCAATAAATCTCCTCAAAAACAACAAGGCAGCTGGACTGGACGGAATACCAGCTGAATTCCTGAAAGCCGATCCCGTAGCAGCGGCTAGTATTTTACATCCGCTGATACAAAACATTTGGGAAAACGAAAGCTATCCCAGGGACTGGAAGGATGGTGTGATTGTTAAGCTGCCAAAGAAAGGTGACTTAAAGAATTGCAACAATTGGCGTGGTATCACCGTTTTGTCCGTTTTCCCAAAACTAATGGCAACAATCATACTCGAGCGAATAAAGGATAGAATCGAGTCTACACTCAAGAGGCATCAAGCTGGCTTCCGCAGTGGTCGATCGTGTGTCGACCATATCAACACCCTGCGTATCGTCCTCGAGCAGTCGATGGAATATCAATCACCGCTTTACCTCATGTTCGTGGATTTTGAAAAGGCCTTTGATCGAGTTAACCGAGAATGTATATGGAGATCGTTGCTTGGTAGAGGAATTCCACCAAAAATTGTTGCCATTATTAAAGAGTCCTACAACAACGCGAGGTGTTTTGTTTTGCACAATGGGCAGCTATCCGACTCCTTCGTAGTGCAACAGGGTGTGAGACAAGGGGATGTTCTATCGCCAATTCTCTTCCTGCTGGCGATGGACGACGTATTGATGGCCAGTGTTGGTACAGCTGAGCGACAGGGCATTCAATGGAGACCGTTCGAAAGGCTCAGTCATTTAGACTATGCCGATGACATATGTCTACTGGCAAATAACATCAGTGGGCTGAACGGGATGTGCCAAACACTGCAAGTGAAGGGAGAGTCGAGTGGTCTAAGAATTAACAGCAAAAAGACAAAAATAATGCTCACAGGCCGCTCCACACAGCAGCGTATTATTTTACAGGAGACGCCAGTTGAAGTAGTGGAACAATTTAACTACCTTGGCAGTATTGTTTCTGCAAACGGTGGTACGGATCTGGACGTTAAAAGTAGAATAAATAAAGCTCGTGCTGCCTTCGGTACTTTGTCCCCAATTTGGAAATCCAGTCAAATCTCCTTACGCACTAAGTTGAGATTCTTCGAATCCAATGTCAAATCCGTGCTGTTATATGCTTGTGAAACCTGGAAAGTCACGTCTACCATTTCGAAGAAATTGCAGGCTTTTGTGAATCGCTGTCTTCGCCACATCCTAAAGATTCGCTGGCCACAAATAATATCAAATGAGGAATTGTGGCGCAGGACAAGTCAAGAGCGGCTGGACGTCGACATAAGAAAGCGTAAATGGCGTTGGATTGGTCACACACTGAGGAAACCAAACGATGAAATTGCAAAGCAGTCCTTTGAATGGAATCCTCAGGGTGCACGGCGGGTTGGAAGACCAAGAACAACATGGAAATCAACTGTCTTAGCGGAAGCAGAATCCCAGAGAAAGACGTGGCCACAGCTTAAGTACCTTGCAGCAGACCGTGAAGGATGGAGACGTTTTGTTGACGCCCTATGCCCCAGCCGGGGTTACAGGACACGATGATGACCACAGATAAATAATAGATAGTGATGAAGCTTGCGCAGAGCGCTAATTTGGCTCGGGCCGGCCCTGTTTGATTGTTATCTCAAAATTTTTGTTTGCATAAATCCAAAACTTGCCTTATAGTACCTATAATCGCAAGTAAAAAGTGATGGTTTATATGGTAGATGTATTATTGTGTACCAAAATTTTAAAGAAAATATTTTTTTTTTTTAAATTTTATAATATACAGTGATTCAATGACAATGACGAAAATGAGCATTTGATCAATTTGTTGACATGGGAAACTGCTAAGAGCCTCGCGTTGCCTCCTTTTGCTCTGGAAACCACTTTTCCCATCATGGAATAGGCATGCCTAGATTTTTTAAATGTTTTCCACTGATTCGAAATTAAACTTTGCCAAACAGTTTGTAAGCAGTGTCAAAATTACTGAAAATCTAGACAACCTCCGAGTATATCAGTAATGTCATGTCTATCTTGAACCCAAAGATGTCGATTGGGCTGAAGGTAGGATATTTTGTGCCCACCAATCAAAAATTCTTAATTGATTACTTTGCAGCTATGCTTTGTTGTATATCGGATCTGTAGCTTGCGAGAAGAAAATTTCCCAGAAGTTTCTGATCCTACTTTCAGGACTCCTTAGTTGTATCTACTTTGTCCTCACTTTTCATGGAAAAAATTTCTTGAAGCTATAATTATATACCGTCTACTTTTTATTATAAAAATTCTACTTGACTTCGCAACTATTAACAGTTGCTAAATTGAACGTTTTTTTTTATTTCGAGTTCTGTGATATGATAGATTTCTCGCATGTGAGTTTTCTCACATGATAGTTTTCTCGCATGACAGTTTTCTCAAATGCGAGTTTTCTCGCATGATAGTTTTCTCGTATGCTAGTTTTCTCGCATGCGAGTTTTCTCGCATGATAGTTTTCTATCATGATAGTTTTCTCGCTTGTGAGTTTTATGGCATGCGAGTTTTTTCGCATGTGCATTTTCTAGCATGATAATTTTTTCACATACGAGTTTTCTCGCACGATAGTTCTCTCACATGATAGTATCTCGCATGATAGTTTTCTTGCATGATTGTTTTCTCGCATGATAGTTTTCTCGCAGATGATATAAAATTTACTAAACCACGGATTGAAATGAAAAACACGATGGTTCAATAGCTCTCAATTTTATTTTCAATCAATGCACAAATTACAGATAACTCGTAGCTAATCAGGGTTTATTAATATGGAGAGTTAATATCAAATGAGAATGAACGCAGATGATACCATATTACTCAGTGACCACTTTTTTAATAAAAAATTGCTTGTCCCATTCCTAGTCTTACATAACATACTGTGAATTCCACATTCGAAAAAGCAAAATCGTTTTTTAATAAAATTCAATAAACAAATCAATCTTTTACATGACAAATGCCATCAAACCAAATATCGGGTATAAGGAAAAAACAGGTTCATTAAATCCATTTTATTTAAAGTTTATAGAGGTGAGGTCCTTTTTATTTGATTTTATGACCACTTCTTGACACTGAAGTTTTACAAAGTTTGAGTACCTACCAATGTTCCTTCTATTTAAAGGTAACCATAGTCACAGTCAATTGCAACACAAACTCAATTTATCCAAATAAAATCCTATTTATAGAAACATTTTAAGATGTATGTATAACTTTGTGCATGTCCCGGAAAACCAAACTGAACTTGATTTCATCCATTCAATTTTATGTTCAAAAACTTCAACATATAGCTACTCGTTCTTAAATCAAATCTGAAAAGATGTGTGTCTCAAGTATGATGCTATATGTATAGATTTATGTGGATAACCATTACCAACCGAAACCCACCTTAGCTCTCTGTCGTCGTCGTCATCGGTAGGTGGTAATACAATAAAAAGAAAATTCGTTTTGGATTGTTTAGTTTCTCTCAGAATTTCAAATTTTGTTTTATTTTTATTTTTGGATATCGTACAAAAGGATTTTTCTTTTCCGTCTTCCCATTGTTATAATATGAATTCAAAGAAGAAAGTCAAATCTGTAGGGACCATTACACTACTAGTGAGTATAAGAAAATATATATGTTACATATATGACGGTATGAGAATTCTATGTAGGTACATGCACACATATATATTTTTTATTTTTACTACTCGTACCTACTCTTGCAAAAATCAGTTTTGTCAAGAGTTTCTTTTGTAAAACTGGATAACATAAAGGGTTCGAAGTTCTATTTTTGAGTTCAGAAACATGCAACATACTTCTGTCTGTATGTTTTGCCAAAAGCTGGAACGTATGGAAAGCTTTATTTTTCAGCCGAGTGAACTTGAATAAAATCTACAAACTATGCAAAGGAGTTTATTTTTGATTGTTGGGTTGAAATTTAAACACATTATTTTTTTTCTTCTTGTTGGGTGTGAGGTAGGTACTTAAATATTTGTTCAAAATGGTTTCTCAAAAATGGGAACAAACGCAAAAACTCAGTATAAGTCCTTGAGCAACATTTCAATATTTTGAGAAAAGAAAAATACAACAAATAAAACTAGACATTCCCAACTCCTTTCTTTGTTTATATTTCAAAATTCTCTTATACATAAAGATCTAATCCTTAAAAGTTTAAAGAAGATTTCCAAGGTGTTCGTTCCAAAATTTTGTTTTTGAAATTTAATTTTTCCTTTTTAATGATAGGCAGGTATATTAATAAAGATTTAATTGCTAAATTCTTTATTTCTCATTGAACAGATTATTAATTTTGTGGACCCCTAGAACATAACATCTTTGTAAATGAATTTTCTTATGAATTAACTTTTATTCAAAATAAGCTTCAAAGTATGAATGGTAGCTCTCATATAAGAATATTATCTGATTCACTGTTCTTTTTCCTAAAGAAAGAAATATATTTTCACCAAAAAATACCATTTTTGAATAGGTTGGTCCCTATAACACAGCTTTAACTTCATAAAACTTGGTATAGACACACTTACATAATCTTGTTTCTTGCTTCATTTAAAGTTTTCAAATTTAAAAACAAAATAAAAGAACACAAAATCCACACACCTATCACTTTTGACATAATTCACACAAACACACATTACACCCACATGGGTATATGTGTCTCAATTTCCATTCAATAACTTTTTCTAAAACAAAACATATCAATTCTATTTCAAACAAAATTGAAATGTATAAACATATGGTAGCTATACTACCTACAACCGATGTTGTTTTCCTTTCTGAAATTGATTTACCTCAACATATTGTTGTGGCGTGAAATGCTCATGATTTATAGTCAAGAATCGAGCTACTTAAAAAGCATTCAATAATACACTTGACAGATTCCTTTTCACACAAGGCGCAAAATGGTCCATCGAGAAGAATATCTCTCCTAACAAATTGTTTTTGCACCATAGAACATTTATGTATGTTGAAAATATCACATAAATACCACCCTCTCTTACTTCGAATGTTATGTTATGAGTATGACATTGGAACTCCCTTAAGGACCAAACCAGTAAATATGACAACATGTAATAAAATCACTTTCATTTATTGACTGCAAATTATGTTTTATATGTTTCACCCTTATATTATGAAACAATACACAAAACAAGTACCTACGTTGGAACATTATGTCTATATGTTTAGGAGTAGATATACCTTTATTAAAGGTTCTGTTAGAAGTGTGTTTTCTAACTTATAGAAACTACACATAGCTCTCAAAACAAAACAACCGTACATCTGTTTAGCTTAGATGAAACGCCCACACAAAGCCAGAGTTTATTATACATCAACCATGGAAAATTGTACAAGAGAAATATTGGTACAATATATCTATAGAAAAAAACACCCTATGTGACCATCATGTCATAATAATATTGCTTCGTATATGAAAGGGGGTTGACGCAAAAAGAAAGTTTATTTCTCCTTGAAGATTGAGAGCAAAATGGAACAGTTGAGTTATTTTTTCTTTGAAAAATAAAAACTAATAGGTAGTTAGGATAGAAGAAAGTCATATAAAATTTTGAGCATAATATATAGTAGGTTATACCTCTACCTAACTTACCTATACATTTTTCTTGTGAACGAGTTAAAATGTCGGGTGTATTAGACAAGTTGGTTATAGAGTGTGTCGTATTTCAGTTCAAATCCTCTTGTTAACACACATATTTTAGAATTTATTATAGTATTTGAGGTAGGAACACATACAATGTTTAAAGATTAAGGTTGAAAAATAAGTGAAAGTCAGGTTAAGATTGAAAATATTTTGAGAAGAGTTTAATTTTCTAATTCCTCTTAGTCTCATTATTTGAATAATCTTCGCTTGATCCAGTTGTAATTATTATAAAGTTCAAAAATAGTAAAATTGCTAAGCTTTGGTATATAACTGGGTACGCAATATTTATATTTATATTTATATTTATATTTATATTTATATTTATATTTATATTTATATTTATATTTATATTTATATTTATATTTATATTTATATTTATATTTATATTTATATTTATATTTATATTTATATTTATATTTATATTTATATTTATATTTATATTTATATTTATATTTATATTTATATTTATATTTATATTTATATTTATATTTATATTTATATTTATATTTATATTTATATTTATATTTATATTTATATTTATATTTATATTTATATTTATATTTATATTTATATTTATATTTATATTTATATTTATATTTATATTTATATTTATATTTATATTTATATTTATATTTATATTTATATTTATATTTATATTTATATTTATATTTATATTTATATTTATATTTATATTTATATTTATATTTATATTTATATTTATATTTATATTTATATTTATATTTATATTTATATTTATATTTATATTTATATTTATATTTATATTTATATTTATATTTATATTTATATTTATATTTATATTTATATTTATATTTATATTTATATTTATATTTATATTTATATTTATATTTATATTTATATTTATATTTATATTTATATTTATATTTATATTTATATTTATATTTATATTTATATTTATATTTATATTTATATTTATATTTATATTTATATTTATATTTTACAAACTGGCTCAAAATAAAAGTTAGAAATGATGACTTTTTCAAAGTTGGTCTTCATTCGGACATTTTTTTTTTTTGTAGATGGATTTGAATTCCACTTCATTTGGTTCCCCTACGTTCTACGAACTACGTAGACACATCGTAGTTTTATGGAATGTTCACATCTTCATAGAGTGTCCCAAAATCAACGCAAAGTTTTAATTCTAAAAACATGCTATAATTTAAAAGCTCTAGAGTATAAACAGAAGTAAATAAACATTTAATTGAATCAAACCAATCAACTTATTATATTTCACAATTTATGATATAAAAGCTTGTCGCGAGATTGACTTGTGTATAAAATAGGTAAATAATTCTCGTGCATCACGAAATTTACTTATATTTAGATTTGCATCTTGCACGAATCGAAGAATGGGTAGGTCGATAACTTGTCATTAATTATTTGGGACAACTTCGAGTTTGTCGTTCAATGTTTATACCGGATGGCTTATGGCTCAATAATTTACCATTAACCAGCCGTTAATTAGCTGTGACAGTTCAAAATTTGACGTTCTATATTTTCTATGTTTCTTTTTCGAAAAATGGTAAAAACTTTATATTTTATTGCTTAATAATTTGCCCCTAATTGTCATTAATTAGTTGGGACAACTTCGAATTTGTCGTTCAATGCTTATACTGGATGGCTTATGGATAAATAATTTACCATTAACCAGCCGCTTAGTAGCAGTGACAGTTCAAAATTTGACGTTCTATGTTTTCTATGTTTTTTTTTCGAAAAATGGTAAAAACTTAATATTTTATTGCTTAATAATCTGCCCTTAATTAGTCGTTAATTAGTTGTGGCAAATTAAATTTTGTCGTATAAATGTTTCTATGTATTTTTAGATCTCAAGCTGTCAAGTTAGCAAAGCAACTTTTACGAATTGAAAAATGGGTAGGTGGATAATTTGCCGGTAGTTAGTTGTGACAGTTTCGAATTTGTCATTCTATGTTTTTTTTCAAAAAGTGGTAAAACCTTCCAAAAATTAATATTTTGTTGCTTTGGTAACTTCATGCTCATAGAAAATAAATCCCCCGAAAATACATTGCAAACATCGCACGACAAAATTGAATTTTTCATAACTAATTTACGACAAATAAAGGGTAGATTATTAAGCAAAAAAATATTAAGTTTTGGAAGTTTTAATAAATTTTTGAAAAAAAACATAGAAAAAATAGAATGACAAATTTAAAATTGTCACAACTACTTAAACTATATATTTACGATGATCAGATCATTGATCTACTGACTGACTCTGTAACGCTGGAAAATAATTTGAATATGAACAATTATAAACGCTTCCAGATGCCAGATGCGTGTTGGGAAAATAACATTCGATGTCTTAAAAGACACTTACAGGTAAAATCTAAGTTTTGCCACATTTCGGGAAAATACTTTTGCTGTGAAAGGGTGGGACCAGCACTTTTTTAGAATTTTCAAAAAATTAGGAACATGCCAAAGTTGCAGAAACGCTTCCAGACGCGAAACGCGTGGAAAAAAACGGTTGATATAGCAAAAGATAGGTGTTGAAGAAATGCACTCAGATGGCAAACGCGGTGGGAAAATAAAGGACACTTTTCGGGAACATATTTTTTTATGTCAAAGGGTAGGGTTGTGCTGTATTGTGCTCAACTTGTGCTGGTTCGAGCCTTAAATATTTTTGAAAAAATCGCAAATTTGCAAATTTTACGAATTAAAAAAAAAAGGGCTGCGTTGTGCTCAAAAAATGCTACTAAGAACTAAAACGAAAAAAAAATCACATAATTGCATCTATTATGGCCAAAACTAAACTTTGCGAAGGGCTGAAGCGTGAAGTTAGCACCGCTATTTTCGATTTTCAAAAAAAAACAAAATTGCGCTCAACTTGTGCTGCCTTGGGCCATATTTTTTTTTTCAAATTTGCAAATTTTGCGGATGAAAATTTTTCAAATTTTGCAATTTTGTAAAAATTAAACTTTTGCTGTCTTCTGCGCTATTTGTGCTGCCATATTCCGAAGAGAAAATTAAAAAAAATTTTTGTTGAAAATCGAAAATGGCGGTGCTTACTCTACGCTTCGCAAAACTGTTTTTTGGCTGTATAAGTTACAAATATGCCATTTTTTTTGTGTTCTCTTCGGAATATGGCAGCACAAATAGCGCAGAAAACAGCACAAGTTTAATTTTTTACAAAATTTGAAAAATTTTCATCCGTAAAATTTGCAATTTTCCAAATTTTTAAAAAATATTTACGGCACAAGGCAGCAGATATTGAGCACAATACAGTAAATTTTTTTTGGTGGTGCTAACTTCACGCTAAAAAAATGGGTACCCTCTAAAAACTAAACCCTTAGTAGGATTTTTTTTAAATAGCACATAGCAGCACAAGTTTGGGACATTACAGCACGACCTCTTCTTTGGAAAATCCAAAATGGCGGTGCTAACTTTACGCACATACGGGTAGGACCTCCACTTTTTCGTAGTTTTTTTAATAATTTGAACATTACAAAATTGCAGAAACGCCTCCAGATGCCAAACACGCTTTGAGAAAATAATGTTTGATGTCTTAAAAAATAGGAGGTGCTGAGTAGACACTGACTGAGTAAAATGTCAGTGCTGTCACTATTTGGTTATAGTTGATATCTTAAAAGATGGTGTTTAGTAGACGCACCTTCGGGTAAATTCTTGGTGTTGCCACTTAACGGAAGGATACTTTTTTAATGTTAAATGGTAGTAGCTCCTATTTGTTGGCAACTTTTAATAAAAAAAAAGTTGTGGAAACACCTCCACAGGCCAACCAATAGATATTAAAAGACGCTCACGCCTCCCTGTCCCGTCAACTTGGATTTACATCCTGGAGACACCCCTGAGCATATTCCATCAAGAAAATCAGTTCAGTAATATATTGCACTATAAACTCCTTTTTTTGCTCTGACTCTTGGACTAACATAACATACAAAGAAATAATAAACAGACAAATCGATCAATCAAAAAAATCAGTTGCCGAATTTTACCCAAACATAAAAATTTTGCCTATATTTTGGGACACCTTTGAACTATGGAATCCAAGCTTTCATTATTTCTGAAAAATACTTACCAAAAATGAAAAACGTATTGTACTGCCGTGGAATTCTCCATTTTAACTTACCATTAACCGTCAGCTGTCAAATAAATTTTCTTAAGGCTTATCAAATGACTGCAAATTCAAATATGGAACACCCTTTACAAAATTTTAAGAGAATTCTCAACTCTGTGTACTATAGTGTTCTTATAGGTACACCCAAAAATTCAGCTGAACTGGATATAAGGTACACTGAACAATCGAAAACTAGATAAAACAGCATCAAATCCAACAAACAAACCATTCAACTATAATAGCATTGATGTCAAAGGGTTTTTAAACCCTTTGTTCAAGACTAAATGAAAAACAGTCCATGCTTGTGCTAGCTTTGTGTGTATGTACGTTTCGTTTCGAATAAAATTGCTATCCTTTCAGGCGTGTAGCTCCTAGCTCCCTCTGAGAATATTTCAAAATTTCTACAAGTCAAACAAATAAAAGGGATTTCAGTTCTTATATTGGAAAAAATTCTTTTTTTTTATTTTCTTGGATACTTTATGTTGAACTTTATTTGATTGAATAAATTTTTCAAGCGTCAACATATTGAGATTATGAAAAACCATCATCATTACTGTCGGAAAAGCTTTTGGAAAGTATTCTTGTTTATGTTTTATTTTCATTAAAATTTAAGTCAAATATTTTGAGACAAAGTAGGAAATGTAGAGAAATTATTTTTTCAAATAAAAAGAGATCAAAAGCTCAAGGGCTACACCTTAGAGAAAAAAATTACTCATATCCCTTTAGCATTTTGATAAAGATTTTAATGATTCAACATTTATTTTCATTTTATTTTTATTTTTTATTTTTTATTAAAAAAAAAAAATCCCACAGAACCAATACTTGCCTTATAAAGCCATTAAAAAAAAATAATAAATATTTGAAAACATAAACGAAAATAAAACATCACAATCAGCCATAATAACTCAATTTGGAAATTTAAATTAAAAAAATAAAACATTTTTGCTGTCATCGATATTCCCCAGTGAGGATGAGGAAATTTATTTTAACTATCAGACTTCAAATTCAAAAGTCGCACAAAAACTTTTTAATCTATATATTGTTTACCTGCAAAATTGACCATCAACTATTAAAGGTATATAGGCTACGAGTATCTGCATATATGGATATAGCTGAATCATAACAGAACAATTGGAGCCATCGCTTGTTTTTAATTTAATATCCAAACATAAAATTTATTATTTATATTATTTTTTTGATAGCTTGCTTCAAAGAGAACGAATATTTTTTTTTTATCTCAATTCACGCATGAATGTGCTGCATTAAAATTGCTGCCTACTCACACCCCCCACAATATAAATTGATGTTTTGAATTTATATTTTTTAAGTTTAAATCTCCCACCAACAAATAAAACTCTTAAATTGTAGTTATTTTCATTTTTTTTTATATTTTATTAAATAAGTGCCTCCACCAGGCATGGAGCACGCCAGGAGCACTTTATCTGTATGCATACTGAGGTCGAGGATGCACTCGTGAATTAAATTTTTCGTTTTAATTCTTTTTTGAAGTATTTATAATTTTAATTTAATTCAGTTTAACAAACAAAAAAATGAATTGTATTGACTTGTTAATTGAATGTAGATTAAAAAAAAAAATCATATAAAAACTTTTGCTATGCGAACCGAAAATTACCGATGGCTTCTTTTCTTTTTTTTTTAATTTTTTCATGTACCTAGAATGCCACTTTTATATTAAATTTTTAATAAGCAATCGTCACTGTATGCGATGAAAGGATTATCTCTTAATGAGGGTGTGTTCCTTCACGGAAATAATGAACTTTTAAATATTATTTTTCAGTTTTCACTGATGGATTACGATGATGCAGTTTCAGTATGACATTGTTTTGATGCAGTATAGTGTTGTGGGTCACATATTTTAAAAAGAGTTGCATTTTTCTGATAAAATAACGTAGCCAAAGGGGTCTTTATATTAAAAGCCATTAATAAAATCAATCAAATTTCATTTCCAGAAAAAGGCTTTTAATTTTTCTCTTCATTCAAGACTTTGAAACATGGCAAAGTATTGTAAGTGGCTTATTTCACATACCTACATAATTTTATTACTGTTACATATTATATTTAAAATTAATGAATACGTCAGGGCTGGCCAAAAAAAATAATTGAATTTTAAACTTGAATAATTTTAAGTCTGTTCAATGTGGTTTGACAAAATGAGAACAGTATTTACGCTAAGCCTTGTTTTTTTTTTGTTATAATTTAAGTAATAGAAAAGAATACTGGTCTGCAACGAAAATCTCCTTTAAACCAAAATATACTTTTCTAAGGGATTTTGGCATACTGAATCCGAATCCGAAGTAAAAATTATTCTATCACGTCACGTTTTTGAGATATTCTAATTCAAACATGTCAAAAACCCGTTTTTTGGGTACATTTGACGTTGAATTTCTTCACCGATAGAAACTTTTTTAAAACTAATAACAGGACATTAAAGAACTATATTTTATCTATTTAAATCATTTTAAATCTTTTTTAAAAACCGTTTTCCTCCCAAAGATATTGTAAATTCAAGTTTATGAAATTTCTGAATTTGTGGCTTTCAAAACTTTTAAAAACAATAAAGAATTTAAGTAGGGTTTGGTCGTTAATGGAGATCCGCCCAAATGCAGTAGATATTGCGAAGAATACATTAATTTATTTTAAATAATTTCTAATGAACAACATTAACCTTTGTGTGTTACCACCAAGTTTATATAAGCTGTTAATAGGAGTTAAAGCTATTTCACAAATGCCATATCGATCTTCAGATTCCTTTTAGTGGTGTTTCGTCAGGTTTTGTTCATATTAATTAATTTAAACATTGAAACAAATCATATGTTTTTAATTATAAATTTTGATTTACAGCTTTAGGGTAAAAAGTGTGTTAACATAAATTGAACAGAATTGAATTTGTTACAATTTGGACAAACGTTTTTTTTTCTAAGATTAATAAAATTTTAGTTGCCATGGAAAACTTTTTACAACTCGTTTTTCAATATGGTGGCCAAATGGTGGGGTTTTCAACACCTAAAATCGAATTTTATACTTGCACTCTGAACCTCCTTACACATCAAAAGAGAAATTCTTTGTCCAACCCAAATTGGGAGGATTTTTGTAACATTTTAATAGAAATAAGCTGCTTTATTAGATGATTGACAAATTTTTTTGGTTATTTATTTTAATACACAAAATGTGTTAAAACCATTTTGGAAAGTGCATTAAATTGACAATTTTTTTAAAGAACTGGCTACTCATGTTCTCATACAATTTTAATTTATTAGAGGTGGTCAAACTTCTTTGAAAATAAATTTTTGTACTGAAAAAAATTATAATAAATAAAATGCCCGACTGGGTCGCTCGAACTTGCTCTTATGTTCAAGACACTGCGGGTCTAAGAAAATTGTATATGGGTGATTCCATAGAAAACGACCCTTTACGAAAAATTACAAAATATGACTTAGAATTGAAAAAACGACCGTTAGACGGTTTTAAAAGATTGCATGTTTCATTTTAAAAGTGAAATTATCAATAATTTTTTTTATCGCCGCTAATTTCGCAGCTCGAACCACTTTGCAAAATAGGTCTCCAAAAGTCACTTTTTGTTATCAGAAGCTCAAAACCCTATTTTCAATAATTAATTGTTTCAAAATTTGAGAACTGGTGGTTATTTGCCCTTATGAAAACTCTAAGCACGTTTTCGTGTCATTTAATTATTCAATAGTAAATACAATTTTAGTTTTTAGGCAGTTGATTCATAAAGTGGTTAGTGTCACGCCCGTAACAAAAAAAAATTATGTTTCATTACTAGAAGAAAAAAATTTGTTTCAATGTGATAATTTGGGGAAAAAAGGAGAATACTATGATCTACTGTCAGACAAAATTTCAAGACGTTGAAATTAATACTGACCGCGTATTTAAAATTTTAAGCCTATGTCACACCCGTAACAGGTTGGCATTTCAAATCATAATCATTCTGTTTTTCAACTCAATTTTAGTTTTGTTGCTTTTAGATATGAAATTCATGACGTAGGGATATAATTCTAAGAAAATCTACTTTAAATATAATTTTAATCGGCTTTAAGTGAAAGATTTCCCTATTTTAAAAGAAAATGGAAAAATTCTCATTGAAGTGACAAAACTATTCACTTTTCAGTGAGAAAAACTTCATTTTTCTAGAAAAAGTGTTTCTGATATCATGTGAGAAATGATTATACATCGATGACAACAATTTCCCGTCAAAATATAGTATATTATATTGTTTTAAGGCATACAAATCATGCTCGGTCACACCCGTAACGATGACCTGTCACACCCGTAACGTTTTCAATTAGAAATTTTGTATAGTTTTTCGTAGTTTTGGTTCTCATTTCTTAACTGAAACTGAAGATCAACTATCTAGGTAAATATTTGCAAAAGAATGATACAAACTTTTCATGCAATATTTTACACCACATGGAAATTAGGTATCTTAATCGCAAATCAGCAGTTTTCTAAGGTCACACCCGTAACGCAACCAAATTGCATCCTATAACTGAACCACTAATTTTTCATACTTTAGTATGCTATTTTTTTAAAAGGGCTTCAGGTGTCCTATAGAATAGTAAAGTAATTATTTATAAATTGGGAATAGTATGTGAATAATTAATAAAATATGGAGTCTCACTGTCACACCCGTAACGATGGAAACACCCATATATAAAAACATTGAAAATTGTATAGAGAAGCATGAAATACGACATTTAAATTGACTAAAACAACTCTTTTCACAGTTTGAGGTGAAAAAAAAGAATGCCATCTTAATTCTTGATTGAATATGATTGTATGAAAATAAAAATTAAAATCGTTGGAGCGATTTTTCAAAAAATAAATTTTTTATATATAAAATTCTTAAAAAATTTTTAAGAACAAATTGTGGTATGCAAATCTAAAGTAGGTATGTTTTGATGTGTATATAAAAACAAAATTTGAAAAAAAAATTGTCAACCCGTTTTTGAGATATCGAATTTTCAAAAAAATAATTTAAACTTTTTTTAAAAATCCGAAAACTTTTTTTTTGAAAATTTTGATATGCAATATTATTTTATCTAATCTGAAAATTGTATTTAAAAATAATATTTGTATTAAATTAATCTTAATTCGTTTAGCCGATAAATAAAAAATACGTTCTCACTTGAACTCATCAGTGACATAGTGAGGGCTTTGTCATACGCAATTTGTTTTAAGTTCAGTTCAACTTACATGAATTTTTCAACGAAAATCCACTGTAAACTATGCTAACTTAATGCTAAGTCTTCTACTTGGCTGATTTATTTCAGTAGTATATAGAATTTGTATTATAAAACCTTATTATATAGAAACTTTGCCTGGCCCCGGGCAAAAAAACTTCCAGCTTAATGATTAGGAATTCTAATCTTGTTGGATATAGTTTACAGTGGATTTTCGTTGAAAATTCATGTTAGTTGAACTGAACTTAAAACAAATTGCGTATGACAAAGCCCTCACTATGTCACTGATGAGTTCAAGTGAGTAAGCCGAACGAAACGCCAATTTGTAGGACTAAAGGCCATAAAAGCTATTTTGAATCAATAATTCAACAAGTCCAATCCTTAATGCTAAGTCTTCTACTAGGCTGATTTATTTCAGTAGTTATATAGAATTTGTATTATAAAACCTTCTTATAAAAAATACGTTCTATGACAGGTACTACATATTAATAGCTGCTAAGTGTAAAATTTTATAATTTTCGGTAGTAGATCGTACTAATTTTTAAGTAAAAAATATTTTCTTTTGCGGTTTTTTAACTTTTGTATGGAAGGTACCGTTATTTTTCATTGGGTTGGGTACCCGATCCCCAAATCCAAGAGCCCCAAACCAAAATCCACAAACCAAAATCCACAAACTAAAATCCACAAAAACAAAATCCCTTAAACCAAAATCCACAAACCGAAATCCACAAATCATAATCCACGAACCAAACATCACAAACCCAAAATCCTTAAAACCAAAATCCACAAAACCAAAATCCACAAAGCCAAAATCTTTAAACACAGATTACTCGCCATAGCTGAAGTATGTTTGGTGCGCGCCAAACATACTTCAGCTATGGGTAGTCTGTGTTTAAGAAAATGGAAAATTAATAATAAAAAATCATTGTTTTTTGTAGTTCATGTAGTGTGTACGAATACATAATGAAAATATTTTAGGCAATGAATTTTAGGAACTCAACTTTCCCGATTTTTGATTCTGTTGATATTGTTTTTCTTGTTTATTTTATAATATTTATTTGGTTTTTTTTTTATATAGAAATAGTAACAACAATCATTTCTTTGGATAGGTTTTCAATTAAAGAATAAAGCCCGGAGTATTTTTTTCAGCGATGGTCTTGAGGTGGCGGTGGTGGGCCCAGGCCTCAATAGAATTTTGTGTACAGGGAGAGTTGCTCCTTAGACTGTCAACAACCAACCAAAATTCTGGATCGTAGCATAGGGAATTTTACGAATCTGCCAATTTCAAAAGTGTCAGCTTTCATCGTCGCTAAAGTGTCAAATTGCGAAGTGCAAAGCGAAAAAATAAAATTCCACAGCCAATTTGGATATGATAATTAGCCACAGTGCCAATTTTGACGTTTGTAAATGAACGAGAGAGTGAGATAATTGTTAGAGAATTCTATTGGGGATTTGGTTTTGTGGAATTTGGAAAAGTAGATTTTGGATTTGTGGATTTTCGATTTGTGGATTTTGGATTTGTGAATGCTGAATTTATGGATTTTGGATCGGGGATTTTGGTTCGTGGATTTTGTGACTGGGGATTCCAAATGTGTGGATTTTTAAAACTGAGGGGATTTTGTTTTTGGAGATAATGTCGGTATCCCTTTTTCATTAAATGTAAATATTTTTCTAAAACTATTTTAGTGAGTACTAAAAAAAACTCTTAAATATCGAGTTTCAAAAAAATCGATCATGTCATTTCCGAAATATTTGATTTTCCAAAACAAAATTTGAAACATTTTTTAAAAATCCAAAAAATATTTTTTCAAAAATGTTTGTACACAAATCTATTTATATTTTTTGGAAGCTTCTGTGTAAAAAAAAATAATTGAAATTGAAAGAAAAGTTGTCGAGCTGTTTTTGAGAAAAATAAGATTATGTAAAACTGCTAATAAAAATTTAATGGCAGGAACCGTTATTTTTGGTTCTAAAAAATAAATGAAAAAAATGTGTGAGCATAATCACCAAAAACCACTATGTACCAAGTTTGAAGAAAATCGATAGAGCCGTTAAGGCTGTAGACGAACAGACAGACAGACAGAATTGTACCATCCACTGTGTCCAAATGTAATTATAATTTTTGTTAAGAGATCTCGGTAAGGTGATCACAGCGAACACATCGACCAAATGTCAACCTACGAAATCGTGTTTCATGAGAATACCTTAGATTGTATATACAATGGTAATATCATGTTTGATTTTTATCTCATAATTTTTTTTTGCACCAATCAAAAACTTGCCTTATAGTACATATATCGCAAGTAAAAAAAAAATGCAATAACTGCTATCATATTTTACCACCTATCTATTACAACTGTTATTCTTGAATATTACAAGAACAAAAAAAATAGTAAAAATTGTTCATCAATGGTTGTAGCGTTCACGTATTTGAGGAAAGTAGTACTTGTTAACAACTTTTGAAAAAAACATCATAACATACAAGCCACTGCGAAAATATTTTGTTTATATATTCTTTCTGGAAAGGTCATAGTGCTTTCAATAACTGGTTGCAGGGTCATCCATTATTTACAGGACACCCTGTATATTTAACTGTTCACTGTCATCTGGTGTTTTTCCTGATTTGTGGAAATCTTCATTTATTACACCACTTAATAAGTGTGGAAATAAAAACATGGCTGAGAATTATCGAGGAATCGCGAAACTTTCATGCATACCAAAGCTTTTTGAAAATATAGTTTGTAAATACATTCAATCCAATCAATCACTAATCGCACCTGAACAACATGGATTTTGCCTCAAAAAGTCTACGACAACGAATTTTGTTGAGTTCACAAACCAAATTAACGCTAATATGCAAAATGGACTTCAAACCGATGATGTTTGACGCCGATTTAAGCAAAGCCATTGATAGCGTGAACCACTCTATTCTTTTATTCAAAATGGAAAGATATGGGTTTCGAGAGTGGATACTAGCTTGGATTCAATGGTATTTAAAAAATCGTGTGCAATATATAAAACATAAAAACACTTTGTCTAAATTAATAAATAATTCAAATTAAAAATTCAAGTGAGCTCAAATCCATATTGCGTTTCGCCCAGGTACGATAGTTGGGCTCATCAGTTAGATGACTATCGTATCCCTCTAGACGCAATTTTGTATCGATGTATACCGACCATCGTATCTGGGCGAAACGCTATATGGAATTGAGTTCACTTGAACTTTTAACTTGAATTATAAATATTCAGTCACTCCACTTAATCAGAAGAATTTCTTTTCAAATTTCCTTCATTCTATTATTAAATTAGTAAATCCTACATCCGGGGTTCCTCAAGGCAGTCATATTGGACTACTACTATTTATACTGTTTATTAATGACATTACTATGAACATTCTTTATTCGAAAATTTTAATCTTCGCTGATGACTTCAAGCTTTTTTATGGCTTCACAAACCCAAACGGATACTTGTGTTTGCAACATGATATCGACAGAGTCTTCGAATGGTGTACTTTTAATGGAATGAAACTTAAAACAAGTTATGTCTTACTCAAGGTGGAGGAAGTCGCTTTTATCTTCTTATTTCAGACGATGGTTTCGTTGATTAAATAGATACATTTGTTAACTTGGGAGTTTTATTTGACGCCAAACTAACATTCAATCCTTAGATAGACGTAATGGCAGGAAAGGCAAGGAATCGCCTTGGATTAATCAAGAGGTTTTCGAAAGAATTTAATGATCCTTATATCTCAAAAATCCTGTACTGTTCGCCTGTCCGTCCCATCTTAGAGTATTGCAGCTGTGTATGTGGTGTCCTGTTTACGATGTTTCTATTCAAAAGCTTGAAAGTGTTCAAAAACAATTCTTAGTTTTCGTCATTCGTCATCTTCTATGGGATCCTGCTCAACATCTTCTACCATACAAAAACCGCTTAAAGCTGCTCAGCATTTCGAGACACTAAAAGGAGAAAGGAAGTGAATAATGTTCTTCTCCATCATCCTTAGTATGCTGAACATTAATTCTCGTCCAAGTTTAACACGTAATCCTGCTTTCTTTTATACATCTTCTGCCAGAGATAATTTTGGATTAAGCTCAGCTTTGAATGTAATGTTCACTGATTTTAATAGTTTATGTCACTTAATTGATTTTAATTTGTCAAAAAATATTCTAAAACAAAAAATACTATCCAGAATATTGTTCATTTCATTTAAATCTTTTATTTAAAACATTTTAATATTTATAATTTTGTTATAATATTGTATTCAAAATTTTAAGCAACTTCGACATCAGTCTGCAGTTTAAATTGATAAATAAGTAAGGGCTTAAGGCTTAGTTCCTGTCTGGAAAAAGAGGGACTCTAGAAAATGTTTGACAGGGGTCTTTCCAAAGATCTTGCAACGACACTGAATTAAAATGCTAAAATTTGGTTGGTTTCAAACACACTTGTGCAAAAAGGCTTACTATGGTACTGAATTCAGTTCTATTCGACTTTCCGATTTTCAGTTACTATTTTAAAAACTTTAAAAGATTTATTTCCATTAATCTTTTAAATCAAACAAAAATATAAAAAAAAACATTCAGACTTCATATCTTCACAACAAGAAAATTATTTTCCAGACCCTCGTATGGCCCTATAAAAAAACATGCTTTTTTGATTGGTTTGTTTTGAAATTTTAGATGCATTCATGTTTTGAATATCCTTAAAAACTTAAAATTCTGGAATTAAAAGGTAAAACTTAGCATTCTTCAGCAGCATTGATAAAAGTCCGAAATGTTTTGTTTTCATAAATGATTCCGGGAATTTACTTGGTAAGCGGTCTAGCCAAGGTATTGAAACCCAAGAAAAATGGCACCTTCCTGACAACTGACTCATGTATGCCTGTTTCAGTACTTAGCCAAGCAGGCATGAGCGAGAAATAGGACTAAAAAGGGGAGTTAAAGTCCTTGGAACACGCGATGCGAGCCAACCATGATATCCTGTGAAACTGTTGAAAAAATCCGGAATGAATTATGAAAACAAAACATTTTGGATTTTAACAAATGCTGTTGAAAATTTGATTAATTTTACCGGTAAATTCATGCATTTGAATATTTCAGGGCTTGCATTTTTATTCTTCACATTCAATTCACTACTTAATTTTAGGACTTTTTTCTATGTAGGAATGCTGTAGAAAAAGATGCGTCGAAATGACATGTCTTCTCCTTTAGCGAAAAATAAAAAATTTTGTATAAATGGTGAACTATGTATATATCTAAGCATTTGTCATGTATTATGTCTAACTTACAAAAACAGGGTAACGGAGAAGACAAAGTTGCACATTTCTCTGCCAAATTTCAACAACTCATATGCATTTTTTTTTTTTAATGTCTGAATTTCTTAATTTTTTTGGAGAAACTTATGTGTCATTTACTTTGTGATGAATTCTTAAAGACCACTGAGTTTCTTGAAAAAATATATCTTTCTTTTAACAAGAAAAATCCACAACAAGTGTCCGAATATCACATCTGTTACTTTGGAATGGCCGTTCAGTACTATTTTTTTTAAGCTTTCAGTATAGTCTAAGAGCTCGCAACATATTTTTGGCGTGAGAGGAAACCAGACGGTTTTAATGTTACAGGCAGTGGCGACGCGTGAATGAAAAATATAGTCGTTCACTTCATTTATTTTTATTTTCTTATGATTTAAGTTTGCACAAATTTTGGTGTTATGTACCTACTAGTATTTTTATTCAAATTTTCTCGATTTGTTTAAAAATATTTGCACTACACTTTTGTGAGATGAACTGTTTTCCTCAATTTTTTTTCAATAATTTTCCTAGAAAAGGTTGATTTTAAATCTTTTAAGTTAAGCAAAAGATTTTCAAATAGATAATTCATAAGTTTCTGGAAAAAATTGCATTTAATTTTTATAGATGCGATGTAAGAATAAAAACAATGGTTTAATAAAACAAAAATGTGGTTAAAAACGATATTAAAAAATTTCCTACAAAAATATATGAAAAGATTCAACATCATAAGGAAATTGACAAACAAAACCATAAGAAATTGTTCTACTTCAAACAACGCCTATAGCTGCAAAATTAAAAAAAATTCAATAAGGACCTACTTTCTCTTTTTATGCACCTATCTTCTTTTTTTCAAAAATCTAATACCTACATATTCAAATTTCTAAAACAGTCTCCTGATTTTAGACACTTTTTTTTCTTAAATTTCTATTTTGGAATAATTAGCTAAAAAACCCTACTTTACTGCAGGGTCATATTCATAAATATTATAATATATGAGCCTATAATATAATTTTTACTTTTGTTCTACCACCCACCCACTTAGCTATGGTAATTTTCGACTTCATGTTACCTACCTTAATTTTTTCATGCACTCAATTTTGCTTTGAAATTTAACTCTTCAAAGAACCCAGAGAAGTTTCACATACAAAAACTCAATCCCTCGAACAAATTTCCCATTTCGTTCATATTCTTCTTGCACGAATAGCAAAAGGCATCATACATACAACCACTCATACTTTGCCCACCCATCCATCCTAGATCGAACACAAAGCACAAAAAACCTTTGCTTAATTTCGTTTGAAGTTCAAACCCACCAGTACCATCAGAAACCATACCGACCAAACACCAAACAAACAAAATTTGAGTATATTGACTTGAGCAAATCTCACCACACTTGCTTGAATTCGTTCACAGGTAATTTGAACGAATAGGTCGGTAGTATTTTGGTTATACTTTTTTTGTTGTCTGTATGCTTTTAGTGGTTACATTTCGTTCACAATTCATGTGAACGAGTTGAAGGTTAAAAATGAGTAGGAATTTTGGTGTTGCAGTAGCAGGTTTTTTTGTTTGTTTGTATTTAAACTGCGTGCACAAAAGGGTTGCACGAGTTGGAAAGTTGGAATTTTGAGTGCGAAATTGGCTCAAACTAGTAGAAAAGCAAAAGAATTTTGTGGGTGGTTAGGTTAATTTAATAAACTTTTATCATAATAATTTTATCTGAAAGCTAGTCGTGCATGAACGAATTGAACAATAGGACGCCTCGCCACTGGTTACAGGTAGTCATGGCGAAGGTGATAACGAATATGTTCGTCTGCCACCACGTAGTGGTCCCGTTTACGAGAAAAAGTGCATCAACAATTTTTTTGCAAAATTGAATTAGTGACATATTTCAAGTGGTTTTCCAAAATTTTAAAAACACGAAAAAAATTGCACTTTCAAGGACTTCTGTCGGGGGTTTTGGGGCCACTTAGACGTCTGTCACGTACATATTCGTACTCAGGGAGTCAAGACCTTTCATTTGAGATATATTTCAAGTGGTTTCCCACAATTATAAAAAAGTGAAAATAGTTGCATTTTTGGGGACGTCTGTTGGGAGTCTTGGGGCCACTTAGACGTCTGTCGTAACCATATTTGCAATCAGTGAGTTGAGGACCTTAGGAAGTATTACGTTTGAAGTGGTTTCCCTCACTAATTCAATTTTACAAAAAGTTGTACTCTTGATGCACTTTTTCTCGTAAACGGGACCACTACGTGCTGGCAGACGAACGTATTCATTATCACCTTCACCAGGACTACCTGTAACATTAATATCGTCTGGTTTCCTCTCACGTCAAAAATATGTTGCGAGCTCTCGGTCTAGTAGGTACTTTAGAGTAAAGTCGATTTTCATCACTGGTTTCAAGTTTTCAGCTGCAGCTGCTTTCCAATCATGCACTAGACAGTCTTTCGGATCCAAACGCCACTTCAAATTGTACTTTAATTGTTGACAAAGTTCAAAATATTCTTGCGAATTCAAAATTGCTTCCTTTTGTAACACATCCTTTAATATGCAGTGATTTCCCGATTTGACAATAATTTTCGTTTGCACTATGGATGACAAATCAATGTCTCTACTGTATAAGGTGTCCCCTAATTTTAATTCAATATTTAGGGATATAATTACTTCACCAAATTTCAAAGTCAATATTTTTGATTAAAAAAAAAATTATTTTCGAATCGAATAGATTTTTTTCAAAATGTTGCCACATTGACATTGTTTTCTAAGTGCTCAGTGTTCTTATCAATTCTTATTCAGAAACCGAAAACCATTTATATAGCAATAAAAAATTTTTTACTATTTTTTTCTTAGCGAGATCCCAGAAATCATCCTAAAAAATATCGAGTATGAATTATGGGGCCCTGTTATCATGGGTGTGTTCTTATCATTAGGGATAATTTGAAAATTAAAAAAAAGAAATTTTTTTTATTATTGAAAAGTTCTTTTTTGAACAATTTTATAAATTGTAAAAGCCATAATTTTTCTAAAAATTTTATTTGATTTACACTATGTTTTTGAGTTACTGAAACAAAAAAAAAAAAAAACGTTTGAGACTTTCATCTAAAATGACTTGCCCGAAAAGGTGAAAATATGTAAACTTAAATTTTCCAATACCTCAATTCCATAAGTATCGTAATCCTTAATTCATATCATAAAACCAACACTTTTTTCAATACCTTCTTCGGTTTGTTTGTACGTAAATATATTACAGAAATACACTGGATAAATGGATAGTAATATATCAAGAGCAATTGTGGGTGTACCTACGAAGCGATATAGTCTTGCAAGTTGCCACTCATAATTATATTTCAAAAAAGGCTCTTTATAGCTACATGGTACATGTTTTATACATAAACTCTACCAAACATAATTTACGTACTTCCCATAACTTAAACCACCTCCTATCGAACATTTACAATAAATCTTCAAATGTCTATATCCATTTCCTTTTCGAATTGTTGTATACAAGTATAGTATTCATCGCAACCATTTTTCTTATTTTCTGATTCTGCAGTGCGGAAATTACTTAAGCATGATCTTCACGTTTCACTTTTTTTTTTGGGTAATAAAAGGAGAAAGCAAGAAGAAAGGTCGTCTCAATACAAAACAAATACTTTACTTACATCACACCCTTCAAAGGCATCAAAATCATAAATCATGCTTCCCCATAGTCCCCATCCCCATGTTCCTTATATGTAGTTTTTTTTCTCTTTACTCTTTTCACATAAAACCTATACTGAATCAACAACAACAACAACTCTGATTTGCAACTGTGGCAAGGAGTTGTTCGGAGAATGGTCATCCTGATCCTACTATATATACACTGGTCCTAAAATGCCATCATACATTCTCCTATTAACTGCCCAATTTAACCTAATAGAACTATACCTCTATTATGGAATAGAGAAAAACGCTCCCAGCGGTGCTATTCGTTCTTTGTAATTTATTGCCATTAAGAGAGGAAGAAAGAGAGTACGAGCAGGTTTTTAGTAGGAATAGGAAGTCTTCTGCCAGTTTTGCCGAAGCTCTGCCAAAAGAACAAACAATTTCTCTAACAAAATGTTCAAACTTGTGGATCTCATTTAAACAGTTTATTCCTTTTTTCTCACTTCACAGACTCAACAACACAAATATCCTGAAGATGATTCTCAGCATGATGCGACCCCCAACGTAGCAGTGGATGCTATAAATCGATGGCATCTAACGACATCTTCCCAACTACCAAACATACACAAACCGTCGTCGTCAGAGTGGAGTCACAGAAGCTAAATCATAATAAAACCAAAAACTAATGCTTCTTGTTGTAGTAGTAGCTAGGGCTCCTATCAAAAGCACATAAACGAAAATGCTATTATGACAAAACGATAACACGAACAAGAGATAGAAATAAAAATAGTCCTTGGCACTTAAACTTACATAACTCCGCACACTCTCATCGATTAAAATAAAAAATAATAAAACAAAAACAAACAAAGGACTATAAGGACTAATAGTGTTCAATATAGTGGGCACGTAGCTGCGATTTTTCTCTTTGTAATAGCTTTAGAGAGGCCACTTTGTGCAGGTGTGACTTCCATCACCTCCAGCCAAAGTGACACGAGAAGGTTAAAAAGACAAAGAAAGCAAGAAAAAACAATGCGGATTCAGTTCCTTAGATAACCAACTGTCTATACTAACAAATGAGCAGGATTACTAAAAAATCGTGACACATGGCTATGTACTATTACGCTAGTAAAATATCAGCAATCGCCTGCGGAACACGATGTAAGCAGACGGTGCTACAGAAATCCAGAGGGGCAACGCGACCGTGACAAATTTGATGCATTTGGATATATCCACGATAACGAAAACGCTATAGATATGGATTTTGGATGTCAAGAGGTGAGTTATCTGTGATAATAATTTATAATTTTTCATTCATTTCATGATGTTTTTGTTTGTATTCTTTCTCACTCCCTACTCTCTATCTCTCTCTCTCTCAATTGGGAGAAGGAAATTCAACTTGAATTGATTTATGCTGAGCAAAGTTTAGGTACAAAGGTTTATTTGGATAGAAATAACTCTAAGCCGATAAAAGTTCAGCCTTTTTCCTATGAAGGGTCGTTGTTATTTTATAGAAATATTTTATGGATGAAAAAGGATTGGGCTTTGGGTGTATGATAAAAGCTTTTCAATTTATTTGACAATTCAATCTTATTATTTTTTTCAGTTGTTGTTTTGAAAGTCATAATTTTTCTCATAGTGGATAATGTCACAAACCAGAAGAAAACTATGGAACGGGAACTATGTTTTATGTCCTTAGGTAGCAAAGAGTTTAGCTTTGTATAAGTTATAAAGTGGAAGCAGTCAATAATCAGCCATTATAGATTTCTTGCGAACAAAGCAGTACATTCAATTTTATTGTTTTAAAGCCTAGTTTATACTTCCATGCAAAGTGTTGTTTTCATATACAAAAATACTTTGTTTCCTAAGCGTGAAAATCTCTCAAAAACTAAATGCAATTATTTTGGCGACAAGGAGGAACAAATTTGTCTCGAAACAAATGCAACTCGGTGGGGTTTTTGAAACCAAATATTATGGCGAAAATTATGTTTTTGAAAACCTTTTGGTTCATTCATTATTGATGTTTCATTTCAAATTTTATTTCACTTCGCTTTAAAGTATAACCCAGGCTTAAAGTCAAAAAGTTGGGGAAATTATTCATTTGAAAAATAATATTTCATAATATGAACTGTACATGGTGCAGGGAAATAACTTCACGGGAACTGCTTTGACATGGGAAATAACTTCACCTCTAGTTGAAAATAATTTCACTTTTTTGAATTGAAGTTTATTCCCACTGGATGTGGGAAATATCTTAACTTTTTTTTGTGGGAAACTTGAAATAAATTTTTGATTTTCACAACCCAAATTGGTGCTCTCTTGGGAAACAGAATTGTTCCACTCGAATAACGATACATTTTTGTTTAAATTACTTGTAGGCTATTGAAAAGCAATTCAAATAAAGTAGTTCAGTGTATAGTGAGCCAAGTGAGCTGTAAATCGCACAACTCCACCAAGAATTGGATAGTATTGCCCCCGATTTACGGGCAGCTCCAAACTAACAATTTTGCTCCTATAATCATCCAAAGAAGCTTCTCATAATAATTTCTTGCAATCATATAAGCATTATATATTAGTCCATAGAGTTAAAAAGGCGCACTTTTTAAGCTCCTATTGGACCTTTATGGAGTTAATTCAGTTGCCCCGAAAAACACTTACTGGACTCAATTTAGAGGTCTTATAGAAGAAGATGGAAAAATAAAAAAAAAATATTTCACAATTGACTTATATTTATTTTAATAACAAAGTTTCTGTAGGATTCGAACCATGGTCCTCTCGCACTGAAAGTCCACCACGCTAACCACTTGGACATGGAAGAATATATGTATTTACGAAGAAAAAAAACGTATGCACTTCCTCCACACTGCTGGTTTGTGGCTTAACTCTTTAGTACACCAGAAGTGGTTTGTGTTTTCATCTTTATAGCAGAAATGGTTTGTGGCTGCACCTAAGCAAACCAATACAAGCAATATAGAAACGAAGTAACAGAAACTAACATAGAGATTGTATAATAATTTTACAGGATGACTATAGAAGCGAAAGCTCCGTCGTCATTTCATAAGAGCAATATCGAGAGATTTAAGGAACATTGGTGTATTGCTTCTATCTAGCTGATATATGTAATTTGCACCAGAAAATGATTAAGGAATCAGTAATGCTCCATTAAGGTAGTTGACTTCCTGTCAGAGGGGTAATAGAAGCGTTATAGAAACAAATTACACTTTAATGTCTGAAATGCAAAACAATATTGTTAGTTGAACTATGCTATATTTTAAAAAAATTAAGTTTACTTTCAATTTTGCCGAAACCTTTTTTGTCAAAACTGAAAAGTTAAGGGGTTATTAAATAAAACTCTACTTTTCATAAAATCAAAGATGGCTGCATAAGCTCCGGCGCAATTTTCCCAAAAAACTTCACAGAGACTCGCTAGAGGGGGTGATTTTTGTTTTTTCTATTTCAAATGTTTATTCCATCTGAACTATAAATTGAAGTCGAGAAGTGAAATTCTCGCTTGTCAAAATTGTCAAAAGAATTCTTTTTTGATTTCAAAAAGGCTTGAAATCATGTTAATATACGTTTGTGTAGCTGCACGAGTTATAAAATAACTTCCCAACCCAAATGATAAAAAAATAAGGTAGGCGCAGATAGACGCTGTTCTACGCAGGTATACATAGTTCTACGGAGGTCGATGCAGGGCTACGTAGTTCTACGCAGGGAGATGCATGTAGACGCAGGTCTACGCAGGTAGATGCAGTTCAACGCAGGTTGACGCAGTTTTACGCAGGTAGACGCACTTCTACGCAGGTAAATGCAGTTTTACGCAGATAAACGCAGTTCTACGCAGGTAGACGCAGTTCTATGCAGTCCTAGGCCTCCACGCAGCTAGACGCAGATAGGCACAGTTATACGCAGGTAGACGCAATTCTACGCAGGCCTTCGCCTGCAGACAGACGCACGTTTACGCAGGTAAATGCAGTTCTACGCAGGTAAATGCAATTCTAGGCAGGTAGACGCAGTTCTACGTAGGTCTACATACATATATAAAACTAATATAATCAGAGATCGTCAACGATCAAACATTTTTCATCACAATGAAATTGTATCATCGTCTCCTTTCTAACTAGTTGTTAGCAAGGAGAATAATTATGAATGGCAAATATAAATGCAGAATTACTGCATTGGCATTTTGATAGTATAAGAGGAGAGGAGTCAGTAACAGTCTCAGTTACCTATTAATAAAAATTAACTACTCCTTAATTTAAAACATTTTTGTTGTTATTTAAAAGCAAAGCCGACACTTTTTCAAACAAAGGAGAATGGATAAATATAATTGTATGAGTTGCGTTCCATCGTTGTTACCCTTTATGACCTACATAAATTACTATTGGAAAGGTCTCAATGAGTACTAATTTGTTTTGTACAGGCATTAGTCTTTATCTCGTGCAGAGAAAATTGTATAGCACAATAACTGTTGCACTGAACTATAACTCCCCCGCTGCACAAATTGCGTCCGAAGTGTTGTAACACTTTCTGATATATACATTTCATTGGAAAGGTCTTCATGAGTGCTATTTTTTCTTGTACGGGCATAAGTCTGTATCTCGTGCAAGGAAAGTGTTAAAGCCCATAATAACTGTTGAAATTTATTGTTACTTTTTCCCTGCAGAAGTTGCGTCCCGAGTGTTGTAAACACCTTCTAACAAATATCATTGGAAAGATCTAAATGATTCATATTTTTATTTTAAAGGCATAAGCTTGTTTCTCGTACAGGGAAAGCGTTATCGTCCAATAACTGTTGCACTGAATTATAGCTCTTTTTCTATACAAATTGAGTCCCAAGTGTTGTAACACTTTCTGACCTATATCATTGGAAGGGTCTTGGTGATTGCTATTATTTCCTGTGTGGGTATAAGTCTATATCTCGTGCATTTCATTTCAATATTTTTTAAAGCACATGAATTGGGAAATCCTGTAAGCTGCCACCCGGGGCACAGCCCGTTACGTGTTATGTAATGGTAAATGTACTATACTTGAAGGATTTCAAAACAGCTTCATTAAAATAAAAATATATTATATCCCGATAAGAAAAAATTTTCTAATCTCTTTTTCATTCTATGGCTTAATGATGTCCTTGTATTTATTAAAATGTTCAAAATGAAAAAGTAACCAGGATGTTAAACTTTTTCTGTTATTTCACCTAAGGTGCATGCTTTTTACATCTATCACTTATCTGACTAATAGTTAAATTATTATTATATGGAATGACCACCGCTCAATCCATTAAAAAATATATTAAAGTTTAAAATTTAGATTTATTTTTCATTTTTAAACTTGTTTAGTGAATTATTCAATTGTAAGCAAATGTTATCTTAAAAATATACATATTAATAAAAAATGCTGAATATAGTAAACTTTAGTTATTTTTATATTTTTCCACTCACAATTACTAAGTATATTCACGAAATAAATACATTTCCGTTGATATTAAACTGTTAAAATTTGTGTGGTAGGTATTTTGTATATAATCAAATATTTGTGTTTGCATTTAAATGTTTTATGAATCTAGCTAATTTCGTTTCACAAAATTGACAACAAATTTTAAATAGTGCTTAATTGAGTATTTTTGTTTAATATTGGTTCATTTAGCATAATAATCCTTTTTTACCAAGAACAAACAACAAACACACAAATTCGATTTAGGTTTTTCATTATAAAACCAATCGAAAATCACATAATCGCAAAACATTTTGTTTGTATTTTTTTTTTTTTTAAACTTTATAACCGCCATTTAATTCATTATTCATCTGACTATAAAATTGACATAAAACATACATAGTACATATATGTATGTTTATGTAACATTTATACAACCACTTAAAAAAAAAAACTAACAATTTCCATATAATAAACCATTAAACCCTAATCCAACCCCAAAAAATGTTCACATTAATCCACGGATAGCACTATATAACACCATAATGAATTAATGAGACCTAACATGTCGCCATTATTTCCCCAAACGGAAATGATTTATTATTTTAAATTACACACTACTCACTCATTAGGGTTGGAGTTGGAAAGTGGGATTGTTTTTATTTATGTTTATACTAAAATCCACCACTTATGCGGTGCTAAAATGAAAACACTCTTTTATATGTGTATACGTAGATATACCCACTACAACTTTGCCAGAAAGGTTTTAGCTTTTGTGTGCTTTGACTATTTCCACAACATACGAAAAAAAACAGGAAGTGATAAAGTCTATAATCTAAGCTCGAAGGGAATACCAACCTTTTATTGATGATGTTTTTTTGACAGAAATTTTGTATTTCAAATTGGAAACCCTATTTAAAGTGATAGTTGATTTGACAGCTGACATAATCCTGATGGAAAAATATCCTAAAGATAGCTTTTGAACTCCCGCCTCCAAACAATGTCAACATTCAATTATTATAAACATATAAAATTGACTTATAAATTGATATGAATATCGATGCTAATGATCAAAAGAAGAAAAAAAAAAACATGGAGAAATTTGATATGCCTTTTAAATTAAAAAAATAAAATAAAGAAACCAAAAATGTATATTAAATCAAAAAAATTAATTATCCTTTTTGGATTGTGCTGATTTAAAGACTCTGACATTTTACTCGTTATCGTGTATAGTACGAGTAATTATCATGAAAAAGCTGATGCAACGAACAAACCTTGAAATATGTTATTTTATATAATAATTTTTTTTTTAATTCATGAGAACTGTGAACACAAACTTAATTAAAATTTCGCCAAGTTGCAATAATAGTTTTCTGATGAAATAAGGTAACTTTTTTTTTTTAAATATTATAATAATATATTCAAATTAGTTTTTTAAACATAATTGGTTCTGGAAGCTGTATAAGGAAGCAATATTGTATGGGTTACTTGCATAATAGTTCATGTTCATAATTATTCAATTTTATAGATTAAATTATTCAGAAAATCATTTTCACAAAATACATGCATTGTTTCTGGAATAAATTATTTTTAATTAATTTTTGGAATGATTTCAATTGCATTAAATTTTTATTTGATTCAATATAAATGTAGGATTCTGGGAAAGGTGCATGTCATAATCTCGAATAGCAAAATCCCAAATGGAAATATAGATATTAGAATCTCGAATTCAATTTACCACTTCTGTTTAGAAAAGTTAATATAATTAGCTAAGATGATTGCGAGAGATTCGGATATGCAAATAAAGGTTAGAAAACTAGCTAGTCAGACAATTTTTTTTTGAAGGTCCTCATTTTTGTGGATAGTAATTTTTGAGTGAATCAAATGCAATAGTCAGATAAGTACCTTGTTTTCTCAGCTCCAATAAAATTTTTTATTCTATCGTACAATTTTTTGCATGGCTTATCTGACTTTGAATGAAAAAAAAATACTGTTGGCTTTGATTACCAATATCTCAGCCAATAATGACGTCATAAAAATATTCAAGGATAATTTTGAAAATTCGTGAGCGTTTTACAAGATTTTTAAGGTTGCTTAGAAATTATTTCTTTTTATCCTTGACCGTTAGTTTAAAAAAAAGTACTCAAAAAGGCTTTTTGTGGTCTTTTCGTAATATTTTTGTTTCTTTGCAAATTTTGATTGCATTGGTAAGGAGATTTGTAGACTTTTATAACATAAACATTCCTATTACTTTTCAATTAATTCGTGGAACCGTTTTTGTTCACCAAATTTTCAAAGACTTACACACTAATTAAAGGAACAAATTGTGTTGTTGCCAAACAATGCGTAGTCGTCATTAGAATAAATATACAAAAAAATAAAATGCACGACTGGGGTCGCACGTACTTACTCTTATGTTCAGGATACTGCGAGTTTAAGAAAATTGTATATACAAACATGGAAATTATGAGAGAAAAATGTAGAGAAGCATGAAATACGACATTTAAATTAGCTAAAACAACTCTTTTGACAGTTTGAGGTGAAAAAAAAGTATGCCATCTTAATTCTTGATTGAATATGATTGTATGGGAAAAAAATTTAAAATCGTTGGAGCGGTTTTTTTTTTAATTAATTTTTTATATATAAAATTCTCAAAACATTTTATGAACAAATTTTGGTATGCAGATTTAAACTTCACATTTTAATTTGAAAAAAAAATTGTCAACCTGTTTTTTGAGATATCGAATTTTCAAAAAAAAAGTTTGAAACTTTTTTTAATAATCCAAAAACTTTTTTTTTTAAATTTTGATATGCAATATTATTTAATCTTATCTGAAATTTATAAATACAAAAATTCATTAAAATCCGTGAAGCTGATAACGAGAAAACTCAAAATAAAAAAATACGTTCTATGACAGGTACTACTAATAGTTGCTATGTGTAAAATTTTTTAATTTTTGATGGTAGATCGTACTAATTTAAGTACATGAAAAAAATATTTTCCTTTGCGGTTTTTTAACTTTTGTATGGAAGGTACCGTTATTTTTTCATAAATGTAAAATTTTTTCTAAAAATATTTAAGAGAGTACTAAAAAAGTCTTAAATATCGAGTTTCAAAAAAATCTAAAATGCCGTTTTCGAAATATTTGATTTTCCAAAAAAAAATTTGAAATTTTTTTTAAAAATCCAAAAAATATTTTTTCAAAAATGTTGGTACACAAAACTATTAACATTTTTTGGAAGCTTCTGAATAAAAAAAATAATTGAAATCGGTCATACCATTTTGAAGACAATCAAAAATTAAAAAAAGGTTCCTTGGCAGGTACCATTAATAACCATTTTTGAAAAATGGTTTTCCACCCAAAGAAATCCTTTACTAAAATAAATGTATTGGATTTTTTTTAAGAAAAGTTGTCGAGCCGTTTTTGAGAAAAATACGATTATGTAAATTTGCCAAAAAAAATGTATGGCAGGTACCGTTATTTTTGGTTCTAAAAAAAAATGAAAAAAACGTGTCGGCAAAATCACCAAAAACCACTATGTACCAAGTTTGAAGAAAATCGATCGAGCCGTTTAGGCTGTAGACGAACAGACAGACAGACAGACAGACAGAATTGTGCCACCCACTTTTTTGGTGTTCTCTATCATCGTAATGTCATGTTTGATTGTTATCTCAAATTTTTTTTTTCTGCACGAATCCAAAACTTGCCTTATAGTACCTATTATCGCAAGTAAAAACAATTCCCGTCGGATTTTTTTGACAGTTAGTAACTTTTTTGACTTGAAATGAAATAAAAAGCTTTTAAAAACTTCAATAAAATGTTCATACAAATATCTAACATTTTTTTTTTTTTTCTGAAAAATATAATTTTTTAATTTTCTAAAAAAACTTTTAGACATAAAATCATGTTGAAATAGCTTTTTATGGCCCTTAGTCTTACAAATTGGCTTTTCGTCCGGATTACTCACTTGGACTCATCATTGACATAGTGACGGTTCAGTTCAGTTCAGTTCAAAAAACTTCCAGCTTAATGGTTAGGAATTCTAATCTTGTTGGATATAGTTTACAGTGGATTTTCGTTGAAAAATTCATATAAGTTGAACTGCATTTTTCTGTTTTTTTTACTGAGACCACCGTAAATAGACGAAACCAATACCAGTAGTAGTCCAGTCATATTGTATTTTGACCATGCAAATTGTGGGGTAATTTTGATTTGTTTGCTCCTTCAGAGGTGCAGAATCTGAATCTGAGGCTTGTTAACAAAATTTCGTGACGCAACATGAAAAAAAATGCAAAAATGCAGTTTTTGGGAGCTTTTCACTAATGGCTCTAAAACTACCAACTACTCGAAAATTTCATCGAAGTATCATTGACAGTATACACGATTTCCAATAAATCCATATATGAAGGTTTTCTTCTGCGACAACCCATTTGGACTCAAGCGCTAGTCGAAAATTGACAATTTTGACTGTTTTCGCAAATCCACTCGAAAGCTATAAGAAATTACTTTGTATAACAAAATTGGATTTTTTGTCTGTGACATGAACCCAAATATATTTTTCTGATGGTCTTTGATGCGCTGAGTTCGAATCTGGCCTTGAAATTGCTCGATCACTTCACGTTTTTGAGATATTTGAATTTAAAGATTAAAAAAAAAATCATTTTTTATACAACTTTGGGGTTATATTTTTTTCTCGAGGTAATTTTTTTCGAAAAAAATGTTTATGGTCATTCTTAAGTATAAACATTTTACTTCAAAATTCTTTTTTAATCTTTCAAATACCTCCATTCGTCTTCGAGAAATCGTTCGTCTTACTACCTAATTCGAAAAATCCCACAATTTGCCCTTTTGAGCACAAATTGACTGGATTTTTCGAATTAGATAGTTTGACGAAAACCAACGATTTGTCGAAAACGAATGGAGGTATTTGAAAGATTCAAAAAGAGCTTTGAAGTAAAATGTTCATACTTCAGAACGACCATAAATATTTTTTTCGAAAAAAATTACCTCGAGATAAAAATATATGTAGCTTCAAATTTTTTTTTAATCTTTAGATTCGAATATCTCAAAAATGTGACGTGTTATAGCTATTCCAAGGCCAAATTCGAACTCAGCGCATCAAAGATCATCAGAAAATTATATCTTGGTTCATGTCACAGACAAAAATTCAAATTTTTAGCTAGTCAAAGTAATTTCTTAGAGCTTTCGAGCGGATTTTCGAAAACAGCGCTTGAGTCCAAATGGGTTATCGCAGACAAAAACCTTAAGTAGGGATTTATTGGAAATTGTGTATACTGTCAATGGTAATGGTTGATGTAATCTTCAAATAGTTCGTAGTTTTCGAGCCATTAGTGAAAAACTCCTAAGAAATGCATTTTTGCATCGTTTTTTGCGTTTTTGTCCTTGTTGCGTCATGAAATTTTGTTGGCAAACCTCAGATTCGGATTCAGCACCCCCAAGGAGGAAAAATATCAAAACTACCCCATAATTTGCTCGGAAAGAGCATTTTTGAGCACAAATTGACTCTACTATTAGCCTATTGAATAGACCGGAAAATGAGAGGTATAAAGGAACAATTACGTGCAAGGGTTTTTATTATTGAATATGTTTGTTTGGCCCATAAGCATGCTTAAAACCAAAAATGCTACTAAATTCACCCATGCGTTTCTGAGAGAATGGTCACACTGGCCACTTTTCAGTATTTTTGGTATAACTCGAAAACTAAGCCGAATTTAAAAATTTTACATATAATACTTTTTGTTCAAAATTAAATTTCCTATTGGAATGGATAGTTCAAAAAATTTTACGAAAAAATTTAAGCAGGAAAAGTTAACAAAAACCAACTTAAAAAAAATCAAAAAATCAAGGATATCTAAATTTTTTAATAAAATGTGCATTACTTTTTTAGAAGCAAAGATAGGGTCAAGACATGCATAAACAAAACAAAGTAGAGACTAAAGGCCTTAATATGGCATGTTCAAAAATTAGTATTTGTTCAAAATTGACGGAGATATTCCCATTCAAACCTTATCATTTCTTATAATTTTTCTCAGTTTTGGCCCGAAAGTCCCTTTTTCGGTACAATATGGCAAATTTCACATTCGTAAAAATGTTCGATATCAAAATTTTTGATTTAATATGACATTAGAACTATAGAGAATTTATAAAAAGGATGTAAGTTCGCAATTTCGTTTTTCGGCCGTTTTTAAATGGTGTTAAACAACATAAACAACAATAATGCTGACTGTATTACATTCTGAAATGGATACAACGAACGAACGCGGTGGCGTTCGATCGTTGCATATCGACCCATATTTAATTATATTTATTCATTGTAAGCATTTATTTTATTTATCCATTGTAAGCATTTTATGCAATTAATAATAAGTATAAAAGAGGCATTGGCCCACAAATAAATATCATTTTAAAACAATTCGTTGAGTAGTAATTTGATCCACTTTTCACATACAGTTCAGGTTTCAAGTGCCTGCAATTGTACCATCCAATATCAAATTAATTGTGCACCATTTTACACAGAATAAACAAATCAAGTTCAAGTGCTTGTATTTGTTATCAAATTGTGTTCTGCACATTAATAATTCAATCATTTTGGTGACCCCTACATTCAAAGAACATCAGCTTTACTATGGATAGTTTAGCCAGGAGCCAACGCATATCTGGAGAGGAGATACAATCAATCATCCGCAACTTCTCGAAAGATTCCTCCACCCGCAAAACAACTAGAGAATACTTCACGTCAAGACTCAATCGTCTAAACACCGTATGGGAAGAATTCGAAGCTACAGATGGCAGAATTCGCGACACACCAGACATATCGTTAGACCACGAGTACTTTACCTCTAAGTATTTTGACCAAATCAAGACATTATACGAAAAGTATAAGCAAATCTTGAGTGATTCACTGGCGCAGATAGAGGCCAGTAACAACACCAAACTTGATGTCGTGCCAAAGGGTACAGAAGATAACCAATCTAAACCTAATGATGCATTGACATCAACAAAAAATCTTGCTCTTAAAGAACAAGATAACAACCCAAACATTGATACCCTGATGAGAAGACAAAAGGCACTTATGAATTCACTAGCCCGACTCATCAACGGAAAAATAAAAGAAGAAGCACCCATCCAATGTCTGGAGTCTATGAACAGACTTTGGACCCAGGTTGAGGAGATTCATCACTCAATTTGGGAAGCTGTCAATGATCCGGAATCTGAGGGTTACAACATGGAGTTGTACACCGAATTAGAGACATCAGTTCTCAAAAATCAAGCTTCTTTGAGCAAAACATCATCAAGCGTTCAAAGAAGCGAGCCATCAAAACAGCTAACTGATCGCCCGGCAATTCAGTTGCCTAAAATGTCGATACCCAAATTCGACGGCGATTATTTAAAATGGCAAACATTTTCAGACATCTTCACTAAGATGATACATGAACAACCATTACCACCCGTCCAAAAAATGTGGTATTTGAAGACAAATGTGTCCGGTGATGCAGAGAGACTGATGCGCCACCTTGAACTGACTGAAGACAACTACAGTATCGCTTGGAATATCCTCCAGGATCGTTTCAGCAATAAAAGGGCGCAAACCTCAGCACTTATCCAGAGAATTCTCAGTCTGCCGAACATTAATCCAGAAATGAAGGCCATCAGAGAATTTCATGACGCAATCCATGAATGTCTTGCAGCACTCAAAACTCTTGGCATTGAGACAGCATCTTGGGCCCCATTACTCACTCATCTCTTAATAAAGAAGTTGGATCGACAAAGCCACCTATTATATGAACAATCACTTCAAAACCCTCGAGAGCTTCAGACGATGGACGAATTTCTCAAATTTTTAAAAAACCGATTTGAGTCTTTAGAAGCTGTTGGCGGAAAAGAAAAGGCCAAGGCGGTGACAACAATAGCCACGTCCAACACGGAAAATTGCAAGGTATGTGGGATAAAAGGCCACCCTATTTACTATTGTGAGAAGTTCTTAAAAATGTCAGCTGCTGAAAGGCTTAAGTGGACCCAAAGACGACATCTATGTGTAAATTGTTTCAAGGTTGATCATAATGCGAAATCATGCTCATCACGATGCTGCACTAAGTGCTCAGGTAAACACAATACCTTACTGCATTTAGAAAAGGCATGTTCATCAAGTCCAAATCAAAGGAAATCCAATCCATCTACAACCATCGTAGCAGGTGCTACACCTACCAAATTGATGTCATCAGAAGTGGGAGGCTCATCACCGCTCACGGTTGCCACTATACAACAATTGAATAACAAGCAAGGTTACGTTCTTTTGGCCACCGCAAGGGTTCTAATCACAGCAAATGATGGACAAACATGTGAAGTTAGAGCCATCTTAGACTCCGGTTCTCAAATAAACCTTATAACTGAGAGACTTATTAAACGCTTATCCTTATCACCAACACCATCATCTCTATGCATTGAGGGCATCGGCAGAAGAACACGAAACACAACACAGCGAATAAACATTCAACTTCACTCAACAATGGGAAATTTCGCATGCAGACTGGAAGCCTTCATACTTCCGAACATCGTATCTCCTCAACCCACTCAAAACCTAGATACTTCTACCTGGTCTATACCAGAAAACATCAACTTGGCAGATCCCAACTTCCACCGATCCAGTAAGATTGAAGTCCTTTTGGGAGCAGAATTTTATCATCAGTTAATCCGCCCCGAACAAATACAAATCGGCGACAAAATGCCAATTTTACAAAACACAGTATTTGGTTGGGTAGTAACCGGGAAAATTGAAGATACGACATACAACACTGCTACTTGTGGCATCTTTTGCGAAGAAGACTCAACCAACGAGCTTATTGAACGGTTTTGGAGGCTTGATGACTTTGAAAACACACCAAAACAGATGACATCATTAGAAAAATACTGTGAATCACACTTCATTCAAAATGTGTCTAGATCGGAATCTGGGCGTTTCATCGTTAGGTTACCATTTCGAGAAAATGGCGTAGCACTAGGTGACTCTATGCAAACAGCGTTTAATCGTTTTATGTCACTAGAAAGACGACTAAACAAAAACCCTAAACTAAGAGAAGATTACGTCAAATTTATGGACGAATATGAATCTCTTGGCCACATGGAAGAGATCAGACAAGACAGCATTCAAGGACCCCACTTCTTCATACCTCACCATTGCGTATTGAAGCCTGACAGCAGTACAACAAAACTACGGGTGGTCTTCGACGCCTCAGCAAAAACTTCGTCTGGTCTATCGCTTAATGACATCCTCCACACTGGGCCTACAGTTCAAAGTGAACTATTATCTATACTACTTCGTTTTCGCCTGCACAAGTACGTTTTTACAGCAGATGTTGAGAAGATGTACAGGCAGATTCTGGTACATGAAGAAGATCAACCCTATCAACTCATCATGTGGAGACGGAGATCATCAGAAGAGATAAGGTACTATAGATTGAAAACAGTAACTTACGGAACATCATCCGCACCTTACTTGGCAACTAAATCCTTGCAATACTTAGCAACCCAAAACAAAATAACTCAACCGATTGGGGCTCAAATACTTCAAGATGACTTCTACGTCGACGACTGCATTAGTGGATCGGACAGCATCGCTCATGCGAAAGAGGCACAATACCAGGTTTCTTCATTACTCAATGGTGCTGGACTCAAACTCCGCAAATGGTGTGCAAACCATCCATCATTATTAAAGGATATCCCAGCTGAGGACCAAGAAGTCAGCCTTGATTTCAGCGATTCAATCAATTGCACAATCAAAACTTTAGGTCTAATCTGGCAACCAAAATCAGACCAATTATGTGGAAGAGCACAAATATCTGATACTATCTCAATCACTAAGCGATCAGTCAGCTCAGACATAGCACGCATCTTTGATCCACTAGGACTCTTTGGTCCAGTAGTAGTTAAAGCCAAAATCTTCATGCAACAGCTTTGGCACCTAAAACTGTCTTGGGATGACGAACTACCACAACATCTTAAGGAGGAATGGATAATCTTCAGGAACAACATGTCAACACTCAATCAGGCAAAGGTTCCCAGACACATCTTTAATCAACAGAATCCAACATCCGTACAAATGCACACCTTTGTTGACGCATCAGAACAAGCATATGGTGCAGCTGTGTATCTTCGTTCAACTTATAGAGATCGCACAATCATCGTCAGACTACTCTGTGCGAAGTCAAGAATTGCTCCGGTAAAACAACAGACCCTTCCTCGGCTTGAATTATGCGCTGCAGTCTTAGGAGCCGAACTAACAAGCAGAGTCAGAGAAGATTTACGACTGCGAGACACGCCAATACATCTTTGGACTGATTCACGAATCGTACTATCATGGATCAATTCCACATCGTCATCATTTCACACATTCGTGGCAAATCGAGTTGCAAAAATTCAAGAATGTTCCCTGGCAACTCAGTGGCGTCATGTCCCATCCAAAGAGAATCCAGCAGACTTACTATCTCGGGGAATATCTGCAGCAAGCTTTATGTCATGTAACATGTGGCTTTATGGGCCGTTTTTCTTGCATGGAAACGAATCAACATGGCACCAGCCGTTCGTAAAGGAGCTAGAAATACCCTCCGATCTAGAACGGAAAAGAAAACACACAGTGGCAGTAGCACTACAACAAAACCCTACAATTGACCTAATTTACCAGATAAAACATCGAAATTCTTTCAATTTTCTGCAACGTACAATGGGCTATGTTCTCCGGTTCACCAATAGAGCCAGGAAAATGGACATAAATCCAGCAGAACAAACAGCATTATCACCTAAGGAACTCAATGAATCACTTTTGGTCATCGTAAAGCAAATACAATCTTCTGAATTTACAAATGAAATACAAGATCTTAAAGGTCACAGAGGAGTATGCAAATCCAGCGCATTGATTACCCTGGCTCCATTTTTAGACGAAAGGGGGATTCTACGAGTTGGAGGCAGACTAGAGGCCGCATCAATCTCATTTAATGCCAAACATCCCATATTGATGCCGTACAACGAATCCATCACAAAATTGCTATTCAAAATGAAACATGACGAACACAACCACTGTGGACCACAAACATTGTTATCAATTCTGAGGCAGCAATTTTGGCCTATTAAGGGTAAGATCATGGCTCGACACACAGTTCATAAATGTATCAGATGCACCAAAACCCGACCACAGTTGATGACTCAAGTAATGGGTAATCTGCCAGTAGATCGCGTCACAGCAAATAGACCTTTCTTAAACTCCGGAGTAGACTTTTGTGGCCCCCTATGGGTACACTACAAAATCAGGGGAAAAAGGCCACACAAGGTTTACTTAGCAGTTTTTTGTTGCTTCACCACCAAGGCAGTACATTTAGAAATTGTGACTGACTTAACGACGGAGGCATTCATTGGAGCACTCAGAAGATTCATCAACCGCCGTGGACGAATTCAAACTCTTTACTGTGACAACGCCACCAACTTCGTGGGAGCAAGGAATCAGCTTCATGAACTCAACAGTGTACTGCACACCCCCGAAGCGAAGGAAGCCATAATCAAGGCTAGCAGCAACAAGGGAATAACATTTAAATTCATCCCTCCAAGAGCTCCACATTTCGGCGGTTTATGGGAGGCAGCAGTCAAATCAGCCAAACATCTGTTAGTCAAAACAGTCTCCATATCGTCACTCACGCATGAAGAATTGGAGACCGTAATCACCGAAGTTGAAGCCATCCTAAATTCAAGACCACTCACTCCACTTTCATCGAATCCAAACGATCTGGCTGCATTGACACCAGGACACTTCCTGATTGGTGAACCATTGATTGCTCAAGTTGATCCCGACAGCGCTCCAGAAAAAATAAATCTGAGAAATCGATGGAATTCAATCTGCTACTTGAAACATGAATTTTGGAAACGATGGTCAAGTGAATACTTAAATCAATTACAACAAAGAAACAAATGGAATCAGCATAAGGAAAACATCAAAGTTGGCGACATGGTTATCATCAAAGAAGACAACACGCCAACGCTTCAATGGCCACTGGGAAGAATTGTCCAAATCTTCAAGGGCGACGACAATGTTGTTCGAGTAGTCAATGTCAAAACCAAATCTGGAATATTCAAACGACCAATTCATCGCTTAGCCCCACTGTTCGAAGACATTGATAGTACTGATGACAAGGATAACACTGACGAGGCACAGGTAGCAACTTCACAATCCGAATCTCGAATGAATGAAACGACAGAAACGCCTACAAAACGAAGAAGGACGTCATGTGTGTCATTAATCACCACCGTTATACTGTCATTGTTTCTTCTACCCGTAGTTTGTGCATCGCCGATTAACATATCAAGATTTGACAATAATCCAGGAATATATTTCGAAAATCTTGGATCCACAAATCTAGTTGCCAACGAATGGAAAATTATTGTCTACTACGATCTAGCACCCATTCGATCAGAATTAGAGTCATTTAACAATGGAACAATTGCTCTTGAACATTTATGCAACCAACTACAGTTAAGGACAACGTGCAGTGCACTAGTAACACATTTTACAAACATGAGGAGTACCCTACAAGCAGACACCAACCTCATCTCAAAACATCGAACTCCACGCGCGGCAATCAACATAGTCGGCAATCTAGCACATTCGTTATTTGGACTGCTTGATTCTGACTACGCTGAAGAACTCTCAAAAACCATCAATCAAGTTAACACAAATGAAGCGCATCTTTTAAAAATGCTAAAAAATCAGACTTCCATCATAGACTCCACCATCAACATAATGAAACAAGATTATCTCGAAGGAGAAAAACGCATGATAACGCTTCAAAATCAAGTGACACACATCATTGCGAGAATTGGAGACACAACTGATCAGTTGAGAATCTTTCAAATTTTTACGTCTTTAACAATGCAATTAATGCTTATGGCTACAAACCTGCAGCAAATTGAGAACGCTATTCGCAACACATTTACGGACGTACATTATGGAACCATAAGTCCCCTCCTGCTATCACCAGCTCAATTGAGGGCGGAAATTATCAACATCAAAAACAATTTACCCCAATCCCAAAAACTACCATTCGAGCAAGAAGACTTGCTCCACTTCTATAAGATATCAACAACAAAGGGTCAGGCTACTGGAAATCACCTGTTATTTGTCATTAAAATTCCACTAGTTGAACAAGAATCTTTCAATCTATTTCAACTCACACCCTTTCCGTCAATCGTTAATAACACGCTCCTCATCATCAGTCCGGCAATGGAAATTTTGGCTATAAATCGTCATAGAGACCAATACTTTGCAATGACAGCATCCGAGCTTAAGGATTGTTACAAGGGAAAAGACATGCAGTTTTTTTTGCGCCAACAGAAAGGCAAAATACCATGCTGGTTCACAAGCATACAATTGTGAATTTAATCTCTTCAACAACAATACCGCACCATCATGTAGCATACTTAAACCAAGTAATGACTTAATTTGGACCCAGCTGAATAGCAGAAATCAATGGGTATTCGGAACTCTTTATAATATTCAATTAACTGCTGTATGCAAAACAAAAACCTTACAAATTGAACTCACTGGATCCGGCATTCTATCAATGGAAAATGATTGTATACTGAGAAACAATCTCATTACCATTGAAGGAAATCAGATGATGATCAGCACTCTACAATCATCCTACATAAGCTTTGGGAACATATCTTTAATTGCCAAACCCAAAGATGTGCACGCAGCTCTGGAATCACTTCCAACATTCAACAACAGTCATCTAGAAACATTAAACCATCTCCAGACTCAACTCTCTACCCTACAACATCAAGGTCTTCCTAAGCTGAACGACAAGGTATTCTTCAATAGCATTCATCACCACTTTGTCAGTTATTTTGCTCTTCTTCTTTCAATGAGCTTTGCAATTGTAATTATTTGCAAACTCCGGAAGAGATTGACGTCAGCCACTAATTCTACACCTGTTCCACAACCAAGAATACAGTACGATGTCAACGTCATATGAGAATACAGTTGAATTGAGCCATTCAACGCGGGGAAGTATGTTAAACAACATAAACAACAATAATGCTGACTGTATTACATTCTGAAATGGATACAACGAACGAACGCGGTGGCGTTCGATCGTTGCATATCGACCCATATTTAATTATATTTATTCATTGTAAGCATTTATTTTATTTATCCATTGTAAGCATTTTATGCAATTAATAATAAGTATAAAAGAGGCATTGGCCCACAAATAAATATCATTTTAAAACAATTCGTTGAGTAGTAATTTGATCCACTTTTCACATACAGTTCAGGTTTCAAGTGCCTGCAATTGTACCATCCAATATCAAATTAATTGTGCACCATTTTACACAGAATAAACAAATCAAGTTCAAGTGCTTGTATTTGTTATCAAATTGTGTTCTGCACATTAATAATTCAATCAAATGGCGTTCAGACCTACAGACCGAACGGCTGGTCCGATTAACATAAGATTTGGTACTAGGTGGTAGGAACGTTAAATTTGTCATAAAGTACCAAAAAATAGGCTTTCGGGCAAAAAGTGCGGAAAATGATAAGAAATGGTAAAGTTTGAATGGTTATATCTCTGTCAATTTTTAAATAATATGGCTTTTTTAACAAGTCATATTAAAGCCGTAAGACTCCAGTTTACTTTGTTAATGAACGTTTTGAGCGTATCTTTGCTGTGAAAAAAGTTATGCGCAATTTAGAAAAAAATTTAAAAATCTTAGATTTTTCGATTTTTTTTATGTTGATTTTTTTAACTTTTCCTGCTTAAATTTTTTCGTAAAATTTTTTGAACTATCTATTCCAATAGAAAATTTAATTTTGAACAAAAAGTATAATAAGTAAAATTTTCAAATTCGGCTTAGTTTTCGAGTTATACCAAAAATACTGAAAAGTGGCCAGTGTGACCATTCTCTCAGAAACGCATGGGTGAATTTAGTAGCATTTTTGGTTTTAAGCATGCTTATGGGCCAAACAAACATATTCAATAATAAAAACCCTTGCACGTAATTGTTCCTTTTTAAAAGGTCTATTCAATAGGCTATATATCGTTATAAATCAAATAGTTTCATAAAATAAAATTTAAAATATTGATTTTTTTTTCTTTGTCAATGCCCAACCTGCCTAATTTGCCATAGTATCATTTTATTTACGTATGGCGGTATGGCGAAAGTCAAAAGAAAATCGATGTCTATAATACCATGTTGATATTTTTTGCTGAATGTTACAAACAAAATTCAAACATTATGCCACAATTCTGTGAAGTAATGGCCGTTAAATAAAGATTGACATTTCTACATCGTAAGGGTGTGGCTTTCATGTGACAAAATCAATGTTCTTTGAATGTGAATATCTTAAATAGAAAAAATAAAGAAAATATTTTTTGTAAGTAGAATTAGGCAGGCTTTATCATTTTTTTTTTCTCACTCATAGAATAAAATGTCTGAGAAAAGTTACATAGGGAAGGTGACACAATATAAAGAAACAAAAATGTTTAAAATATTTTAAAGACTTTATTTACATCTTAGATCTGACAGTAAGTCGTCAGAGATGGTGTTTTAGCGTTTTTAAGATTTTGAATTTGACTGTTTGTTATTGGCTTAAGCATAAATGATTTTTACTGTATATGCTTACGAGGCAGGCATGAATTTTAAGTAATGTATGAGATGAGTTACCATACCAAATCAACTAAATGCCCATTTAGTTTTGAGCGATTTAAAATGATTTAAGCAGGTTTTAAAAATTCTATTCCTCTAAAATACATCAGCCAAGATGAAGACTCCCCGCACTATTATATTAGACTTGTTGAATTATTGATTCAAAAAAAGCTGGGTTCCAAAATGTTATCGAGCAAAACAATGTGGATAGATTAAAAAACATCTAAGAAATCTGACATTTTCACCGTTTTTTTAACTGCTCCGGAAAAGGTGATTTAAGGTTACAGTACATACATATATTACATACCGGCTCCACTATGAACATGTCTTAAAAAAGAACGATGGAGCCTCAAAAATCCATGTTTGAGCAGTGACATATCAATAAAAATCAGACTGCTGATTGGATTGTGGTTTGGATGTTGGGCATCGCTCATGTCTAGTGGAGCCAGCATGTTAAGGCGAAGGTAAAATCATTAGAGTTTAGTTTTTTGTTCAGTTTTTTAAGTTTCCTTAACTGCTCCGGAAAAAAGATGTTTTACGGCAGTCGGGTGACATTTCGTCGCACTAGTATTGAATTGCCGTAGATATACGCCCAATTGCATTTTTTGAACTGGGTTTGCAGTCTTATGTTTTTGTGGGTGCTCTTTTCAAATCTCTGTTATCCGTTTTTTCCTATCTCTTTTCGATGCTAAGATATTCAGAATGGTTTTGACGTATATCAATCAAAATCATCAAGTTCAGGTATTGTTTTGACGTAAGCACCAAAAATTGGCATTTACGTCAAATTTGCCATACATTTTACACAAATTTATGTTTAAGAATTGTGTTGGCGTATATGACCTATAATTGTCCTGCAACGTACGTCATAAAACTTCAAATGTATATCCAGTATTGTTTTGACTCATGTGCATACACAAAGACATGTTCACCATTAGCAAGAAAAATATTTCTTTTTACATAGGATTTTACTTTATTTTTTGACGTACGTGTATAAAGAAATGAAACTTCTGATTTTTATGGCGTATACGGCAAACTCAATTTGGACAAAAACTTAAATATTTCGAGAACTAAAAGAGTATCAGATGTGCATTATCATGTATATAAAAGATAATTCTTAACTACTTATATATCATACTAAAAAATCAAAAAATGCCAGCGGTTAGTTTTTTGGAAATAGACTTTCAAACATTTAAACGCAATTTCCCAAAAATGTAAAAATGCCGTATACGGCACTTCAATACTAGGGTGACGATTTGGATCGAAACATACTTTTGCCATCAGAATATAGTTCGCCCAACATCTGCCATCAAGTGTCGAATAATTCCATTAAAGTTCAAATAAAGAAGTTTAAGTGAGCTCTACTCCATATATTGTGTTTTGCCCAGGTACCACAGTGGGGCTAATCATTAGAGCTCACTTAAGCTTCTTTATTTGAAGTTAATTCATTCGCTCCACTAAAACAGAAAAATATTATTATTAGTTTTCTTCAAAATCATAATTCCATTAAAGGTTCACTACTATATCGATGGATTAAAAATTCTCAAAAAATTGCTAAATTTTCAAGATTGATATGAAGGTCAACGCAGTGTACGTTTGACAATTCTGCTGTGTCAACTTAAGGATGCAGTCAACGTTGTGGTGAGCAGTCTATCAATGTGTCCTAACTGCGTTGGCAAGGTGATTTTTTTTTTCCAGTGAAGATTTGATCGTATCGCTGCCGCTCGCGCTCTGATGTTTGAATAGTCCTTTAAATGTATGTCAACCAGGGGCCTATTTCTGCGCTACTGCATCATTTACATCAACTACATTTTACAACTTCATCTTACAATTACATCAGTTACATTTATAATTTTTTAAACTTTTTTGTCTTTTATTTCATAACTCCAGTTGTATGTTTGAATCAGATAAATTTAAATGAAGTAGTTGTAGGATTTAGAGGTACGATGTAGTTGATGTAGCTGATGTAGCTATGTTGTAGTAGCCCTGAAATAGGCCCCAGAGTGCCATTGCAGCCGTCAAAGCATGGAAAGTATTTGCATTGACGATCATATACAGCACAACTTTGGGGCATAATTTAACGTCATTTTGAAGTCAGAGAGTCAGTGCGTTAACTATTTGAGTTTATCGTCTAATTGTGGCTTTATTCAATCGCTGATGCCAAATCACCAAGACAAGTTTTGCATGTTTGAGCAACACGTACAAATGATAAAACCATATAATCAAAATGGGTGTTCTATTTTGGCAGCGATGCGCACCCATTTGTTGAATTAAATATATATGTTCGTCGTTCCTAGGGAACTAACTATTCAACGTTTGCAGCCAAGTTCAATATGATCAGTTTAGTGGACAATTAGCAAGCCATCACCCATCCATATATTGTGAGAAAGAAATGCAGGATTTGCCGAAAAGAGCATAAGGGGGAAATTTGCCCTCCTCTGGCCTTTTTTCTATCGAAGTCCATGTTTTTCTTCCCCTACCGAGGCCTATTATGTATGCCTATGCCTCTGGCTATGAACGTACGGAAAAAAAGCCGTTAATTCAGTCAATTGAGACCTCTACCAATGGATGATAAGCAAATTCGATTGGTTCAAATTGGATTATATGGATGTGAATGAATGACATGTGGTGTCAACTAGTAGAGGCAATACGTGTATAACACAGTTGATGCAACAAAGGACATTCGCCATGAACGACTTGAGGGTAGGTTTATCTTTCTCTCCCGCGGAGGTGACGTGAATATTGGCTTCTAAGATCGTGTGATTTGACCTCTTCAGACTTTTTATTGTGAATTTTTCTGAAGTCGAAGGTCTATATGCCAATAAGCCATAGTCAACCGATGCCCTCAAAGTTTACACAGGTGACCGCTCACATTCGCCACCATCGATGTGGCAGAGACATTGAAAATTGGACCTCTCAGATCCATATATCACCACGTGTGAAGCTGCGGTGGACATTTGAAGGAAGTCGTATTCCATACACATATTGGCTTAGGCCCTACAATAGGACCCTTTTTTAAAATTTACCTAAATTTACCAGAGAATCCAATAAAAAGATTTTAAAAATGTTCACTTGCTTGAAATAAAATTCAGGCATTGTCCACTCTATAATAATTCAAAAGAACTCAGTTTGAATTGCAAAACATTTTGAAATAGCATTTCATATTAACATTTTATTATCTTCTATTTTTGTTCCTTAAACTTTCAATTAATTATAAAAACACATTCATATCCTAGAAAAACATTTTATATTTTAATAAACTATGCAATGATTTAAATGAGAGCTAGCTTAGTATAAAATTCACCCTTGTTCCGTTTTTCTTTTTAATTCCGAAATCATACAATAATTTCTATAGAAAAACTTTATTCTCCCTCCTCTCGACATGAAACCGCCACCGGCTGGCCGTTGAATCCACTGAAAAAAAAATAAAATCTAATATACTTTCTTGTTTCATTCAGCAATAACAACATAAATAACAAAAAATAAAGAACAAATAAAATTTATGGAATTAAATTTGAAAACTTTTCTAAAAATCTAAATATCCTGCATAATGCAGAGCTCCATTTGAGTTCACATCACAACCGTTCGTCTCACTTCTCACATATCGCAGAGCTTCCTGCTGTATTCTCAATTTCATGTCGGCACACACAGCAATTTTTTTTTTGTTAAGTTTTTTTTTCTCCAAAAACGACAAGCTGACGAAGACTGATGGATCGTCATGAGTGTTGCAATGGGAACCTTATAGTTTGAGAGAATTTTAGAGTAGGTTGAAAAAGATACATCATCAGTGTGCATTTCGTATTTGCATCTCGAAAGGCTCATTTTATTATCATTTCCTCCCCCTCACACTTTCTTGAGTCTTTTGTATGTACAATTTGAAGTACTTTCCATTAAAATATTAAGAAGTAGAAATGAGGACAATCTCTGCGATCTCAATTGCTATATTGCATCTGTGTTGTGTATATATGGTTATTTGGTATCAAATTTTTCCTTCCAAATTGTCTCTAATATAAAATTTAAATAGCACATCGGTCTTTAAACCGACATTGGATGTAGCTATATTAACCGACATTTCCAACAACATCATCATGGATGCGCTAGAGAAACTCCAATTTTATTCAAAACCAATTTCAAATACACTTTAGCTTTGATCAACTACTTCCTTAAGGTTTTACCTGTCCTTTTGGTAGAGTATATATGATGGTATAAAGGAACGTTTGAGATTATATTTCTTTTTTTTTTAAGTTAGTAACAAAAAAAAAAAAAAAAAATAAAAATCTTTTTCCATTTCATCGTGTCTTGTGATATTTCTGTTTTTGTTGGTTTTATATTTTTTATTTTTATTTACGAATGTTTGCATTCGTAAAGGACGAAAAAGTCAATTGCAATTTCATTCTGTGCCATGGCATCATTTTGCCACCAATCTTTGGTTTATTTTGTCGGTATGTAGGTATTATTCTTTTGCTATAACTTTGAATTCCTTTTAAAAGGGCACCATCAGGCAAGGTACATACCTACATTCATAGTGTATAATATGAAGAAGAAGACGAGAAAAAGTTATCCGTGTTCTTATTTGCATTTATTTATCCTCTTCCTGCCGCTTGTTTGCTTGAGCTACCAGATAAATATTTGCAAGAGTAAAATCCAAACAAACGGAAATGGGATTGAAGAAAACTACATGGACAGCAGAATTTTTCTCATAAAATTTCACTCTTGCACAAACGACAGTTTTTTATTTTTTTTTTTGTTTCCGTTGTTGAGGTTTGGTTTGGTTAATGATTGCTCTGTGTGTTAAGTCCTTTACTATCATGCCAGAGGAGGATTTTCTTTTTTTTTTTAAGTAGCCAATCAGACACAAAGCATTGGTGGATTTTCATCTTAATTTAAAGCTTATAAAAAAATGAGAAGGACAAAATGAAATATCCCACGTAGAATGGACGGGATTTTCCCTATATCTATGCATTGTCTTTGCAGGATAAGGTATGTTCTTTCATAAAATAAAAAACCCCTTAATTTGTGCTATTTTAATAAATATACCTGATTGAGAGATAGTTTTGCATGATAACATGCTCGCAGTAAAAGCTTCAAGCCATTAAACACCAGACCATCAATATGAATATTGAAAGCTTGAATGAAACACTCATAAGAATCGGTGAGAAGAAAAAGGAAAACATTCCAAAAAATTGCGAAATTGAACTAAAAATGCAGAAATGTAGATATTTACATAGCGCACCTAATGAGTCTAAAAAGGAAATCATTCCAATAAAACCTATGCCTTTAAATGAACACACAAAATTTTTTATTTTAGTGTTGAAAAGGATGCTTTTTATCATAGGCTGGTTGGTGTTGGCCCTAAATTTACAATACAAGCACATACAAAAAATGTTTTTTTTTTTTGTGTAAAAAATAATTTTGTATCAAGATCATAAGAGCAGTTTTTGAGATTATTAAGATATTCCTAAACGGTTTTTTGAATTATTGTTTCATTGGAATTATGACGAATGACAAAAATCCCGAATGGCCATCGCGAAAAAAAAACTTTCTTTTATTATCTCGAATTCCAAAATATCCAATGACAAAATCTTGAAAATTCCTGAGAATTAACGAAACGCGCTTTCCTACATTTATGTATAGGTAGGTACTTGATTTTATGTATACCAAAGAATATCTTAAAAACAGCATTACAAAGTTGCCAATACTGAGCAAATAATTCCTTATGGGAAACTACGATTCGTGCTGTGACGAAAAATAATAATGGATTCTTGTAGAATGATACAATGAAAATATTTTTTTTATTTTTAAAGAGGGTCTAACTCTTCCCGTTTAGGGAGGAGGAGCAATTTCCTGAAAAAAGATACTCAAAATTAAAAAAAAAAAAAATTAAAAAACAACGGAAATACTTAAATCTATGTACTTTATACATTATGGTGGTTGTTGTAATGGCTTTTTTTGAGTTTTAATATTTAGATGGGCCTTAATTAGGTCTAGTGAAGAAAAAACAAATTCCCTAATTTTTTCAGATTTTTATTTGCATCCCCTATCATCGTAGAGGTAAATAAAATTTCCCCTTTTTTGAAAATTCACGTAAAATCTGCCGAAAAATTCAGAGCATGTGAGAAGTATACAAGAAAAAAATCCTACAGGATGAGGGTAATATCTCCCACCGCTTGGCCGGGAGGGGCAATTTAATAAAATAATTGCATAAAATATTAAAAAACAATGGCAACACTCTTGCAGTTATGTTTTAAGCTTTTTGGAAAGCCAGAAGTCCATTCTAATAGCTGATTATTAAATAAAGTTCTTTGAATAAATAATTTCAGCAAAATCTGTTTTCAAACCTATAATTAAAAAAAAAATAGTAATTTTTCTTCAAAATGTTGAATGGACTTCTAGCTTTCCAAAAAGTTACAAGGCATTACTGTAAGTATTGCCGTTGCTTTTTAATTAACTTTTTTCTATTTTATGCAAATATTTTATTCCCCCCCCCCCGTACAAGCTGGGGGAGATATTACCCCCCTCCTATAGGAATTTTTTCTTGCCTAGTTCTAGTTTCTAGTGTGCAAAAACAAAAGATAAATTTAATTAACCCCTACAGCGACTATAGGGGATGAAAATAAGGGTCAATCCAAAATTATATAAAATGAAAAATTTGTGCGTTTCCTAAATATTTATTTGTCTTACAGATGTATTACATATACAAATGTTTGTATGTAGAATACACGAATATTCTTTTATTTTCTAATTTATTTTTATTATTTAAAAATGTAGAGGGAATTCACTTATGTACCTCGAAATTAAGTACATACTTCTTTACTTTGTTTAATGTTAATTAAAACCATTTTAATTTTATTTTTCAATTAAAATCAATTTTTTATATAAAAACTTAATGCGCGAATATTTTAGACAAAAAATATTCCTAGGTCAGAAAATAAGCAAAACACAAAAAAAAACCCTTTCAAGGCTATAAATTGAATACAAAACAACATGCTAGAATTTGGAAGAGAGTTTAAAAACGATTAAATTATCGAAACTCAGCAAAAATTCAGATTTGTGAGACATAACAGTTATTAATTTGATTTCAATCCACAATATTTTATCATATCGAGATTTCATCGATATCAGAACTTAAATGGGAATTTGGCCAAAAAATTCGTCAAAAAAGTCAGAGTAATGGCAGTGACATTTTTTCCAAATGATATGATGTATACTTTTTATCAATTATAGTTTCGGGATTTTGGCCTTTTTGGCTTTTGGGTTTTCGGGATTTTGGGTTTGCGGGGTTTTGGGTTTTCGGGATTCTGGGTTTTCGGGATTCTGGGTTTTCGGGATTTCGGGTTTTCGGGATTCTGGGTTTTCGGGATTTTGGGTTTTCGGGAATCTGGGTTTTCGGGATTCTGGATTTTCGGGATTTTGGGTTTTCTGGTTTCAGAATATCGGGATCGTGTCCGTCTCCCTGAAAATAAAAATCTGAAAAAATAAGGGATTTTTTTTTTTTCTTCATTTAGAGCTAATTTGGGCCTATCCGGGATGACGTTTTTTTAACGACCCACCCTATTGTACATACATATTTCATTTTTGAAAGTCCTATTTTATAACATGTCTCAGCCATATATGTTATATTTATCAAAAGTTATTGTAAAACAAACACTTTCTATTTATTTTAAAAGTTATTTTTATTACTTAAATTTTTTTTGTTTAAACTGTAAAAATGCAACTAAGTTGAGAGTTCTTAATAAAAAAACTTCAAGCTTTCAAAAAATATACAGAACATAGTTGTGCTATTTTTTAACAAGTTTTTTCGTTTTGAGTATCTTTTTTTATTAAATTGTCAAAATATTGCTCTACTTCATTGCTGTGATATTTTAAATGACTGTAGCTTAAATGCATTTTTAGTTTTTGGTGAATATACACATAATGAAAACGTTTTGTTAGAAAAACGTAAAATTTTTCTTACTGGGTTAGTAAATTTTGTAGAAATTTTCACAACATTTAGTTCTAATAAATGGCATTCAAAAGTTTTTAAAAGTAAATTGATCAAAGAATAAAACATATTAGTTGACAATTTTTCACACTTTTCCTTCAACATCTGGCGCTATCTCACACGACACTTTTAACTCAAATCAATTGATAATTTGAAACCATCTGTATAGTTTCTAAGATCAACAAAGTTCTCATTGATTCTAAACACATATGTTTGTACATTTTGATGTGTGAAACAATAATTCACTGTGGCGTATACGCACTTTTTTGTGCAATATATTTTATTATACAGGGTGTCCCGCGCCTGAGTGGAAGTATCTTATGGTGTGATTCCTGGGGTTATTCTAAGAAAAAAATTGTATGGGGGCAAAGTTGTATCTCCCCTCCCTGAGGCAGGGAGGGGCAGTTTCTGAAAAATTGATTTAACATGCCAAAAAAAAACATTAAAAATCAACGAAAACACATCTAATAATGTGCTATAGTTTTTTTGAAAGCTAATACTCCATTCTTGCATTTGGTTTTTAAATTAAGTCATTTAAGCGAATAGTTTTTAAGAAAATAAATTTCAAAGTCAAATTTGTTTAAAAAAATTGTAATTTTTTTTTCTCAAGTCGATATTTTTCAAAATTGTACGTTATTAAGTGCTATTTTTGTGTTCAATATTCATTGCCCTAATTATTTTGTAGTCCATTACCGAAAACTAAATGTAAAAGTCTTTCTTAGTTTTTGAGTAATTAAGAAGAACAAAAAAGTACTTTTCCCAAAATAGCCCGAAAAAATGAATTTATTCATGAATTATCCATGATTTAACCCTTATTTCGGGCTTTTTAGGTAAAAGTACCTTTCGTTTCTTCTTAATTTCTCAAAAACTAAGATAGATTTTAACATTTGGTTTTCAGTAATGGACTTAAAAACAATGAGGGCAATGAATATTGAATACAAAAATAGCACTTAATTACATAAAATTTTGAAAAATATTGACTTGAGAAAAAAAATCACAATTTTTTAAACAAATTTGACTTTGAAATTTAATTTCTCAAAAACTATTCGCTTAAACAACTTGATTTAAAAACCTAATGCAAGAATGGAGTATTAGCTTTTAAAAAAACTATAGCACATTATAAGATGTGTTTTCGTTGATTTTCAATGTGTTTTTTGGCATGTTAGGTCAATTTTTCAGAAACTGCCCCCCCCCCCTGCCTCAGGGAGGGGAGATACAACTTTCCCCCCGTACAATGTTTGTTATGTATGTTTAAATATTATTTATAATGAGTTTTAAATGACGATGGTTTCAAATCGTTATAACTAGTTCTAGTATTAAAGTTACAGCTGGGTCATCTGATTTTTCATACCCAATTTTTTGCGTCGGCTCTCTATATTGTACTCTTACACAAGTTTAAACTAACCGCACGAAAAGGTTGCACAAACTTGCTCATTTGCTCGAAAGGCTTAGAATTTTTAAAATTGTAAAGTTATTACAAAAACGCATGGTTATAATGAGATTAAAATTTCGAAAGGCATGAAATTCGTTCTTTAAATTGGTAAAACAACTTCTTTCTAGTTTCAGCCGAAAAAAAAAGATTGTCATTTAGTTTCTGCCCCAATATTAATATAAACAAAACCAAAAAAAATGAAAATCGTTAAAGCGGTTTTTAACAAAACAAAATAATATTATAAAACGGCAAACACGAATATTGTGGTACAATTTACGCGGTCTATAAAAGCAAAAGGCATATAAATTATATATCGTTTGAAAGATTTTTTTTGCACGACAGAAATGCAGAATGCAAAAATTTATTGATTAATTGCACCAGAAAAACCAAAAACAATTAAAGAAAATTGCACAATAAGTGCGCCATTAAGATCCGAGTATTTGTTCAAAACACTTAAAATTAATGATATCTTGACATTTTTACTTTAAAACTCACGACACTTTTGTTTTCTATAAACAAGATTCGTCTTTGCCGTTTTATAATACAATGAAGTACTTCCTAAAATTTTTCTTTCATTTTATTTGATTTTATTTGTTATTATTCTTATCTTTTTTGTTCACTTTTAGTTTGTTTCTATATGTCAGTGACGTTTTGATTTTGTCACTCACCAACCAACCAAAGACGAGTTCTACGAGCTCCTGGACAAGACATATGAGCAATGCCCTAGCTATGACATTAAAATTGTCTTGGGTGATTTTAATGCCAAACTAGGAAGAGAAGACGTCTTTGGTGGCATAAACGGAAGATACAGCCTGCACGACACCACCTCCGATAACGGACTCACGCTAATCGACTTTGCTGCGGGGCAAAACGTTGTGGTAGCTAGTACGCAGTTCCCGCATCTCGATATACATAAAGGGACATGCGAATTCCTGGTCAATCTACCGCCAACCAAATTGACCACATTGCGATCGATGCAAGGCACTCCTCCGGTATCAAGGATGTCCGAACGTTCTGAGGAGCCAGCGTTGACTCGGACCACTACCTCGTTGTAGCCAAGGTAATGCTACGGATATCCAGACCAAAGCCAAAACAGGGAAATACTGTCAGGAAGTTCGACGTCGGACGGCTACAGTCGCAAGAAATCGCCAGGTCCTTTTCCGATTCGAGTCTCTCGCGCCCTCTTAACTAGTCCTTTGCCGCCAACTGCAAACATCGAGAACCAGTGGAAAAACTGCCAGGAAGCCATCTGACGTACTGGGCTTCGCACGGCCACCACAGCGAAACCCCTGGTTCGACGAGGAATGCCGGCAAGTACATGCAGCCAAACAAAAGGTATACAAAGCGGCACTGCATATAAGGACCAGAGCTGCTCGCGAGTTCTACGTTCAGAAGAGGAAAGAGGAACACAAGCTTCTTAGAAGGAAAAAGAAAGAGCATGAGAAGCGCGCGATCGAGGAATTAAAGGGATGCCACTGCAGGAATGAAGTTCGGAAGTTTTACCAAAAAGTAAAAAGAACCTCCCAAGGTTACAAGCCCCAAACCAAAGCCTGCAAGGACGATCAGGGGAACATCGTGGTGGAATCGCAGTCGGTGCTGAGGATATGGAAAAATCATTTCTGCAAATTGTATAACGGCGATGACGAACCGAATTCCGCCACCATGCAAATTGCACCATTCAACCTGGACGACGTAGGCCAACAATTCCGTCCACCCAATCTTGATGAAGTGAGCTCTTCAAAGCGGCTGGCGATGAATTGGTTAGGAGTATGCACCAGCCCATCTGTAAAATATGGTCGGAAGAAAGCATGCCCGATGAATGGAACCTCAGTATTGTTTGCCCGATCCTCAAGAAATGCGATCCTCTGGACTGCACCAACTACAGAGGCATCAGTCTTCTTAATATCGCCTACAAGATCTTCTCTTCCGTACTTTGTGAACGGCTGAAGCCATTTGTCAACAACCTGATAGGTCCATATCAGTGTGGCTTTAGGCCAGGGAAGTCCACCATCGACCAAGTATTCGCACTACGGCAGATCTTGGAGAAAACCCAAGAGTTTCAAATCGATACCCACCACCTTTTTATCGATTTCAAGGCCGCGTATGACAGCATCTATAGAGACGAGCTATATAGAGCAATGTCTAGTTTTGGCATCTCTGCCAAACTCGTCCGTTTGTGCGGGATGACGATGGAGAATGCACGCTGCTCCATCAAGGTCGGCAAAGACCTCACCGACACCTTTGATGTCAAAAAAGGTTTTAGGCGAAGCGACGCGCTGTCATGCGACTTCTTCAACATCGTTCTTGAAAGAATAGTGCAAAACTCTCACGTCAACACCAGAGGCACAATCTTTCAAAAGTCCGTCCAATTACGACGACATTGACATAATCGGACGAACAAAGCGTGATGTCAGCGGTGCTTTTGTGAGCATTGAGAAGGAAGCCAAGAAGATGGGTCTAACGGTGAATGAAAGCAAAACGAAATATATGCTGTCAACAAGAAAGGACACCCAACACCAACGTCTAGGACAGAACGTCACTATACACAGCTATAATTTTGAGGTGGTCAGAGACTTTGTCTACCTAGGATCCGCTATAAACTCAGCGAACTATACTTGTGCTGAGATCAAACGAAGAATTACTCTTGCCAATCGCTGTTTCTTTGGGCTAAGAAGGCAATTGAGAAGCAAAGCCCTCTCTCGAGCAACGAAACTGTCCCTGTATAAGACGCTTATCATCCCGGTCCTGATGTATGGTGCAGAGGCATGGACACTGTTAACTGTTAACGGTGGATGAGAACGCGTTAGGCTGTTTTGAGAGGAAAATTCTCCGGGTGATTTTTGGTCCCGTCTGCATAGATGGGGAATGGAGTAGAAGATACAACAACGAACTGTATGGGCTGTACAGCGACACCGACCTAGCCACAAAAGTAAAAAGCCAACGACTAAGATGGCTGGGTCATCTAGAGCGAATGGACACCAATGCTCCGGCCCGGAAAGTCTTTGAATCCAACCCCGTGGGACAACGCAGTAGAGGTGGACAGCGTAAAAGGTGGCGCACGCAAGTGGAAGAGGACCTCAACCAACTTGGCGTGCGAAACTGGAGACAGCTACCTAGAAACCGAGCCGGCTGGAAGTAGCTTGTTGGTTGAGGCCCTGGTCCACTCCGGACTGTAGCGCCACCTGAAGTAAGTAAGTAAGTAACCAACCAGTTTTCCAGCACTGACTGAAAATATTATTGGAATTTCCGATGGCAGCGTTCATTGCTGCAGAAAAGTAGCTCAGTTCTTCTCGACGCTCAATACTGCTTTTAAACGATGCAAATATTCTTGCGATTATTATTTAATGTTGGAGTAAATCCAAAAATCGAATGAAAATACCCTGGCTCATTTTTCATGCAAACATCTTGCTATAAGTTGTCACACTTTCTTGTATCAGGCTGACTGGCAGTCAGCGGACTCTCATACGTGATCGATAATAACTCTGTTTTTTGCAAGCCCGAAGGGAATTCGGATGAAAGAAACGATGTCAGTGCTCATCAATTAGTGTATTTTTTTCTTTGCCCGAATGGGCTTGGACAAAAAAAATGACGTCGAGCTAAACAATTTACATGTTTAAAGCAACAACAACTAAGCCCCTTCAGGCTTAGCTAAGTCCAGAGAATTTTCGGGGCTGAACTTTAGCCCAGAAAAAAACTGTGTTACATGTTATCAATAGTGTGTTTGTTTCCATACAACATTTTTTTCTGTAATGGCGTCGCTAAGCCCCGATGTCGTGTTTTTCGTCCGATTCCCCTGGGCTTGCAAAACACACACCTTACGGAAAATTTTCGGTGTTAAACTTAAGAACGGAGAAAAACTGTCTTACCGGAATGAATCACATGCATGTTATCGATAGTTTGAATGGAAACTCCATGTTTTTTCTGTGATGGCGGCGGCACGTGGTAATCCCCAGTGTCACTTTTTTCGACCGATTTCATCCATGCTTGCAAAAAAGCTATAAGTCGTCAACGTGCTTATAACTAAAACATTTGTTTTGTTATTCACATCGGTAACACAGTTTTCCTCCGCAGTTAAGCTAAGCGCTGATAATTTGTTTCCTTTAAATTAGCCCAAAGATGTTGTTCTCTATCTGCGGGAATGACAAGTAAGCTTTTTGTATTTTCTACACGCCGGTAACACAGTTTTTATCCGCTTTTAAGTTGAATACCGAGAATTTTATGCTTAACATGTCGGATCCAAGTGTCACCCAATCACCTTAAAATCAAGTTCAGAGCAGTAAAAATTCATCAAAAAATTGTGATTTTCTAGAGTTTTTCTTTTAATCCATCGACATCGTAGCCATCCGTCAATAGAATTTGATAGTTGATGGCTTGAAAGGGGACAAAATATATTTTGACAGAAAAATTTCGATCCAAATGTCACCCAATTACCTCAAAATCACCTTTTTCTGCAGCAGTAAAAATTCATCGAGAATTTCAGATTTCTTAGAGGCTTTTTTAATCTACCAACATCGTAGCCATACATCAATGAAATTTGATAGTTGATGGCTTGAAATATAGGAGATGAATTGACAGAAAAGGTGTATTTTGATCCAAATACCACCCAATTTCTCTTAAAAAACCTTTGTCCGGAGCAGTCAAAATTATTCAAATATTTCAGATTTCTAAGAGGGTTTTTAATCCATCGGCATCGTAGCCATCCGTCAATGGAGTTTGACAGTTGATGTTTCGGTTGATAAGGACCAAACTATATTTTCACATTAAAAGTGTATTACAATCCAAATTAGAACCAATTAACTTAAGTCATCTTTTTCGAAGCCGTAAAAAACTGAGCCTTCAATCCAAATTTGATTGTTTTTAAATTTAGATCAAATTGGATTCGGTACAGTATTGAATTGAACTCGTTAAAATCGGAGAGATTTAATTCCAGCAAAATCCAAATGAAAAAAATTCAATCGGAAATAAATTCAGTGAAATGAAAATGATCGAAAGATCAATTTATTGAAATAATTGAATCACTTTGGTGATCGATTCTTGTACGATTTTCTAGAATTTTTCAAACTAAACGAAACTGTTATAAGCATTCGAGTTTCAAGGGCTGGACGTACTAGTTATAATTAATGCTCTTTTCAGAGTCTCTAGTTTATTCTTCTCCTACTTCTACATATAAGCAATATTTATGAAACTCATAAAAAGTTATAGTTATTAAAAAATTCAAAAGATTCATATCAAGTACAAGTATTTTCATGATTTTTTTTTCATCAGTTTGAACCAACAAAGCTCATCTGTGTCCATCGATAATGGGGCCTTTAAAATAGTGTTGACCACAAAAACTTGGAAAATGAAAATTTTACTCGTTAACAACTCTCAGCGTTAACTACCAAGGATTTGGTACTATCCCTATGCTATTTTGTTTTTGAAGGTAAATCCTGGTGCAAGTTGCACGAGTTTAAAATGAGAACTTTGCGGATTATCTTGGAATTTCCTAACAATCTGAATAGATAGATATGAGTATACATGCGTTTAGTTGCGTTGCTATACTATGTGAAGAAGCTCTTAGGAAAAAGGAATCCCACATGGATATCCTTTTGTTATGGTACAATATAGAGTTTTCATGTGAGAGGATACAAAGCCATCTATGCATGTATGTATGTGCGAAAGCGTATGCATGGGGATAATTATTTGATAACATCATCTCCTGACGTTTCTCTATACATTTACTACATATACAATACTACACACACGATAAAACCATTTTATGATAGCACAAGTGATTAGCATACAAATGATGTTCAAGCTGTTTAAACATTTTTGGTAGACTTATGCATCATGTGGTTAAATGGATATCCATATAGCCTTGTGAACGAAATAATCGAGATAAGAGACAATTTTGAGGTGTACCGTACCTACACAGCTATATTTTCAACTTGCCAGCTTCAAGCAAAATGCTTTAAGTTTAAAAAAAAGCAATTTTCATAATATTAAATATTTGCATTGCATATAACAAAACTAGAGATAGAATTTTTTTTGCAAAGAAGGACGTTATGCTTCCTATACTCTTATAACATGTTAAAGGAAAGGAATTTTCGAATGAAATGAGTGCGTTCAATATGATTTCCAGATAAAATAAGATGAATCTTTTTGAGTTTGGAAAAATAAGATTTTATTTTTATCGATCAACGAGTTATTTTTATCCTACGCACTACTTTTTTTTATACATATTATGATTAAATGAATGCCAACCAAAATAATTTCGCAAAAGCGATTCAAAGTAGAAGTATTTTTGGTTTACAAAATTGTGTAGGCTGCATATTTTATCATCAAAGGCTTGGAAAATATTGGTCCCCATACTCAACACAAATGTGTCATACGTCACTTCAGGCTGTTGCGTGTACTTCATTTCATCAAATGGCTCTTAAGCTCTTAGCCAAGGTGTTCGAGAGTTATTCGGCCTAAAAACACTGCAATGAACAATAATACAACCAGCTCACCATTTGAACATTGCCGAACATCTTGAACCTCATTGCTTAGCAGAGCCATAGCTACGGTAGGGCATTGTGGGGCAATGTAGGGCATTGCCCCACAATAATAAATAATTATGCCCTACTTCAAAAATAAATTATTTTACTTTCTCTAATTCACAAACAAAAAAATACAATCAAAAATGGAATTTTAAGGAAATGGCCAATACCTCTGTTTTGCAATTCTCGAATTTCAAATGTTCATATCTCAATTTGCAAAATATTAAATTTTTTAAAAATATATGATGATTTTCTTGTATTTAAAAAATCTTCCTATCATAAAAGAAAAAATCTATCTTTCATTGTTCGTTTGGAAAATAGTTTCTAGACTTTTCTCTTTGTTTACCCTCATTTACCCTACTGAAATCTCGAATTTTAGAAAATCACGTTGTTTATAGATTTTAAATTAAATTTTCTTTATATAGTATTTTTTGTATATCTTTAAGGCTTACCATCTAAGCTGGGGCAGATAATTGAAAAACCCCAAATTGAGAGTAATTGCTTGGCAGCCCTTTGCCTTGACCACTTTTCGACAGGCAACCTATGCGAAAATTGTTTTTTAAGCACTGCCTACAAAACTGTATACTGCTCATCTGGTATCTTTCTGAAGGTAGGTAGGATCCACGGCGGGATCCTTGACTTTAATAACAAATATGTCCTAAAAGTCCAGTCAATTTGTGCTCAAAATGGCTCTTTGCGAGCAAATTGCGGGGTAGTTTTGAATTGTTCCCTCCCTTATGTGTTCGGGGGTGCTGAATCCGAATTCGAGGTTTGCGAACAAAATTTCGTGACGCAACATGGGAAAAAATGCAAAAAATGATGTAAAAATGCATTTCTTTGGGAGCTTGTTTTTCATTTGGCTCGTGAATTCATGAATTACATCAAAGCACAATTGTTTTTTTCTGCAACAACCCATTTGGACTGAAGCTCTTGTTGAAAAATTACGTGTTTTTATTGTTTCCGAGAACACTAATTTACTTCTTTGCGTGACAAAATTTGATTTTGTCTTTAACATGAACCAAGATATACTTTTCTGGTGGTCTTTGATACGTTGATGAGTTCGAATTTAGCTGTAGCACATCACGTTTTCGAGATATACGAATCTAAAAAAAAATGCGTTTTTATGCAAATTTGGGGCTATATTATTTCTCGAGGTAATTTTGTTCGAATTAATGTTTATGGTAACTCTGAAGTATGAACATTTTACTTCGAAATTCTTTTTGAATCTTCCAAATACCTAAATTCATCTTTGAGAAAACCTGCATTAGTTTTTAGGCTTTGTCTTTAAACTACGTTATTCGAAAATATGCTTACAATCCTCTCAATTTGTGCTTAAAAGAGGGCCCTTATTCACGAGCAATTTGTGGGGTAATTTAGATTTTTTTCCAGCCTTATGTTTTTGAAGGTATCCGAATCTGAGGCTTGCGACAAAAATTTCGTGACGCAACATGCAAAAATTTGCAAAAAGTGGTACAAAAATTAATTTTCTTAGAGTTTATAAGCCTATATAATTCGAAAACTATTGGTAAATCCATTGGCGTAGGAAGGAATTTTTTCTAAGGTGGGCAACCAGTCCAAACCAAACCTAATCATTAAACAATTTTTCGGTGCAAAAGATTCCTCAATAACTATGTATTTATTTGGGCTTAAGCATTTAATTAATTCCCGAATTTGTTCAAAAGAGATCTTATGAATGAAGCCGACAACGACGACAACAGTATAGCAAATTAACAGTTGTCATTAGAAGTGCTACCAAGCTCAACTTTGCAACAATGTTTTACGATGCATCTACATATATTAAAATTGAATGGTTTTGGGTAAAATAAGTTCTCAACCAAGTTTTTATCCGTCGCACTGCCGATAAACTCCTTTCACAATTGGTGCAACTAACCGGAAGCGGTAATGCGGCCTTTTGCAGTTTTTCATGCATTTGAAAATTTCGAATATGTTTTTTTTAATTATCAAGGTTTATTTCATAGCTCTTTAATTCGAACATATTTTTCATAATCTAGACTTCGGCACTCAGTGCTATTGAATTCATTTTAAAACATCTTTAAAGCTATTGATAAAAAAAAAGCTTCAAAACGGCAGAACAGGTTATGACGGGACTTTTCATACATGTAGTGGACAACTCAGGGAGTAATCTAGGCTACTTTTAATTGCAAAAATGTTAACGGTTTCTTGGAAATATTAGAAAAACAATGAAATTAAAGGGAAATTGTGTCGAAACAAAAAATTAATATAGGGAATGATTATAAATAAGTAGAAATAATCGATTTTAAAACTGTCAGACAATTAAATTAGAACAATAATTATATACATAGTCTTAGAGATGGTGAAAGCTTTGCTCAAAACTTTGTTGACGTACTGTTTGGATCTGTGCAAACTAAATGCCACCTACAAGGCATCGATGAAACGGCTCTTTGACCACCACAATGTATTTTCAAGAATTACTTGACCTATTTGGATGATTCTTTTGAGGAAATCTTTGGTATTGGGAGTGTTTTTGTCAAGCTGGGGTAAATTCGGTATTGCGTTTTGCCAAAAAGGTGCAGTTTTATGTAAAAAAAATCAATTGAGTTGGAAAAGAAATCAATCAATCATGAAATTTGGTGTAAATTCATTAACGTCAAATGTTTCCGCATCACTGCTTTTTTGCGATGCTGATGCGCAACGCAGCTGATTCTGATCAGCAACAACGCATCAAGAATTTTTTTGATTCTAATTTGTTTGAAGTTTGCGCATCACTTGATGCAAGTTTGCAATAATGAACATGTTACCCAAAAAGTGATGCGAATTTGATGCATTTATGAATGTATGGCGGAAATGATTGTGCATCATTGCTGCAACGATGCGTTTGTGAATTTACACTTGTTTCTGACAAAATAAAAAAAATACAGTCGAGTCTCGATTTTCCGGAATTCGATTAATCGAAGACACATAATTCAAATTTTGTTTTGTTCATTTGTTCCCGAAATGTTTTTCTAAAAAGCTATAGGGTGGGCCAGCTAGTAATTTAATATGTTGCTAGATGGAGCCATAGTAGTACTAAATCTGAACGCACTCCAAATATCTTACATTTGGTGATTCCGCTTTTTAAACCTTAAAACCTATTCATCTTCAAGGTTCAAGCTAACTCGGTTTGAGACTAATTCAACTAAGTTTGTACGTGTTGAGGCTTCCCGCAATGATGCAATGTGTAAACACAAAGAAAACTAAGGTGAGCGAAAATAGCTTTTATGTGACGACCAACTGTAACTGTAGGCAAAATTTTAATTTTCGTGCCTGAAGTTTCATTTACAGTTGTTCAATCTTCCTTCTTGGATGGGTTGTAGAACCAGAAAAGTTTAAATGTCGATTTTTCTAAGGTGGGCAGTTCATTTTTTAAGGTGGGCACTGCCCACCTCCGCTCCCCCCTTCCTACACCTATGGGTAAATCACAAATAACATAGAAGTAAATTGAAAGTATATACTGTTTCGAACAAATTATTGTTGAAGGTTTTTTTTCTGCAACAATCCATTCCTAATTCTCTCTGAGACATCCTTATTTGAAATTTAGGAATTAAGCGTATTTTAAAATTATGTAGTTTAAGACGAAGCCTAACAACTAATTAATTATTTTCTCAAAGATGAATGAAGGTATTTGGAAGATTCAAAAAGAATTTCGAATTAAAATGTTCTTCATACCATAGACATTAATTCGAAAAAATTACCCCGAGAAATAATAACCTCAAATGTTCATCAAAAACGCAGTTTTTTTCAATTTTTAGATTTGAATATCTCATCCACCAGAAAAGTATGTCTTGGTTCATGTTAAAACAAAAATTCAAATTGTGTCACGCAAAGTAGTAAATTAGTGTTCTCTAGAGGATTTTCGGAAACAATAAAACCACGTCAATTTTCAACTAGAAAAAAACCTAAAACAGAGATTTCTTGGAAATTTTGTATAACTTCCTTCAATTGTACTTTGATTTAATTTACAAATAAGTGAAAGCCAAAAGTTCAAGTTGCGTAACCAAATTTTGTTCTCAAACCTCAGATCCGGATTCAGCACTCATTAAGGAGGGAACAAATCAAAACTAGCCCACAATTTGCATGGTAAAAATACAATATGACTAGAATATAAATAGCTCTAGGTTTTCGGTTCAAAGTGAACATAACCGAGGTAGCAGCTACTGAATGTAGGTACGTTTAGTTTTTTTGAGAAAATTGTCTTATTTTTGGTATATTTCAATATATTTAAGTATCAAGAAAAATTTTTAATTCTGCCCTACCTGTTTCCATCGCTGCCCTACCATAAATTCGACTCTAGCTATGGCCCTGTTGCTTAGCTACAGTATAATGAAATGAAATACATATAATATGTACGCATTACATAATAATCTTTTCAAGGACGTATATGACACATATTTGTTGAGTTGGAAGACAAGCGCCAAAGAGAGAAACTGCATTGTTGTTCTTTTTGGTATTTTGAGAGCTGAATATCTTGCAAACCCCAAAGTTTAGAGCTAAACAGCTTAATTATGAAATGACGAACTCCAAGTAACCTTTTTAACAATATTTAATACATTCGTGCTGAATAGGAGGAGGTACCACTTTACACACTCTTCTTTCATTAATTTACGTCGAAAACAGGGGTAAGAAAATTATTTTCGTCACCAAAGTCCAATAAAAGGACCACAGTCCACAATCTTAATAAATTTGAACAATACCCATCCGTCAAAGTTTAAAATGAATGCAATCTCTTGTGAATGCAATCTTTAAAAAAATTAGTTGAAATCAATTTGGGACTCTGAACTCTGCAACCACCATTCATCTGAAACTAAAAAGATTGCAATCATTTTGTTCCTCATTAATTATGCAGCTATCAATTGCATTCACTTGCACAAAACAAATAAAATGCACAACTAGATCGCACGTGCGTGCTATTTTGTTTAAGTTACTTGGAACTTAAGAATTTTAAAGGGATTAGAACTAATTTTAGTGAAATTTTTTTTATTGGAAATTATTTTTATAACTTATTTGATCGAATCTAGAAAAAAACGGCTGAAAGTTGCCAGTCAAATTTTAGGTCAACTACTCAAAAGCTCGAAAAGTTTAAAAATAATCTTAAGTAATAGTTTTAATATGGCTGATGTTTTTTCTGGTTTCATTATTTAAGTCTGATAATAGGCTAAGAGTTCTGAGAGTTCTGATAGAAAAAACCGTTAAATTACCATTATTATTTATATATAAAAATATTTTAATTGCTGCATGGTAGTTTAACAGTTTTTTCAACTGTCAACCCAACTAATAATTTTGCCCCTATAATCATCCAAAAAAGCTTCTGATTATCATTTCTTGCAATCATATAAGCATTATATAATAGTCCATAGAGTTAAAAAGGTGCACTTTTTAAACTCTTATTGGACCTTTATGGAGTAAATTCAGTTGCCCCGAAAAACACTTACTGGACTCAATTTAGAGGTTGAAAATTAAAAAAAAAAATATATCATAACTGACTCATTTGAAAGTTTTTATATAGAATACAATCTTAGAATTTATTAGATATTATTGAAGTTATGAAAATTACAAGGTTTCTGTGGGATGCAAACCATGGTCCTCTCGCACGCACTAAAAGTCCTAAGCGCTTATCGCTCGGCCATGGAAGAGTATATTTATGATGAAAAAAAACTTATTCACTTTCTTCACACTGCTGGTTTGAGGCTTTACTCTTTAGTATACCAGAAGTGGTTTGTGTTTTCACTAGTATAGCATGGTTTGTGGCTGCACCTAAGCATACCAATACATACAATATAAAAACGAAGTAATAGTGATTGTATAATAATTTTTACAGGATGACTATAGAAGCGAAAGCTCCGTCGTCATTTCATAAGAGCAATATCACAACAAAAACATAAATGTTAAAAAAAGAGCCAAGTTTTTATATGTACAAGAAACCTGTGCGTAAAAAGTCAGCCAAAAAGTATGTAGAGTAATATCGAAACAATTACAAATCATGAAAGAAATTTGGTATAATGATTACTGATTAAAATTTGGTGGGTTCACTGGTCAAGTTTTCATAGATTTTAAATTTGTGATTAAGTAAGTATTTAAGAGAAAACTTGCCAAGTAAATCCAACCAATTTTAATCAGTAATCATTAATAACCAAATTTCTGTCATGATTTGGAATTGTTTCGATATTACTCTACTTAAGATATTTGATATTAAACTTCTTGAACTTAAAACTTGGTATATACATAATTTAGATCTCATTACTTTTTTTGGCTGACTTTTTACGCACAGGTTTCTTGTACATATAAGAACTTCGCTCTCTTTTTAACAGTTATGTTTTTGTTGTGATTCCACTCCTTTTTGCAAAGATTTATTTTGCCAGGTGAAAATCAAGCCCTACCGCTCTACAAAGTTTCATAATTCTACGACAACCATATAAATAATAGCAACTCTGATAAAGTGGGTGGATGGCACCCCCCTGAATGGACAATTCCAAATTTTCGATTTTTTTCTTTCTAAGTACTTCAAAAGCCCTACCGACCTACTAATTTTCATCGTTCTACAACAATCAGAAGTGCTCCACATAATTTATAAGAATTTATAAGAATGTGGGTGGATGCCACGCCCCCTGTGTGCAAAATTCCAATTTTTCTCTGTCTAAGTACTTCAAGCCCTACTGACCTACTAATTTTCTTCGTCCTACAACAATCGGAAGTGCTCCATATAATTTATAAGAATATTTAAGAAAGTGGGTGGATGCCACGCCTCCTGAATAGAAAATTGGAGATTTTCCATTTTTACTTTGTATGCACCACCAGGCCTACCGTTGTGCGAAAATTCAAGTTTCTACGATGTCGGAAAGTGCTCCATAATTTTGATGATCTGTCATTGAGTCAGTGAGTCAGTGAGTCAGTCAGTTACGGTTTTTGTGATTTTTGAAGTCCTATATCTTGGGAACTACTAATGCTAAGGAGTTGAAATTTGGTGAGCCACCTTTGTTTGATCAGCTCAGCAAATACTGCGAATATGAAGTTTCTGACTTTATTGCTACTGAAGTTAGAGGAGGGTTGAAAATCACCTGAGTTTGTTCCTGTAAAAAGGGTGTAGTTCCGCGAACTTGGCTGGGCACTACCGTGCCCTTTGATAGAGAGATTTAAGAAACATTGCTTTATCACTTATATCAAGCTGATATAATTTGCACCAGAGAATATTCAAGGAATCAGTAATCCTACAAATAGGGATTTAATTCCCGTCAGAGGGGTAATAGGAGTGCTATAGAAACAAATAACACTTTAATGTCTGAAATGCCAAGCTATTTTGTTAGCTGAGAACTATCAAAATTCTAAGCCTAATATCAGATTCAAATAATGCAACCAGAAAAAATTTCAATATTATTTAAACTATTACTTTAGATTATTTTTTTATTTTTTCAAGTTTTTGAGTAGTTGACCTTAAATTTAATTCACTACTTCCAGCCGTCAAATTTTGTTCAGATTCGCTCAGATTAGGCCTAAAAATAATTTCCAATAAAAAAATTAAAAACTAAGCAAAAAATTTTTTCTAATTCCTTGGGAACATTTCTCAACATTTTGGACTATCTTCTTTAAATTTTGTGCAAATCAGTATTGGAGTCATGTTTATATAAAAATATACATTCAGTCACTTATTTTAGAACATTTTCCAACATAAACTTGACTCAGTTCCTGGCTTCGACAATAATTTTTTTTCTAATTTTGAAATTTGGGACCATGTGCTGACCTAAATTCTGTAACCCCTGTTTGAAATAGACAAAAATTGGCAGTTAAATTTAATTCAGCATCCCAAAATTATTAAGTGTACCAAATTTCATTAATTTGTATTAATAATTTGCATGGAAAATTATTTTTGTCGCTAAAATACATCAAACGGACCACTGTGGGCCAGCGCGCACAGTGGTTCAAGATGTATAGAGAGGCGGTCTTAAATCTATAAAATCTGTAGCAGCAAACCGATTGAGATGAAATTTTCAGGAATGATAAAGGATATCAGAAGACATCATCAAACACAATTTCCGCCCACTGATACGCCTACTTTTTAAAATAGTTTGTCTAAGCGTCGAAAGTTGATGTAAATGAGGGATGTGTTCTTTAGAAAAGTTGTAAATAATGAAATTTGTAATAACTTTTCCATGCAAAGCTTGTTTCCACGCATAATTTTAGAGTAAGAGGTGCTTTTTTTTGAAAATTAGGTCATGTCATTCATAGTTTTTTACCTCGTGGTGTGATGGTTAGTGCGTAGGACTGTCATGCCTAAGGTGTGGGTTCAATTCCCAGCCGTGCCACCTAAAAACAGAAATGTTTTAACCGAGGTAATGCCTCTTGCGAGGAACTGAAAAATCCCCCAAGAGTATACTTGTCATGAAAAAGTGCTTCTCATTTAGCCGTTTGGACTCGGCAAAAAACTGTAGGTCCCCTCCATTCCTGCCAACAACACGCACACAGGAATGGTTGTGAGTTGTAAGTCACTTGGCCCTGGTTCTCCACGAGCTGTTGCGCCACCCAATTTATTTTAATTTTATAGTTTTTTACCACACCCACTTCTTAGAGGTGTATTGGGGAGGAGTATTACCTAACAAAACTAAAAAAAAATAAATATTCGTTTTCGTAAACAATATTCTAGGGCGGTAAGGAAGTCATAAATTGGATTTTTTATGTTCCTTTAAAAAATTTCAAGGTGGATTGAAAATGGTACTAATATAAAGATTTATCTCCACAAATAACACAAATATAGGTTTTTAATGATGGATTTGAAATACCACAAGAAATAAGTCATTCAAGAACTGTTTGATTTCGGTGGTCTTAAGACATAAAGTCGTGTGAGCGGTTATGCCAAACGCACATAATTCAGTCTCACGTATAACTCGAAAGCTGATTCGGTAATTCAGCCCCTGATTTCTTTTTCTTGTGCATAGACTGACGAAAGACATTAAAACACAATTCTTTTGGGCTTCTTCATTCAATATTAGGTTTGATTAAAGTTTGATCTTTATAGGGTTGTATGAAGTCTATTGGGATTGGGTAGGTTTATAACTAATTGTTGATAACCTATTATACAAAACCTACAAAGAAGTTGAGAGAAAACTAAAAATAAAAAAAACAAAAACACTTCAAAAGTATCTACTTCAAAGCCTTAAAAGGCTTAGAACTTTTCAATGAATAAAACTCAATAAGCGCATAAAGTAAAATAACTCGCATTTAAGTGACACAAAATTCCACATTGAAGTACCTACACTATTTGTATACTCAATGAAAGCATTTTATGCACTTTTTAAACTATTCCAAAAAAGGACTTGAACTTTGAAAGGAAATCCTCTTTGCCTGCTAAATTTTATTTAAACTTCACTAAAACAATTGATTATACTTTTGTGTTTCAAAATCACTTAAATGCACTTTGTTGAAGTTGAAATATTCTTCAAAGGATACAACTTACCATCACATAAATGAATATTTTCCATTCAACATAAGAGGGGGTAAGCATACAGTCCTGGGAAATAATATTTCAAATCACTCAGTCTTGATTGAAAGTTGTATGAGTGTGATATATTTTTTTTTTTTTTGACATCAATAATAAAAATTCTGTCGAATAAGAAAAATTCTATAGAAAAATATGAAAATATAAAACAATATTTTTACTTTGTTTTCTTTCTCAAACATTTTTCAAGATGAAGAAGATAAAGATAAACCTATTTTTTAATGAAATTGTTGTGTCTAGTCTCTCGAGAGTGTAAAATTAAAGTTTAAAATTGAGCTTCAAAGTTATAGTAAAGTACATAACATTGTAGAAGAGCAAAGAAACTATTACAAAATGCTGTCGAAACTTTGTTTATATCCATTGCACTTGGAGATAAATTTACTTTGAAGTGTTCAAAGAGAGATGGCAACATAGTAGGTTTGTATAATGGTTGTTCACAGCATATATAGTGTATGGAAAGCTAAAGCTTTTTGAAGAATTTTCCAAGTCGAATAATAGCATTAAAATGGTTGCAAACGTTTTCAAAAGTTTTCTCTAACCCCCTTCCCATAACAACAACACACAAACATTAAGAAGAAGTGCACCCTTGATAGTCTTTAAGGAATTTTCCTTGATATAGGAATAGGATGTCTTCCATCAAGCTACTTTCTAGAAAAGTTTATATCTTATAGAATTAGTGTGTACGGAAATGGAGAAATTCCACACATAATAGATGCTGATGCTGTCATCTTGTCAAAATGTTAAGCTGACTGGTAGGCTCATTTTGTAGTCTGACTTTACGACAACGCATTCTAAGATGAAATTTACTAAATGCATTAATATGAGTATACTAAGGGGAATATGGAAGATAGTTTGAGATTCAAAGTTAAACAATCTTTGAGGATTTGTATGTAAACGTAGTAACCTAATATCTTTAAGGAACTTTTACCAAAACCATATAATGTTTGATGGTAAAATTATTTTAAAGATGCAATATAGTTAAATCTGTTTTACCACTGAGTCAGGGGGTAGTAATTTCCTTGAGCTGTATGAAGTAAATTAAATTCTGAGAAAATGTTTGTAGAACTTTTTCTTAGAAAGATAACATGATGAGTTTGAACTTTGTTTGCCAAAATTTTCATCATAAATAATATGTCAAATTTTATTTTTTTTTTAACATTTAGGAATATTTTCAATAATAATGCAGGCCTTTGCCTGTAATTGGTGCAAGCCATTCAGACGAAAATAGTTTTGCAAATCTTACTTTGGAATAATAGAAATAAATTTAATTCGACTCACAATAGTTTTTTTTTCAGATTTTTACTTGCCATTATGGGTACTATAAGAGTATAAGGCAAGTTTTGGATTCGTGCAAAAAAAAAATTTTAGATAACAATCAAACATGATATTACGATGATAGAGAACACCAAAAAAGTAGGTGGCACAGTTCTGTCTGTCTGTCTGTCTGTCTGTCTGTTCGTCTACAGCCTAAACGGCTCGATAGATTTTCTTCAAACTTGGAACATAATGGTTTTTGGTGATTCTGCCGACACGTTTTTTTCATTTTTTTTAGAACCAAAAATAACGGTACCTGCCATACAATTTTTTCTTGTCAATTTTACATAATCGCTTTTTTCTCAAAAACGGCTCGACAACTTTTCTTAAAAAAAAATCAGTAAATTTATTTTAGTAAAGGTTTTCCTTTGGATGGAAAATCATTTTTCAAAAATGGTTATTAATGGTACCTCCAAATGGTAGAACCATTTTTTTAATTTTTGATTTTCTTCAAAACGGTACGACCGATTTCAATCATTTTTTTTATACAGAAGCTCTCAAAAAAATATAAATAGTTTTGTGTACAAACATTTTTGAAAAAATATTTTTTGGAATTTTAAAAAATGTTTCAAATTTTATTTTTGAAAATCTAATATTTTGAAAACGACATGATCAATTTTTTTGAAACTCGATATTTAAGAGTTTTTTAGTACTCTCTACAATATTTTTAGAAAAAATTTTACATTTATGAAAAAATAACGGTACCTTCCATACAAAAGTTAAAAAACCGCAAAGGAAAACATTTTTTTCTCAAAAACGACTACGATTTTGATTAAACTATTTTTATAGACTAAAATTAGTACGATCTACAACCAAAAATTATAAAATTTTACACTTAGCAACTATTAATAGTACCTGTCATAGAACGTATTTTTTTATTTTGAATTTTCTCGTTTTCGGCTTAACGAACTTAGATGAATTTTTTTATATACAAAATTCAGATAAGATCAAATAATATTGCATTTCAAAATTTTGAAAAAAAAAAGTTTTTAGATTTTTAAAAAAAGTTTCAAAATTTTTTTTTTTGAAAATTCGATATCTCAAAAACACGTTGCCAATTTTTTTTCAAATTTTATTATTATATGCACATAAATATATACTTTAGATTTGCATACCAAAATTTGTTCTTAAAAATGTTTTAAGAGTTTCATATACAAAAAATTATTTTTTTTTAAAACTGCTCCAACGATTTAAAATTTTGTTTTCTATACAATCATATTCAATCAGGAATTAAGATGGCATTCTTCTTTTTCACCTCAAACTATCAAAAGAGTGGTTTTAGCCAATTTAAATGTCGTATTTCATGCTTCTCTACATTTTTCTCTCATAATTTCATGTTTTTATATACAATTTTCTTAAATCCGCAGGGTCTTGAACATAAGAGCAAGTACGTGCGACCCAGTCGTGCATTTTATTTTTGTAGCCCAGGAAAATTAGACTTCCAATTCGATGGAGAACTATGTTTTGTCGTCTTAAATATTTCCTAAAAAGTTCCGTAAATTTGAGCCGGGGCTATATTTTTAAGAGGGGGTAAAAGGGGATAAATTCAGTCTTTTCTTAATTTCTCGAAAAATTACTCTACAGAGTTGTCTAATAACTCATTTTATAGATAATTTTATTGACTAAATGTTACTCACTCATGATTTCGTTGTAAAATGAAATTCCTTTAAGTTGTTGAATAAAAACCAAATCACTTTCCTTTTCAACGGCCTTCCCCTTTTCCCGGCAACCCCAAAAATTCGGTTTTATAATGAGTAGATGTAGCCAAATACAAATCGTACAAAAGATTTTGCCCATCGATTAATGAAATTTTAATACATTTTTTGACAAAATTTGCTCCACCATGAAGTTCTTGCACGATTTTCTCTGAATCTATTGATTTTTCATACAATCAATAGATTCAGAGAAAAAGGTATGTTTATATTTTTTGTACAGAATCACCTAAGCTATAATTTATACCTTCAACTTTTTACAGAAAAAACTGATAGTTTCCGAGAAATTAAGAAAAATTAAGAAATAACTGATGTAGCCAAAACTTACAGAGCTTTTAAGGGAACGCTTAAGACGACAAATCAAAGCTCTCCACCAAAATTCAACTTTGTCGGAATCTTTCGACGTTATGCCATTTTTTTGTCTAATTTTCCTGAGCTATTTTGTTTTTGAATTAATTCAAAAACCAATCATTTGGCAAAATATCTCTCGCGGATTTGATATTGCTTTCTAGCTATATGAGGTGGAATTCTTTGGTTTTGCATTATTGTTTTCAGCTGTATAGCTGATTTCAATATTTTTTTTCATTTAGAATACAGAAGCTTATAAAAAAAATAAAAAGCATATTTTGCACCAACCAAAATTTTCCAAAACTATTTTTTGGATTTCTTAAAAAAATATTCAAAAATTTTTTTTGTTCGATGCTGTGAAATCCAAAGAAATTTTAGATTATCGATTATTTTGATTAGCAAAACCATTAATTGCAAAAGAAGCAGCAGTCTAACCTACCTGCCCTCAGATATGCAGCCTTTTAAATCCAATCTGTATTGAGAGACTTGTTGAAATGTATAAAAGGATATAGAGAAGAACATTTGTTTGGGTAATCGACGTCGACGGTTGCGGTGGAAGCCTGTAATAAGGAGATTTCAGATTAATGAGACTAGCAATTTAAGAAGATTGTACATTCAAAAACTTTCTCAAAACTGCTGCATTCTTAATAAAAGATATTTTTCCGCAGTCATCAAAAATCAACCATTCGACAGAAAAAATTAAACTTTGCATTCAAACTTCCTTCTTTCAATATGCTAAATATTACGTAAATAAGAAAACATCAGATGTAAAATAAATGCAGACGTTTTGAAGTCTTTTATATTGCTTTTGATGGTAAATATTTCTCATTGACTATACATAAGTTATAACGAGAAGGAAAAAATAAATAAGGGAATAACCCCAGTGCTGCAACCAAGATTTAATCATCAGAGGAGGTTTCAAAACATTTTCATATTTTTTAGTTGATGATTTAAAACATATTGGGTTGCCCACGAAATTATATTTTTAAATGTTTTTTTTTTCTCATTTAATATTTTATCGCATCCCAACTATACATAGTCAGAATAAAGCTATCCTAGCGCTAGCAGTCTTAAATGATAACAACTATCCTCTTGCTTCTATCATATGTTTATTTTATCTGGCACACGGATAAAGAAATTATTCAATTGATAGTTTCTATTCTTATTAATAAATATATTTTGTTTTCTGATGTTTTTCCAGAGTTGCGATATATTATGCATTTATCGATACTATATGGCAGGTTATGCATTCGAGATTGCATTAAACTCGAGATTTTGATCATCAGACTTGTCATTACGATGATATGGAAGATGAAAAAATGGGGTATAACAATGTCTGTCTTTTCGATGTTCTTCAAATTTGGTGCATAGAAGTTTTTGGTCATTCCCACCACACGTTTTTTTCACTTTTTTTTAGAACCAAAAATAATGGCACCTGCTCTACCAATATTTTTAGCAATTACTCAGAATCCTATTTTTCTCAAAAACGGATCCACAAATTTTCTTAAAAAAAAATCATTAAATTGCTCTTATTAAAATCTACTTTTTGGTTGAAAACCATTTTTAAAAATCCTAATGGACTTTCTTGAAAACGGCGTGAATGATTCTACACATTTTTCTTATGCTGAAGGTCCCAAAAAATTCAAACATAGTAGATATTGTGTACCACAATTTTCAAAAAGTTATTGTTTTTTTTTTTCTTCAAAACTCAATATTTTTTGAAAAGAACACAGTCGATTTTTTTGGAAATTATTGGTATTTAACGGTTTTTTACACCTTTTACAGTATTAAAAAAAAATCTTACATTACTCTGTATTCCATTATTCTGTTTTCCCATTAAATCCTGAATTCTGTGCTTCAAAATGCTGTAAGTGCCAACATTCAGTTTTCAAAAATTCTGTATTTCAAAATTCTGTAAATCTAATTATCTTTTTTGTAAACTCTAATATTTCTACAATGAGAACTTAGGTGCTAGTTATAGCTATCATTGAAACCCATCATTGAAAACTTTAATGAATAATTTTGAAACGTTTTGGAATTAAAATCATTTATTATTTTGATGGACAAATAAAGCTTAAGACTTAAATAATATTTCTAGCCAAAAAAAATAGTTCAAATAGGCCCAATTTTCCACATAAAACGACTTTTTTTATTTCAATGATTGAACTACCTTACCATAATGATCATTGAAACATTAAAAGTTTTTTTTTGTGGAAAGTTGAGCCTGTTTGAAATTTTTATTTAATTAGAAATATTAATTAAGTCTTGAGGTTTTTTAGTCCACTTACACTGTCTTCTGAAGATTCAGTCCTAGTCCTGGTGTTTGGTTTTGGGCAATGTGGCTTCTGATGGTTGTGCCTTGAAAACTGGTCCTGTTATTCTGACATTAGGTATGAGTATTATGTTTTAAGCGTCTTAAAAAAAAACAGCATGCTTAAACGCTCTGGTACTACGCCCCTGGTGGCACTCACAACAACAGGCTAGAACGCTCTGGTACATCAGCAGGTACTACGCCCCTGGTGGCACTCAAAACAGCAGGCTAAAACGCTCTGGTACATCAGCAGGTACTACGTCTCTGGTGGCACTAAAAACAGCAGGCTAAAACGCTCTGGTAGATCAGTAGGTACCAAAGCCCCTTGTGGCAATTAGGACGTTTTACTTCGAACTAAGACCCCTTACCACTGCTGGGGGGAAGCCTTAGTAAGAAATAGCTGGGAAATCTCTCCAACCTAGACTTTCGACGAAACCCCTTACCACTGATGGGGAAGCTTCGAGAAAGCGATAAAGCTATATAACCAGATCGTATCAAATTGACTACGAGCTACGACCAGAAGTATGTACATAATATATATAATTAATTAAACCAAATTTACTATAATATTGTCGTCTGACTTATCGTATGACCAAAGAGGTGCTTTTCGGGAAAAAGTGATGAACGAATAATGATAATGCAGATTTTACTGTGACGTCACGTATTCATAGTGTGTGTGAATTAAATGTAGTGTGTAGAGTATTAAAGCCAAGATGAGAGCGAGAGGTCCTTTTGGTGACTTTTGGGGAAACTCTCATTTTCTCAACAAAAAAAAAACGCAGAAGCCCTGTAGTCGAACCGAGGCTTTGAAGACAACATATCGGTTCCAGACTATTGTCCAGGCGGGGGGAGGGGATCACGTTCTTCATAATTAATTGTACCTCACTCAAAAAATAATTTTCTTATCGCAAAACAGAGGAACGTCAGCATATACAAAAACAAACGTTATATACCCAATATTTTGTTGCCAAGTTACTAGGTGGGCGAGTGCAAGCAATCAAATTCTCCGGCAAATCGAAGCAAAATGTTCGCTCTGAGACGAATCTCTAAAATTAGGAATCTCACGCAAGATTTTAATTGAAATTTTTGTATTAAAGTGTATTTGCCGCAATGCAATCAAGTTTTGCGAGATTTTAATCTGTGAGATTTAAGTTGCAAGATTTTGTAAACGCACGGTATTGTTTAAGGTGAGATTTTATAGTTGCAAGATTTTATAACGCGAAATTTTAATTTTCAAGATTTCTTACCTAACCAGATAGGCCTCTAAATCGTGATGAGAGGTCAATTAGTTTCAGTAATCGGATACCTATTAGTATTGATGTATATATGTTTTGTAGAAGTAGTGACTCGTGGCAAAATGGTTAGTGCGTTGAACTGTCATGCTGAAGGTGTGGGTTCAATTCCCCGCCATGCCATTTAAAAACAGAACTGTTTTATCCGAGGTACTGCCTCTTGCAATAAACTGACAAATCCTCCAAGATTATACTTGTCATGAATAAGTGCTTCTCCTAGCCGTTCAGACTCGGCAAAAAACTGTGAGTCACCTTCATTCCTGCCAAGAACACGCACTCAGGAATGATTGAGAGTTGTAAGTCACTAGGCCCTGGTTCTCCACGAATGCCATCCAATTTATATTTTTTCTTATTTAATGAATTTTAAAAGTTTTTTTTAAAGTCACTCAAGGTCACTAAAAATTGTAGGTCATTTATGTTATCCTTAAAAAACAATTACCAATGAAAGGTCACTAAGTGGTCATAAAAGTTTAGCTAGTTTCAGCAATTGATAGATTTTTGTTCCAAATTTTCTAAGCTTTTGTCAGAGTGGTTTCAGAACCTCATTTATGGGTATTCGTATTCACAAAAAAAACCGTATACCTTCCATCCGAAAGGCTACTGAATCAAACTAATACTGTGAAATGGGCATATTTGTTTTATAATTCCTAAGAGAAATCTATGCCTGACCTATTACTGAAACCTGAAACTAGCTGAATTTGTATGACCATTTAGTGAGTGACCTTTTCAAAGAAAAAAACTGATTACTTACTCAAGCTAAGCAGGCCTCAATTATCTCTCATGGTTGGTGTCCTTACGGGCCACAACTCAATGGTAACCCACTTGAATAGAATGGGCATCAGCTCATCGGACTTATGTAATAAATAAATAAATAAATTGGGTGGCGCAACAGCTCGAGGAGAACCAGGGCCTATAGTGACTGACAACTCACAACCATTCCTGTGTGCGTGTTTGTGGGGCAGGAATGGAGGGGACCTACAGTTTTTTGCCGAGTCCGAACGGCTAAATGAGAAGCACTTTTTCATGACAAGTATACTCTTGGAGGATTTGTCAGTTCCTCGCAAGAGGCAGTACCTCGAATAAAACATTTCTGTTTTTAGGTGGCACGGCTGGGAATCGAACCCACACCTTCGGCATGACCAGTCCTACGCACTAACCATCAAGCCACGAGGTACTACTTATCGGACTTATGTAGAGGGTGTCATGATGAAGAGGCAGAGGAGGGCTCCCCTCATTTCCTTTGCGAATGCCCCAGCCTAGCTAGAACCAGAAAAGAGGCCCTTGGAGAATACTTCTTCGACGAACTGGGCGACACCTCTGTCTTACCACTAAAGAACATCCTGAAATTCATTTAGAACTCAGGATGGTTCAAGGAGGCCCCTAACACCTAAAACTTCCTATTAACTCCCTCCCTATCCCTCCTCACTAACCACCTATACCCCGGGGAGCGCAATGGATCCTACGAGATCCGAGTGAGATGGTGCGGCTTGCCGTATTATCACCCCTTCCAACCTAACCTAACCTAACTTGAGTGACCTTTGAAATGGCATACCTATATATAGGGTAATATGATTCCAGAGGCCTTGGCTATTTAGGAATATCAAATTGATAGCTTAAACTTACATAATGTCAATAATCGATTTAATTTTTGTTTACATGGAATTTGTAAAAAAGGACATTTTGCTGTCTAATTTTGTGTTCAACAATTTTGACAAAATTATTAACTATAACAATAAAATTTAAGTTAAAATAAAGTTGAATTTTTGTATTACTCCTTAAAACAAATTATTAATTTAACTGAACGAAAAACGCAGTGTTTGCAATTTATATGCTTAAATGAAAATTGTTTTTGTTTCACTGGAGGAAGAATCATTTTTGTGACGTCTTTTTTGCGAACGGTGTGTTTTTACTCGTTTTTTTTTTTTGCACTGTTTATAGATGAATTCTGACCATTGGGTAGTGAAAACATTTTTTAATGATAAAATGCGTATATTTTAAGGTGCAGGGAATTAAGTCCCCGGGAAGGGGAACCAAGTCCACCGAGGGACTTAGTTCTCATAGAAGGTGGGAACTAAATTCCTCAAAAACTGAGTGGTGTTACTTCCCTTTAAATGTGGATTTAATTCCCACTTCCAATTAAAAAAATCAATCTTATTAATAAAATAGAAAAACTTTTCACACTTGTTGGATATATACAATAAACTCAAAGTTTCCTGAAATCCAGATTCTTTACATGCAAAAGAAACTTTAGTTCCCATTAAATGAGAACTAAGTCCCTCGGTGGACTTGGTTCCCGGGGACTTAGTTCCTTGCACCATATTTTAAATGTATTTATGCTAGGGAAAAGCACCAAGGGAGGCATGACAAACAGATAATTTTCTCCTTATATAGACCAGAGCTTCGAATATGTATGTCTAGTCTGACCAGAACTATAGATGACAGACGACATCGTCGATTCCATGCGGAAAGCTATTCCACTGTCACTTAAAAGATACAGGCAGAAATGCCTTAGTGCCACAATACTCTCCCCTTCTCCTATAAGAGAAAAAATGTATCCCTCACAGAGATTTTAATATCTTAAGCTTCCAACATTTTCAGCAGACAACAAAAGTTTTAAACCAAAAAATTGTTAGCAACTCCCAAAGCATATAAGTATAATTGATGTTAAGTGTAGGTAGGTATACATAACAAATTAATATAATTAATCGTTTTTTATATAAATCTTCATTTTCCATGTGCAGGTTTCCAACTTATGAACAAAAAAATAATAAAAATAAACACAACACTTAACCTTTGTACAACACCAATTAAAATTTTTTGTATATCTGCAAGTCAAAGTACATTGCGCGGTAGATATATTACCATTTTTATTTTTTAATACAACCTTTTGAACAAAAACAATGAGGTTTTCATTCTTATTTTTCAACACATAATAAACATTCATTCCCCCCAAATGTGTCATTAACATTTGAAAATGCGATGCTTTAGCACGCTTTTTGTTTTTTCATGCAGAAAATACCTGACATTTACACCACAATTACAAGGATTATTCTCTCTAAGCATAAAACCAAAGCCACATAACCTTCCAACCGAAAACTATTGACCTACTTCATACTATAAATCTACTTTATGATGCCCCCATAGAAATTTTCTCTCACAAGTACGAGTATAATAGCATAACAAAAAATTCCTCAAAACTGCTCATATAAAAATATAATACTCATTTTTTTTTTTGCATACAAATCTCGTTTACAAAATTCACACCAGTTTTTTTTTTGCTATCAAAAAAAAAAAAACAACCAACAAAATAAACCTTCACCTGGCTCTGAGTTTATTTGCCAAAGATCAAAAGGATTCGTTTTTGCACAACGAACGCCCGCTTAAGGGAATAACGATATAGATCCAAGGCCCGCCCGCCAGCCACCACTGCTAACCACACTTTAGTAAATTATTCTTAAAGCACTATCTCTAAGCCACAGCACTCCTGCTCCTGGCAGAAGTTCATTTCACAAAGGCCATGGTAAAAAAAAATATATATCTAGATGTGAGTATGTAAATGGAAAGTAGATATAAATTCAAGATTCTATATTATTACGTCAAGAGTGAGGGAAAATCGAAAAAAAAAATTATAAACGCCCTCGATTATTCCAAGGAGCACACATATTTTTATTTTTACCGGCATCGTCATGGGCAGAAGAAATGTACCTAAAGTTCTGGTTTTTTTTTCTTCAAACATGGCCAGGACCATGACAATTGGCTCCTATATTGAATAAGGTAAAGGTACACACACGCAAAAAATCACAGACCACCGCCGCGTGCCGTAAAAACGTTTTGAAGCACGTGAAAATTAAAAAAAGATTTTATGACAAAGTCATCTCGCCAACAATGTCCCAAAGGACGATGGGGACAAAAATAGGAGTAACAACCTACCACTAACGCAAGCAAAACAAAGACTATGATATCGCTGTGGGTGGGCTAATGGGCGAAGCACCTGCAAGCCAAGCAAGAGTGTGGAAAAGAAAATCGATTGCTCATTTAAATTCCGTTGATGTCAAAAAATCGTTTTCCGCCACTTGCTGCTTCCAGATCAACCAACAACGTGAGGAACAACAAATTTTGCAGGATGCTCCTGCTCCCATCTCGAAGCTTGAATGGATGGATAGGATTTTTTTTGTTTGGTTGATGAAGAACAGAGGGTGTTCTTAATAACAGTGAATATGTATAAGTTGCCTTTTCCCAAAAAGTCGTGACATATTTTTAAATATTTCATTGGTGCCTTTAACCTTTTTTTTTGTTGGCTTACCTTAAACAACTCGGAACCGAAAAGATAAATATATTCCAAAGCAGAATATTGGCGCAAGGAGATATGCGTCGAATTTATATTCAATTTTTTTTTTGGTTTCGGCTTTATAGAGTACCTCACGCTCAAGTGAGTTTTTTTTTTTTTGTGTTTGTCAAAGAAAATCTCATCTAAACTAGCATTACCTTTTTGTCAGTATGTAAGCCTCTACCTCTACAACAAAAAAAAAGTCAACAATATTATAAGTAGCAAACGAGACCATAGGGTACCAAGATGATGGTTACAAGACCTGAAATGAGAAGTGAGTTGTTTTGTTTGCATCTCAGGTGCGCTAGTCCTGTTGCTGGGGAATATTTTTTCTCGGAAACTAACTTTTATTCAAATGGGAATCAGATCCAATTTTACGATGTGAAATTATTTCCCAATGGAAGTTGAAAATCATTTATTCAGAGTTTTATTGCTATAGAAAAATTCTCATTCTCAATTATTAGGAGAACATTCTGCAATTGGACATTAAATTTAAATTTACAATTTTTTATTACATAAAACATTAATATACCCAACTCTAGCTCTAGCTCTCAAATAGGTACCTAAGCTAGCTCCCTTGTGGGTGCACGTAGCGTGATTAAAAATATGACGTGAAAAAGATTGTAAGACGTGTTCCTTTGCTAATTCACTTTGTGGGGACGTTAGTTGGTAGGTACTGTACATGTAGTTGGGCTTATAACAAAGCAAAAGGGCATAACTTTGATAGTCTGTTTTTTTTTTTATAATGAAAAAGAGATCCTTACTGGACTGTACACATAATGGATGCATATAGTTTGGCACGTTTTTCTTGGGTGAACTTTTTTAAAAGCTTTTAATATTTTTAGAGGGTTAGTGATGATGATGCTTGCTAATAAGTTATAATTTCTAAAATATATCTGCAAACCAAAATTCTCAAGAGAAAAGTCTCGAAAGAAGGATGTCAGTGGACGATTTTATTGCTTCTTTTAGTGCCTGCACACGCATCTTCTTTTGTATTCGACAAATATGGAGCATTTAATAATTTCAAGAGATTTTATGATTTCCTTATTTAATTGCTTATAGGAACTATAATGGTTGACTAAAATTCCTGGAGTATTATGACTCCTAGCTATAGTAATAAAACTTTTTGTTTATAACTCCTAAAACTAAAGAATAAATTAAATAAAGTGAACCCACTCCTTAGTAACATATTGCCTTTCATAAGACTCTCCAAGAGTATTAGTAGATTAACCTATTGGAAGTTGAAGAGTTAAAAGTACTCTGTTTGTTAGTATTCTTCTAGATTCTTATAAGAGTTTTTAGAGCTTCAAGCCAATACCAATACGATCTCGGTACAATAAAATATTTTTACAGTAGAAACAATGAGAGGAGCGAAATCGTATCAGGTATTATTGATGTGAATATACTCATTGTTTCTTGTGTAAGAACATTTTAATGAATCGGGAATTGGGAGGGACTTTATCAATATTAGAACTAAAATGTGAATCTGGCCTTAAACTCCCTAGTTACTAGAAATAATTTTATTATCTTAAAGCAAGAATAAAAAGTTTTATATGAAGTTTGTACTCTCCTTGTTTAGTTTTACTATAAAATGAAAGATGTCTGATCAGACACTTGCCATGAGCGTACGTCTCTTCCCATGGGAGTATGCTTAACTTCAATAAGGTAATTTTTGTTGATATCTCCCACAATCAGTAAGTATTTTTTCGAGAGCATTTATCAGTTATGGTGTTTGGGTTATAATTATGGTGACATTATTATAATCATTAATTTTCACACAAGTGGACACTATTTTACTGTAGAGCAAGAAAGAAGTTTTTTTTTTTTTTATGTACCTATTTTTTTTTTTTTTTTTTTTTGCATTTCAAGTCAAAACAATATCTAACGAATGCAAAACTGTGATAAAGTTCGACGGGAACTGTTGTTTTTATTTTCACTTTGATGGTGACTACGCAATATTTAGAAACAACACAATTTGTTCCGTTAAAAGGTTTGGAAGACTTTTGAAAATTTGGTGAGGAAAAACAGTTTGGTAAAGCAACTTGGAAATTTACAGGAATAATGTACAACTCGTATTAATTTGAATAAACTGAAACTGAAACTGAATATTAATGCTAAGAAAGTGTACAAATCTGCGTACCAATACAAGTGACGCAATCAATAATATATTTGCAATAAAATAAAATATTTACTGAAAGACCACAAAAAGTCGTTTAATACTTTTTAGTACTTTTTTCAAACTGACGGTGGAAGGCCAAAAAAAAATTCTACAATGTATACAAATCTTGTAAAAACTTTCATCAAATTTTCAAAATTGTGCTTAAATTTTGTATGAGGTCCTTCTTTGTTGAGATATTGGTAATGAAAGCCAGGTAGGTGAACATTGAAATAAAGTCAAGTAAACAAGTTTTCTGACATTTGATTGACTCAAAAAAAAAAAAAATTATCCATAACAATGACGACCTTCAAGAAAATAAAAAAAGAAATGTTTTTCTCGTGTTATTTGCTGTTTTACCGCAATAACGGTACTGCAAGCAAAAATTATTAATAAACAAATTTTGCAAGAAATATAATATCAACTCAATACGATCACTCACCACAAAAATACAGCTCTTCAAAAAACATTAGCAAAAATTGAAAAAATTTTGTTCTTTAAATTTTTTTGACTAGTGTAATTTTTACATTTTTATCTCAAAAAAAAAGAAAAAAAAAAAACAAAACGCTTTCAAAACGCTGTGTTTTATTTCATTAATGGCCGATTTCACGAAAGGATTTTAATTATTTAGAAAGCCTTTTAGCCTTTAAATGATGTTTTTTGGTTTCACCATATGCTTTTATATTTGGAAAGATTTTAAATGCCCTTGTAAACTAAAAGCTCGTTTTTGTCTCATTAAATTTTAAAAGCCTTTTTTGTTAAGACATTCCAGTCAACAACAGCTGATATTTTGCTGTCAGAATAATTGTCCCTCATCCATAATGCTTTTTCACCTTTTCTCATAGACTTCGCATGTGCGAGGGAAACAACCTCTTTTATTGAATCCAGGGATGTGATCAAACTCAGTCAAATTAAAATATCCCTAAAATATTCCTTTTCTACATTGGTGAAACTGAAAAATTTTAAATGTCTGATAAAATTTAGAAGGAGTTTAGATAAAAGTAATTTTAGTGTTTGTTTATGAAATTGGCCATAAATCTCCTTATAGTCTGGTCAGGAAACCGATTCCCGTGCGTTTTGTGGTGGGGACGTTTTTTATGGCTGGAATTCATTCCATACACATTAAAGATGAAATTTAGCTTGGGAGTAATTTTTAAATTACGTCGCTTGCACCCTATTTTGAGAAATAGCACGATGTGCTTCGACACCATTTAAAACTGGGTCGCACGTACTTGCTCTTATGTACAAGACACTGCGGGTTTTAAGAAAATTGTATATAAAAACATGGAAATTATGAAAGAAAAATGTAGAAATGTAGCATGAAATACGACATTTAAATTGGCTTAAACAACTCTTTTGACAGTTTTAATTGAAAAAAGAATGCCATCTTAATTCTTGATTGAATATGATTGTATGGGAAAACAAAATTTAAAATCGTTGAAGCGGTTTTTTAAAAAATTAATTTTTATATATAAAATTCTTAAAACACTTTTAAAAACAAATTTTGGTGCGAATCTAAAGTATATATTTATGTGGATATAAAAAAAAATAAAAAAAAAATGTCAACCTGTTTTTGAGATATCGAATATTCAAAAAAAAAAATTTTAAACTTTTTTTAAAAATCCAAAAACTTTTTTTTGAAAATTTTGATATGCAATATTATTTAATCTTATCTGAAATTTGTGTATAAGAAAATTCATCTAAATCCGTTTAGCCGATATCGAGAAAATTCAAAATAAAAAATACGTTCTATGACAGGCACTATTAATAGTTGCTTAGTGTAAAATTTTATAATTTTTGGTAGTAGATCGTACTTATTTTAGTGTATGAAAAAAGTTTAATCAAAATCTTAAGAGCCGTTTCTAAGCAAAAAACTATTTCCCTTTGCGGTTTTTTAACTTTTGTATGGAAGGTACCTACCGTTATTTTTTAATAAATTTAAATTTTTTTTAAATACGATTATGTAAAATTGCTGAAAAAAATTGTATGGCAGGTACCGTTATTTTTGGTTCTTAAAAGAATAAAAAAAACGTGTGGGCATGGGCAAAATCATAAAAATCCACTATGTACCAAATTTGAAGAAAATCGATTGAGCCGTTAGGCTGTAGACGAACAGACAGACAGACAGAATTGTGCCACCCACTTTCTTGGTGTTCCCTATCATCGCAATATCATGTTTGATTGTTATCTCAAACCTAACCTAACCTAAGGATATAATCTAACCTAACCTATATCGCAAGTAAAAATGGCGCCCAATCTGTGGAAAATGGTAAATTAAACAAATACTCGTAAGCTACCTGGAAAATTCCCATAGTCAAAATAACGATTTAAGTCTTCAAAGAAAGGTTGTTAATAGACGCACTTTGGGTAAAATTTCAATGTTGCCACTTTTCGGGAACATGCTTTTTTCGGACTTCCACTTATTTGGTAATTTTTAATATTTGAACATGAAAAACTACCGGAAACGCCACGGGATGGATAACGGTTGACATCGTTATAGATATTGAGTATGTAGAAGCACCTTCGGTTAATATTTCAGTTTTGCCACTTTTATGGGAACATACTTTCATATGTCAAAGGGTGGAATTTACACTTTTTTAGTGTTCTTTAAATATTATTAACGTGAACAAAAATGTGGAAATGCCTCCTATTTAATAGATAGGTGTTAAAATGTCAGTGTTGCTACTTTTGGGAAACATCCTTTTTTGGTGTCAAAGGTATTGGCAAAGGTCCCATTTTATTGGTAATTTCTAGTATTTTATAACGTGAGAAAAATTGCGGAAATCACTCCAGATGCCAAACACATGTTGGGAAAAAAGTTGCAAGCTTTTTCGTATTCAAAATATGCAAAATTTACAAAAACATCGGATTCCCACCCTTGTTTTCCCGAAAAGTGGCCCAAATGACATATTTTACCCGCCTGTGTGTCTATTTAACACTTATCTTTCAAGACATGAACCGTTATTTTTCCAAGACACGTTTGACGTCCAGTTTCCAAAACTTTATTCACGTTAAAAACTACAAAAAAAAGGGGAAGCTCCATATTTTAAAATTTTAAATAAAAGTGCGTCTACTTAAAACAAATTTTTCAAAATATTAAATTTGTTCCCAACACACGTTTGGCATATAGAGGTGTTTCCGCAGCTTTTTTCATGTTCAAAATATTAAAAATGATCAAAAAATGTTGAAATAAAAAAGTATGTTCCCGAAAAGTGGCAACATTGAAATTTAACCAGAAGGTGCGTTTGACCTTTACCTTTCGGTTAAGACATTATATAAATCGTAGTTTTGATCATGGAAATTTTCCAAGTAATTTACGAGTTTTTGTTTAATTCACCATTTTCCACATATTAGGCGCCATTTTTGAAAATGGCTTCCAAGAAACAGGAATACAACAATGGCTTCCAAGGTACAGGATTATAAAAATGACTACCAAACTAAACTTTATCCCTAGTGTGTAAGGAATAAATTTCAGTCATGAAAAAAAAGGTTTCCGCCAAAAATCACACGGGATTCGGTTTCCTGACATCACTATTAGATAGGTTCTTTGGACTCTCTTCTGATAGGTTTTATTGAATATTGTCCTCTGATTGCAAGAACTAAGTAACTCAATTTTCAATTTATACAATATTTCGGCAGAAACGGTATTATTTCTGGCAGTTTTCAAGACTTTTCGTCCAATTTCTTTCTACCGTAGACAAATATATGATATTTGTGAAGTTATAAGAAACATTCAAGTTTAACTTTTAATCGTTCTCTAAGCTCGGTATCTATGAACTTTGCTATCTCCAAAAATTTATAAAATCAAGCTACTTAGTTCTTGCAATCAAGGAACGATATACAGTCGCTCCCTCAAAATCAAACTTACTCTTAGTCGAATTTTCATCTAACTCGAATTTTGTTCCGCCCTCAAATTTCCAACTTCTGTTTTAACTTCTGTGTAGTTTTTGCAAAACTCACTCTAATTCGAACTTATTTTGATATCTCATGAAAATTCGCTTAGAGGAAGTTTATTGAAGTTGAAAATGAGGCGAATAAAAGAACAATATTACGTTCAAGGGTTTTTATTATTGAACTACATATGTTTTTTTGTTTTGTTTTTTTACAACGACATCCAGCACCAAGGTACATAAGCGCTAGGGAAATCCTGGATATAGCTCCAACAACCAACGATGAAGCAGTACCCTTCTACTCTGACCCAGGGTTGGCACATTATCGTGGCTAAACACCAACTCTACCCCCACCCTAAATAAATATACCGCCACTGGACAACCGGGATTGAACAACCCGAGGACGACAAAGCCAAGCCGACTTTTATGTTAAGTTTTTACATATATTATAAATAATCAATGTATAGCGTTAGGCCCCTTATGTGCCAACAAAATCTTATTATTTGTCAAAAATATATATCTTATAGTTATAAATTATCTTTTAAGCCAGTTGTAAATAGAAAAACTAAGCCGAATTTTACAATTTTACACGCAAATTTTTTTGACAAAAATTAAATTTCCTATCGAAATGGATGGCTAACTCAAATTTTATACATAATTTTAGCTGGAAAAGTTTACAAAAATCAACCGAAAAATCAAAGATTAAAATTAAGATTAATTAATAAAGATAACCATCAACCAGCAGATTGAAACCCTTTATATTTTTGTTGAAAATGAGTGCTCGAAAAGTCATGCAACTTATCAAAAAAGGCTTAAATAAACGACACTACACACAAGGACCAGTGTTTCACGCAAGCAGAAAATGAAATAAAAACACCGGTCTCTCAGAAGGATATAGAGAGGAGCCAGAAGAACATGCGATGGAGGAAATAGAGAGTAAAAGGTTTTAGCAGGAATGAGGCTCCAAAGTTTTACCAGAATATAAAAAATACCTCTCAAGGTTACAGCCGTAGAATCGAACTTTGGAAAAAAGGCAATGAACTTATTAAGATCGACAACATGGTCGAGGATTCTAAAACCACGTTTACTTACTTACTTATCCGGCTCCCGATCCATGAAGGGTCTCTGCCTGAGATATTGCGGTCTTCCATCGGTTGCGGTCCCTTGCACGCTCCCTCCAGTCGTCGAGACCAAGCGCTCTTGCGTCTGTGACCGCCTGGTCCCTATAGCGGAGGTTCGGTCTTCCTGGTCGTCTCGAACCTGGGGGCTGGGATTCGAAGATTTTCTTGGCTGGAGCGTTGTTGTCCATTCGCTCAATGTGGCCGAGCCAGTGTAGTCGACGTGTTTTGGCTCTTTGGACTACATCCACATCTTGGTACAGCTCGTACAGTTCACGATTGAATCTTCTCCTCCAATCGCCCTCTTCGCATATAGGACCAAATATCCGCCGAAGAATTTTTCTCTCGAAAGTGCCCAGTATCAATTCCCCTCTTTTACTTATCGTCCAGCACTCGGCGCCGTAGAGTAGAACTGGTAAAATTAGCGTTTTGTATAGCGTGCACTTTGTCTTTCGGGAAAGGAGTTTTGAACCCATTTGTTTGGCCAAACCGAAGTAGCAGCGGTTCGCTAGGGTAATTCTTCGTCGGATTTCCACTAAGGTGTCGTTCGTGGAATTGATGTTTGTTCCGAGGTTGGTGAACTCCTTGACTACCTCGAAATTACTGCTACCAACAGTGACGTTTTGTCCTAGGCGATGGACAGATGAGGCTTTGTTTGTTGATAGCATATACTTTGTTTTGTCCTCATTCACTTCAAGACCAACGCGTTTCGCCTGTTCATCAATAGCTGTGAATGCTTCAAGTACAGCTCTTTTGGAGCGGCCGATGATGTCGATGTCGTCCGCATAGCCAAGCAGTTGAGAAGACCTGTTGAAGATAGTGCCTTCCATGTTAACACCACTCTTGCGCACTATCTGCTCCAGGACTAAGTTGAAGAAATCACATGATAGCGCATCTCCTTGTCTGAACCCTGTACACGTCTGGAATAACTCGGATGAGCTGTTACCCATTTGCACGTTGCACCGCGTATTTTGTAACGTCATGCAGCATAGCTGGATCAGTTTTTTCGGGATCCCGAGTTCCGACATCGCCAATAGAAGCTCTTGGCGACTTATGCTATCATATGCGGCTTTAAAGTCGATGAATAGGTGGTGGGTCTCGACTTGAAATTCGTTGGTCTTTTCCAGGATTTGCCTCAATGTGAAGATTTGGTCTATCGTTGATCTGCCTGGCCTGAAGCCACACTGGTACGTGCCGATCATAGTGTTGCAGAAAAGTTTTAGGCGCTCACATAGTACGTTGGATAGGATCTTGTATGCAACATTAAGCAGGGATATGCCTCTGTAGTTCTTGCAGGACATAGGATCGCCTTTTTTGTAGATTGGGCATATGGAGCTATTTGACCAGTCGTCGGGCATACTTTCCTCCTCCCAAACTTGGTTGATGAGCTGGTGCATGCACCCTACCAGGACATCTCCTCCATACTTAAAGAGTTCCGCAGGTAGGCCATCCGAGCCGGCGGATTTGTTGTTCTTAAGCTTGTGGATGGCTTTCTTAACCTCTTCAGTACTGGGCGCTGGGACTGGATCTTCATTGACTGGTCTTATGCTTCTTTGTTCCTCTATTGCCTCCTCTACATTATGCCCATTAAGCAGCTGCTGGAAATGCTGCTTAAACACGTCTACAATTCCCTGTGCTTCGGTGACTAGGTTTCCTTCGCTGTTTCGAAGAGCTTGCGTGCCAGTCCTATAACCAAATGCCAGTTGCTTGGCTGTTTTGTAGAACCGGCGGGTGTTGGTGGCGGTGCTAGACTCTTCGAGATACTTGAGCTGAGAGGCTGCGGATGCTCTTTTCTTTCTACGCAGGGTTTTTTTCTCTTTCCTTCTCTTTTCACGGTACTCCTCTCTTGCTGCTCTTGTTTTCCGTTGCAGCATTTGCATTCGTGCATTTTCCGTCTCCTGCTTCAATACCGCGCATTCATCGTCATACCACGGGTTCTTTTTTCTGGGTGGTTGATAGCCTATGGTGGTCTCGGCTGTCTCCTTAATGATGTCGCGATATTGGTTCCACTGGTTGTTGACGCTTGTGGCTGGGTTTACGGCAGAGAGTTTCCCGGTCAATTGCCCACTGTAGTCTTTGGCTTTCTCAGATGTGCTAAGGCATGCAATGTTGAATTTCTTCCTTTGGGCGGTCTTCGTTTTCTTTTCGTTGGACAGTCGGGCTCCGAACTTTGTCACAACAAGAAAGTGGTCAGAGTCCACGTTTGCGCCTCGGAAAGTTCGCACGTCCAAGATGTTCGATGCATACCTTGCGCCAATTAGCACGTGGTCGATTTGGTTGGCGGTTCGACCATCTGGAGATCGCCAGGTTGCTGTGTGTATCCTTCGCCTGGGGAACCTAGTGCTACTTATCACCGTATTACGAGCTGCAGCAAAGTCGATTAGTCGGAAGCCGTTATCTGTTGTCGTTTCGTGGAGGCTGTGCTTTCCAACTAATCCGCCAAAGATGTTTTCCTTTCCGACTTTAGCATTGAAGTCTCCGAGCACGACTTTGACATCGTACTCCGGACAGGCTCCGTAGGCTCCGTCCAGGAGGTCTCCTCCTTGTTAGACTCCTCAGCTTCATCGGTAGGGGCGTGTGCACATATAAGGCTGATGTTTTGGAAGGTAGCTTTGATGCGGATCACAGCCAGGCGATCGCTAATTGGCTTAAAATCGATTACTTTCGATCTGAGTCGATTTCCCACGACGAATCCGCATCCTAACATGTGCAGTCTTTGATGGCAGCTGTAATAAATGTCGCAATCTTTTCTTTTCGTTATACCTGATCCTATCCATCGTATCTCCTGGATCGCGGTAATATCTGCCTTGTACCGCGAGAGGACAGATTCAAGTTTTTGAGTAGCACCTGGTGTATAGAGTGTCCTTACATTCCAGGTGCATACTCGTAGGTCATAGTCCATTTTCATTCCGGGTCTGGTTGCCATTTGAGGGGGGTCGTCATCCGAGGCTTCTCGCGTCTCTCTCATAACAATTGGCTTTTTTACTGTGGTCGGGTCGTTAGCCCAACGCACTAACCTCCAATCTGTAGGGCCATGGGTTTAATGTTGCAATTCTTTCCTTGGTCAACATTCGCACTTACAAGTTTAGCAAGTCAAGGCATAAAGCCAAGACCAGTATCCGGCGGCTACCAAACGTGGAGGTATTGTAAGCACTTGATGTGTAGGAAAAGATACAGCTCGAGGCCCCCAGTTCCTACAACATCCAACCACGTTTGACAGTATCAAATCGATAGAACCACCAAGCTACTCGTTCATATAAAGAGCAATGAACAGTTTTGAAATCTCTGCCAAACTCTTTCATTTACGAAAGATGACGATGGAGTATAAACTGCTGTATGCATAATAGTTAGCACAAACTTTACTGGCACCTTTGATGTCAAAAATAGTTTTAGACCAGACGATGCTCCTGCTCTGTCAAGTGACTTCTTAAACACTGTTCTTAAAAGAATAATACAAGACTCTAGTCAACAACTGTAGCATACATTCTCTTTCTTTTTCTTCCCCTCTCTATCACATAAAACAATCTCTTCAGTCTACACCTAAGCATAGCTTTGGCGAGTTTTTATTTGAGGTTTGGCATTTTTTATCTTATTTTTATCTTCAATTTTTCTTTTCAATTTTATTTAACTTTAATTTTTATTTTTATTTTTTTAAGACTTCTGCAGAACCTGAATAACTTTCTCACACCCATAATGACAATAACGTTGCCTAACAGCCCAATGCTATTTATCATTTTAATCTATCTCAATGTTAAAAAAAAATACCACTCTCTATGCATATTCCTATAGGTGCACTCTAAGTTTAAAACACTAACGACAACGTCGACGACCTGAGACTTTGACAAATTGGAATTGATGATATAAAAACTATTCAAGAGAGATAAAATAATGTTCTTTTGTATTATTTCATTCAATAAGCATAGTTTTCGATCATCATTATATATACAGAATCGAGCATCTCATGGTACACACTGGTGCTGCTGCAGGAAAATATATGAAAATTGATTTCCTTTTGAAAATAGGTACATTCAAGAATATAAATCAAAATATATGTAGTTCCATAAAGCCTTTTAAGCTCTCGTTTGTGTCTTTACATCTCATGTCTATGATCTGCATATGAAATGTTTTTAATGAACCAAAAATCGACCGACAACAAAAAAATACTAAAGATCAACTTTCCTTTTGGGGTTTCCATGGAGTTAAAAAGGGATAAGTCAGGTACAGATGCTTTACGTTCCAGGTTCGCGGATTTGAATAAAATAACTTTGAAGCGAATATTTTCTTCTTGCACATTCCAGGATTATAGTCCTTAAAAGAGATTTATGGCCAATAAAAACAATCTCTTTATGCTGTGACATAGGTACCGCCACATCAACCAGCACCGTTGCTATTTTAATGTTTTTGAAATTATCATAATCGATTTTTCACAATTTTGTTGGTATAACTTTCGTTATTTTCTTTTGCATGATTAAATATCCTTTTTCAAGGAAATTTTTTTAAATAAAGAACTCAGTTTTGATTGTTCTTTAGAAAATGGCAACATTAATCATAAGTGACTGTTTGTTATTGAAAACTTATTTTGTTTTTTAATTTGTTTGTTTGATGTATGTTTAAAGCAATTTGTCAGTTTTAGTAAACAAAAAGATTGGCGAAATGGGATATCAATTTTGTACTTGTTTTTAATTTGATTTCTCTTTTAGAATGAAAAATTCTTTTATTTTCAGAACAAAAAAAAATCAGGGATTGGTTCAGATAAAACTAAACAAAATGCTCGGGTTACACGTACTTGCTCTTAGGTTTCACTTTATTAGAGAAAAATGTTTAAAAGCATTTAATTCATTCTTTAAAGTTCTAAAATAACTCTTTTATAGTTTGAGCTGAAGAAAAGGAGAGCGATCTAAATTCTTGAAATTTTGAAAAATGGCACCCAATCTGTAGTCAGGAAACCGAAATCCATACGCTTTAAATTATTAGGGGACATTATTTCTATATTCGCAATTTATTTTTGACATGCTAAGGATTTAATTCAGCCTGAGAGCCAAAATTGTTATCCTGTGGCCTGGACGCCATTTTCAAAAATTACTTGGAAAATTTCCATGATCAAAATAAAGATTGATGTCTTTAGAAATGAGTATTGAGGAGATGCACCTTCGGGTAAAAATTCAATACTTTTTGGGAACATACTTTTTTTAATGTCAACCTCCGCTTTTCTGATAATTGTTAATATTTAGAATATGAAAAAAGTTGCAGTATCACCTTCAGATACCAAACGTGTGCTGGGAAAATAAGTTGCAAGTTGTCGTGTTCAATAATTAAAAACTACCACCAAAAAAGTGAAAATCCCTCTCTTTGACATCAAAAACAGTATGTTTCCGAAAAGTTGCACAGCTGAAATTTTAGATGATGGTGCTTCTACTCAACACTTATATTTAAAGTTTAAAAAACATCAGCATTTGGCATCTGGGGAGGTTCGATTAGTAGTTGCCTCGATTACATTTTTATGAGTATGATGTTACCAGGACACTTTTAGAAAAAAAAAGAAAAAAAAGTATCTTATCACTAATTGCTTCTTAATTACGAATTAGTTACGCAATAAAAAAGAATTAATTGCTTTTATGGTTTGAGAGAAAACAGGTATCCTTCTAACTTCATATGAACTTAGAGCAGGTCAGCTTGCTCAAAAATGAAAAAAAAGTAAAAATGGTTATTGAGAATTAATTAATTGCGAATTAGTTACGCAAAAAACATATTAATGGGTGTCCTGCTTACTTCATATAAATTTAGCAGGACTACTTCCTCAAAAATGCAGATAAACCATCCGAAAAAAGTTGGTTATTAAGAACAACTAATTAATTGTGAATTAGTTTCGCAAAAAAAATATGCATTACGTTTCTTGCTAACTTCATAGATATGAACTTAGCACAACAAATTTCTCCACAATACAGATACAAAATCCAAAAAAAAATATTTATTGAGAACTTATTAACTGCGAATCGGTTTCGCAAAAAAAATAATTTTTTATCATTTGTGAAAAATACACCTATTGCTATTTTCGTACGACAATTTTCTCAAAAATGATGATAAGCGATCCGAAAAAAATTATTTGTTGAGAACTGTTTAATTCCGCATTAGTTGCGTACTAAAAAAATTAATCACTATTTTGGTTTGAAAATAATAAATGTCCTGCCAACTTCATAATATGAACTTAGAAGGACAACTGTATCAAAAATGAAGATAAATAAGCGGAAGAAAATGGGAGCGGTACGATATCCCGCAAACCAAAATCTCGAACAACGAAATCTCGCAAATTTTTTTTTAAATCTCGAAAAACGAAAACTTGCAAACTAAAAATCTTGTTTTTCATAATCTCGCAACTGCAAAATCTCTCTTTTAACAATCTCGCATTGCATCTTGAAACCAAAAATCTCACAACTTTCAACCAAAATCTCGCAATTTCAAATCTCGCAAATAAAAATCTCGCAAATTCAAATCTCACAGCAACGAATTGCGTACGGCTTTGTGATGAAAACGTTTTCTTGATAGGAATTGCCAACTGATACGGCTTTGACAAACTTTTTTTTGAGAATATACTCAAGAGTATTTTGCATAATATAGTGATAGATATATACCCGTCTCTCTTATTCTCTTAGCAACAATAAATAAACAACAGTGTGGTCTAGCTCTAAAAGAACGTTGGCACTGGATTTACATATTTTGCAGAAGGAACTCCCAAGATTTTAATATGTGATATTTTCATTTAAAAATGTACTTGTTACAGTACAATTTAATTTTCCGAGATTATGATTTGCAAAAAACGCAAGATTTTGTAATTGCGAAATTTTACTATGCGAGATTTCTAATGCGAGCATTTGATTTGCGAGATTTCATAACCAATCCAACCAAAATGAATATGAAAACAACAATTTCCGTCTATTTTTCCACAGTTTTGCACTTGTTTGATAATTTTTACTTACGATGTATAAGTAGGTACCTACTATACAGCAAGTTATGCACTCGTAAGAAAAATTGAACTCGAGATTTTTATCAAACATGATGATAGAGAAGACGAAAAAAGTAGGTCTTACAAATTTGTCCATCTGTTTGTCTGTTCGACTACAGCCTAAACGGCTGGATAGATTTTCTCAAAACTTGCTACATAGTGGTATTTGGTGATTCTGCCTATACGTTTTTTTTTCACATTTTCTCTTAGAACTAAAAATACCTGCACCGGTGATAAATTTTTTCTTAGCAATTTTAAAAAATATCATTTTTCTCAAAAGCCGTTGTACAACGTTTCGCAAAAAAAACTGAAGAAACTATTTTTAGCAAATACTAGGAATTCAGTTGGTATTCCGTCCAGTCCAGCTGGCTTGTTGTTTTTGAGGAGATTTATTGATGTCTGGATTTCCGATTCTGACGGGGGTTCGATGTCAATATCCCTATAGGACCTGCGTATCTCGTTTAGTTGGGGCACTTCAGCACTCTGCTCAACTGAATCCTCATTTAGCAGGGCACAAAAATGGTCCTTCCATCTACGAAGCTGATCCTCAATTGATACCAAAAGTGTGCCATCCACATCCATTACAGGATGATTGGTGTTGCTTTTTTTCCCGATAATATCTTTGGCTATTTGGTACAATTCCCAGATATCTCCTCTTCTGGCAGCGATTTCCGCATTATCTGCGAGTCCATCTAACCCCACCCTCTTGTCTCGTCTCACACAGCAATAGACCATCTTATGTGCAATGCGGTACTCTCTTTGCAAGTCAGTCTTTCGTTGAACATCTGCTTCGGCTTTTATTTGGATTTTCAACGATTTGTGAAGTTTGATCTTATCCCAGGTGTCTTGGGATATCCAAGAACCAAGAGTCTCTACGTCTTGACCGCTTGGGTACAGTTTTGGATCCAGCCTCCATAAAAACACTTTTAATTTCACTCCACATCTCATCAATTGTTGAATGCTGGATTCCGTTTAATGATGAGGCTCTGTCGTTTAGGGTGGTAACATAGTTTCGACATATTTTGGAGTCATTTAAAGCATTAGTAATGAATTTTGAGCTCCTTGCTGCATCCTGCGCTGGTTTTTGTACGGCAGCGGTTCGTAATTTGAGACTCATCAGAACCAAATGGTGGTCGCTTCCCACATCGGCATTTCTTATACTCCGGACATCACACATAGACTTCCTCCATCGCTGCTGAATCATGATATGATCAATTTGGTTTTCAATTTGACCATCCGGATGCACCCAGGTAATTTTGTTGCACGTCTTATGCTTAAATACAGTCCCACCTATCACAAGACGACTTGCGTTACAAAAGTTGGCAAGCAAGTCACCATTTTCATTCCGTGACCCCAAGCCATTTCTTCCCATCACGCGTTCCAGTCCGTAATTGTCTGAACCGACTTGGGCATTGAGGTCTCCCATAACGACTATGATGTCGGCTCTCGGAACACTACTGTAAACCGAGTTAAGATGAGTGTAGAACGCGGTTTTGTCTTCCTCGGTCGCTTCATTTATGGGGGCGTAGCACTGAATAATTGTGACGTTACGAATTTTTGAACGAAACCTTGCAGTCATTAATCTCGCAGAAATGGGCACCCAGGAGATCAAACTACGCCTGGCTTCTTCGTTCAACATAAATAGTTCCGACACACCATGCAGTCCTTGGCCACCATCTCTTTCATCTTCCCCGGAATACAGCATTCTCGTCTGTCCAGTGTCTGATCTGTATTCAGCTCTTCCTCTCCACTTAGTTTCACTTATGCCCCAGGATACTGATCTTTAGGCGAAGCATTTCACGCTCAACCTGCTCGTATCTACCATCGCTGTACAAGGATCGAACGTTCCATGCTCCGATTTTCGTACGTATGCGGTAGCCAAAAGTAACATTTGCGCTTCTTGAAAGATTTCTTCTATTTGTCAACGATTCATTTATTATTATGGCGTCTTGATTGACGCTCGTACATGAAAGATGCCGCACCCCCAAATCCGATGTGCGGTTTACTGCAACCGAAGCTACAGAAGGATTTTCTATAAAAAGATTACCTCTTGGGGACTCATTTCCATTTGTTGTCATAATTCATGTATTTGCTTATATCCTTCCACCATGGTGTTTTCCGAGATATGATTAATAACATACATAAGCTCAGATTTGACAGGCACACCCGCCTTTTGTATGGTCAAACACATAACTGCTCGAGGCCGCCCACTATGGGAAAACAGACGGCTTTTGTAGCCGCCCAATATGGGTCACAGACGCTACCTGCTGCTGCCGTTGGCCTTTTACCAAAAAAGAGCTCCTCCGCCACCAGACTATCATGCCGTTGACCGCCACCTGCAGTTCATCCGCCTTAAGGGGGCTTTTAACCATCCCAAGGACAAGTTTGTGCCCTGACCAGCATTGCTGGGTTGTCTGCTTATCCCGGCATCCATTCGGTCCCCCTGCACGTTAGCGTTACCCACCCTCTACCACGCGGAGGTGTGCATAGGGATTTTCCTATCATTGAGCCTAGGGCCATATGGCGTCCTAGCACTCTCAAGTACTCTTAGAGGGCATATAAATAAATATGTGCTTAAATTTAAAAAATCTTTTTAAATATTTTAAAAATTTCATATATAAAAATTATTTTTTTTTAAACCACTCAATCAAGAATTAAAATTGGTGAAGAAAAACGAATGAATCAATTTAAAAATTTACAGGAATGTTGAAGCTTTAAAGTCTACACATATGCATACCAATGCATGGATATAATAATTAAGTTCGGAAAACAAAAGTTTAGAACGGCTAAGTTATGAATGAGAAAGTTCTGAAAAGTCTGTTTTGAAAAGAAAAAGTCCTGAAAAGACTAAGTACAGCCAAAATTATTAAAAGAAATAGTTCTCTAAGGAAAATGTTCCGCTTGGACAAAGTTACGAAAACGGAAATTATTCAGGTTTTGATCTGGCAACAATGAGAGAGGAATGAAAATTCGCAAAGAAGCAATAGATGTACTGAGATATGTAGTCTTTCGTCGTTTCTTAGTACTTTTTTAAACTAACGGTAAAGGGTAAAAAAAATTATTTCTACAAAAGTTTAAAAAATTCTTGTAAAACGCTTACTGAAATTTACAAAACTGTTCTTGCATTTTTTTATGGCGTCATTATTTGCTGAGATATTGGTAATCAAAACCAAAAGTATCTTTTTTCATTCAAAGCCAGATGCAAAAAATAATTTACGCCAACAAAAAATTAAAGCTGAATAATCTAGGTATCTGACCGTTACAATTGATTGACTCAAAAACATAATGCTTAACAATTAATGAGGACCTTAAAAAAAAATGTTTAAAAAATAATTTTTGTGTCTCGTATCATTTCTTGCAGTATCGGTACTTCAAGAAAATTTTTTTGCAAGCGAATCTTGAAACGGAAAACATAAAGCTGGAGGATGCTTCTTGTTTAAACTTATTACGATTACTCATCACAAAGATATAGCTCTTAAAAAAACATTAGCACAAACTGAAAACTGACAAATGTTTTTTTTACCCACGAACTTAATTCATTGCGTTAAAAAAAAAATTCATAAAAATCTTTGAGTACTTGTATGTATTTCATTTTTGGTTTGGGAATTATTTCATGCGTTTTTTGGAATTTATTTCATCTTCGAACTTTTTGAACTTAATTTAAAATGCAAAAACTTGTAAGAATTAAAACTTCGAGTCATAACTACTGGAAATTAAAAAAAAGAAAACAGATACCTACCTAACAAAATTTAATATTTCTTTCATTTATTTCAACTTTGCGTTAAGCTAATTAGTTCCCAGTAGAACACAATGGTTAAACATTTAATTGGCTTTTAAGTCTCTTCCTAGTTTGTTTGTTTGAAAGCAGCTTATGTAATCGTAAATGGAAAATAAGCTGATCGTTTGCCAATTAGCTTCTTAAAAAAACTTTAAGATTTCTTGAATCTTGAAAACAATAACCACAGCCCAAATACCTATTAATTTGAGCATATTTCACGGAAGACTTAGTTTATTTCTTATGCCAATTAGAACTCATAGCGCAATACGTGAATGTTTCTCTATACATAAATAGCTAAATGCATATGTATGTACTGTAGGTATTACCTCCCTACGAAAATATTTGATGGCAAGTTCCATCCATATTATCATCATCATCATCGAATCGAAACCTTCTCATTGGGGATTAGATGAAATGCATTTCGATGGTGCTGATAATGTTTCTGCTTCTGCTACTACTGCAGTGAAATGGAGATATGAACATACCTATCTCTATAGTGATTTATATAGGAAAATCACGGAAATGGGAAAATTTTGTGTTAAAAGCAAATACATACATACATTTAGAGAATTCAACTGTTGTTCAATTAATGTACATGAATGAGTGCTCGGAAAGCATGAATATTTTGGCAAGAAGATTTTGCGAATCTTTCAGTCAAAATCAGTGTTAAACTCGTTTAACACATCCCACGATATTGCATGACTTGACTTAACGATGATGCTGTACGAATATTTAGAGATGGTTGATAATAGCAACTAGCTATACCTGTATATTAGTGAAAGAAAACCTTAAGTGAGAATTGAAGCAACCTCAATTATTGGAAAATCTTAAATTGCCTTAATGAATCGTTTATGATGCAATATCTCTATATGCCAGAAGAATGCTTTAAATAATTCAGCTGCGTAATTAAAATAAAATGCATGAACTTGCTCTTGTGGTTCAAAGCTGTAACGTAGATAGATATTGAAACTAAACTACAAGAACAAGTTTGTGCGGTCCAGTCGTGTATTTTGTTTAATAGGTTTAATTCAGTAGACACATTTCTTACAAATCAAAAGTCACAATTTTTTAAGTCAATTTTAGAAACTCACAAACTTTTATTAGGGATTATTTCATTGCCTAATTAATGTTTGGATATTTGCAAAGTAACAAAATTCTCAACAATAAAACAATTATTGTCTATTAGCTTAGCCTTTACAGGGTTAACAACACATTTTAGCAATAACTTTTAATTGACAAAATACTTCACATTGTATAGTATCTCAAAGACACAGAAAGCTCATTCCGAATTATTTATGCTGAATAAATCAACTGATATTGTTCAACACATGAGTGCATAAGCTCATCCCATAATACCGACATCGAGAATTACGACTTTGAACTGTAAAATTCTCCTTCACTTTGGCAGTTGTTGTTATTAAAGCATTTATTACGCACTTTAAAACCTGGTATTTTCGTAAAATGTGGATACTAAAACATGAAGAATTCAAGAGTAGTAAAAACGCTTTAAATGTTTCTGCCATGAAGGAATATTATGGATCAGAAGGAAGTGTTTCACACATAAATTTATGTTTTAATATATTCACTCATTTTGCCATTATAGAAGTATGTAAGTGTACCTACCCACCCAATGTGGAAGAAATGAAGCACAATTTTGATATAAGACAAAAGGGAAAAACTCCACATGTAGTATCCTGATGTTGTATTGTAAAAAGGAACAAAATTTCGACAGACTTTTCAAAATACTGACAGCTTTCTTTACAACCACAAAACTAGTCACATATTTCAAGGCTCTCTTTCTCTCTTTACTTCTTCTTGCTCTGATGGATTCTTCCATAGATATGTATATATCTTTTCCAAAGTGTAATGGTTTTCCTAAGCTAAACCTATAGGTATTCATAGTATTATGTACAATACGCATATAGTGTTTTTGAATTGAGGATAAGAAAAGGACTTGTATGGCTTATAGTTGGAGATTTGTCTGTTCATTACATGACATTTCCATTTATTTTGAATGAGACTCGTATTAGTTTTGGTAAAGATATTTGTCTGTCTTTTCCTCCTCTCTCTCTCTTTAGTTCCAGAGGCTAAATGATGTAAATGATTGATGGTATGAATTTTGCATAAACATTGTACAAATGTGAGCTTCAGGAAAAAGTAAACCCACCTTCAGTAATAGATCTAAAGCGGTAAACCCAACTCAGATGCCACACATGAGAGTAAATAATAAATTGTTTTAAATTATGAATTATGACAAACATGTTCATATGTAGATGTTGTTATGGATGTAATTTTTTTATTTTTGTGTTTTTCTATTAGACAGCAGGGGTTTTTATACCTCTCTCTAATACACAAAGAATGATAGTCTTTTTAGATATTATGTTCATTAATTTCCTGGCATTGTAAGCCACTGAAATAATCGTCAATATTTTTGAAGAAAAATTTATTAAAATTATAAGTTATATGGTAGCATGAAAAAACAGTACTTTTTTCAAAGAGCTTATACCACTGCGTGCGTCGTTCAATGCAACGTCTTTCCTTTTTTTTATTTTGAGACACCAGTACTTTTTATAAATGTTTATTTAAAAATGTTTGATTTAGGGAGAAATTTTGTTCTTCCATTATAGGCTGCAGCGCAAAGAATGTTGCATTCAAAAATGAACGCATTTGGATCTGATTTTTCGTAACGTAAAAATTCAGTGTTAAAACCGACCCACCAGTTACTTTCGTATCCACTCTCTCTAATGACCGAAATTGGGCTCAAGGGTAAACTGTTGTGTATCTGTAATTAATTTGTTAAAAATTTGGCAAAATTATTTTATTTTGCCAAAGTAAGTGACGTGAAAATTTTTTTCTTTAAAATCCAATACAACAGTGGAAGACCGTAAGTACAGAAAACCCCTTTCCTTCTCGAAAACTACTCCCACAACTTATGTAAATAAAAAATATTTTTTGAAATTACAAGACCACGATATTAAGGAAACAATTTTTAAGAAAGCTGTTATTAACAATAAATTCCATAAAACAATTTTAGTCCTTACTTTTACAGACCTATTTTGGCCAGCCTCACTGGCAAACCTTAATAACGTTACTAAGTGAGGTAATCTTAATTTTGTTAGGATTTCATTATTCTGTTCTGACCAGCATCCTTACAACTTGTGGACCTTAACAAATATATCAAAATTATGATTGTAGTAATTTTTTTTTTTTTTTGAAAATTGCGAAAGATTTTGATGTTTTTTTAGGAAAATTTCCTTCTTTTGGATCATTCCCATATATTTTGACGGCTTGACCAATTTCACAAACAGATACTTTCAAATATATAACTCAAATAATTTTAGTTTCTAAACTTTAATAGGGAAATCTCTTTTTATAAAAAAAATGCATGACTGGGTCGTACGTAGATACTACAGTAGACGCTCGATGTAGTGAAGTAATAAAAACCAGGCCTGTTCACTGTTTAGAGATTGTTCATTTTTTCGAGCGGGAGTTTTCTATGGCTTTCTTAAGGCGAATTCGATCCAAAATGCACATTTAGTTCGATGAGAATGTTTTTAATTGTAACTAAGCATTAAACAAGGCTTTCACTTAACATAAAACAGAAACAATTCCTCAGAGCTCTCAAACTATGTAAAATGCTTTTTATACAAAATACGTTTTTTTAAAAAAATTTTAAAAATCTCACAAAATATCACTATAGTGGATAGTTCACTATTTCGAGATTCACTTAATCACTTAATCGAGTACATGGAACATATTTTTATATTTTTTTTTTCTTAAGGCCAGTAATAACCAATTGCAAAGTTTTCCATTATTTGTAGCAGGCATAATATACATTTCTTAAAATATTTTTAAGAAAAAACTTTGGTATGCAAATTTTAAATATTTATATCTATCTATATCTATATCTATATCTATATCTATGTATATCTATATCTATATCTATATATATATATATAAATGAATGTTTGTCTGTGTATGACCTATAGACTCAAGTACTACACAATGGATAGAGCTCAAATTCAGAGGTTATACCCAAAAAATAACTGGCAAGGTTTAAAGAGTAATTTGAAATAATTTCAATAAGTGGCACTGCACTTTTATCATAAAAGAGAAAAATTTGTGTGTATAAGAGAAAAAATATTCATTATTTTAAGAAAATAGCCCTGTATTTTATGTCAGTTAATATAATTTTTGCTATACGAAATTCTGTAAGGATTAAAAAATTTATGTATGTATGTATGTAACTTACAAAGGAAAATAAATATAACAATGTCTGATAAGAAATTTCCACCGATACGAAGAAGTCAAGGCATATGAAGGAATTGTCAAATAACAGTTTAGTTAAGCGCTGAAATGACGAAGAACAATACAAACTTACAGGCTGCAAAATTCCATACAGATGAAGCGACGCCGATTTAAGAAAAAGATGGACAAGAGCAATTATACAAAATATTTCCACAAACGAATTTTCAACAGATAACACTGGTTTCAGGTACGTTAGTTTGTAAGCCAGGGTTGTAAAAGAATGCAATCTTTTATGAATACAATGTTATGACTTCAATTTAAAGAAAACATTAATTCATGTGGTGTCACAATGGACCAACTCATGGTCTAAGCGTGTCAGTCTTCACAACTGGCAGCCACTTCAACCTAACCTTACCTTACCTACATAACTTAACATTAATTGACTTACATATGTACATAACTTCAAACTCTGCAATCATCTCTGACATCGAAATGATTTCAATCATTTTTTCCCCGATTCAATTTACATCAATTAATTGAATGCAATCTTTTGGGGATTCATGCTAATTGAATTCAATTGCATTCTTTTGAATTATTTTGAATTCTTTTACAATCTTTTGAATGACACTAAATCTTTTCCATTAAATTCTCAACTGATCTTTAATTATTGTTATGTGAATTTGATAGTTTAAAGGGTCTCTAAAACCAACGGGAAATCACAGCGAATCATTTGCAACGATACAAAATATAAAAGATTGACAATGCTACACAACTTTTCAAGTTGGTTTGGAAGAGCCTTAAATCGTGTATTGAAATATGGTAAACGAACAAATTCAACTTGATTTAAAAGATTTTTTGGGAATTCAAAAGAAATCAAAAAATATAAATGAATGCAAAGAATGCATGAAATTTAAAAATATTTGAGTACTGGAAAATGTATAGGGAAAAAACTATTGCAATCATTTAATTTCAAATGAAGAATGGTGATTGCATAATTTGAAGTCAAAGTCAAGAGAAGGCAATGAATTAGATCTTTTGATTTTATTCAATAAAATGTTTTAAATGATTGCATTTGCCAAAGATTGCATTCTTATACGCAATTATCTTTGACGCAGTTAATATTCGATTAATTATAATATGTATCTATTGGTTGGAGGGAAAAAAGGTGCAGCAAATTTTTTTGTCATAGATAAGACTCTATTAGCTTCCAAAAATTAGTTTCCACATGTTTAACTTAGGGGATTTTGAAAATTTCGCTGGCTCTATATTTTCTTAGGAATAAACTATTAAGAGTTTTAGAGCCGTTTGCTCATACGATACTTAAGCATTTATGTTCTACTTAAAAAGCTTATGTTCTACTTTTTCCTCTGCGTAAACTGTCACATAAGCCCTTATGTTCTACTTAAATATTTAAGTTTCGTATCAGCAAATGGGCCTTAGACCTATGACATCAATTGCTCAAAAATTTTTTTGCATGCATAAAGCTATTGAAAAAAAAAGATTTGAAAAAAAAACAAATACGGGGAAAATTTTGTATGTTATGCTTCAGTATTTGAGGATACAGAAATATTTATTGATATTCATATATATGTTAATCTTTTGCACTTATTAAATTTGTCTACCCGTGCGAAGCCGGGACGGGCCAGCTAGTAAATCTATAAAACTAATGTTTCAAAAAAACTCATGATCTTTTTTTTGAAATATTGAATTTGCAAAAAAAAAATAGATGTTTTTTTAAAGGATCAATGTTCCTTCTAGAAAACTAATATGATTCCAAAAATGTAAAGAGGTTTGAATTTTAAACATAAATCTACATAAAATAAAATATAATATAGAATAATATGAGCGAAAAATGTTACAAGGCTGGAAATTCAAACGATTTCTTTAAAAATTTGAGCAAAAAAACACCAATTGATTTTTTAATCAAATCAATAATCAAAACTTAAACATCATCGGAGCTTATTTTTTAATAGATTTATTATTTTCTCATGAATATCTATTTATTAATGTGCATACAAAAATAAAACTTCAAAAAAATTTAGATATTCAACACATTTAGATACAAAATAAAATAACACTTGTTCAGCCGGTAACGAAAAAATTCAAAATTAAAAAAAAAAAAAACAATTCTATGGTAGGTAATATTAATAGTTGATGAGTGTATTTTTTGTTTCAATATTTGGTAGTAGATAGCACTTATTTTTTGTACCGAACAAATTTTATCAAAATCATAGGAACCATTTTTACTTGCGATATATAGTAAGTATATGGCAAGTTATGCATCCGTAAGAAATTGAATTCGAAATTTTGATCAAACTTGTCGTTACGAGGATAGGGAAGATGAGAAAACAGCCCTCCAATTAATGAAATGTTCTTTTTTGCATTTTGAATTTTCTCATTATCAGCTGAGCGAATTAAGATAAAATTTTGTTTATACCAATTTTAAATAAGTTCAAATAATGCATATCAATAATCTTAAAAAGGAAATTTTAGAATTTAAAAAAAAAATTCAAATTTTTTTTGAAAATTCGATATCTCAAAAACGATTTGACAATTTTTTTAATTTAATTTTTATATGCAAATAAATAAGGATTTGCATACCAAAATGTTTCTTTAAAAATATTTTGAGAATTTAATATGTAAAAACTAATTTTTTTTGAAAAATCGCTTCAACGATTTTTACTTTTTTTTCCATGCAATCATATTCAACCAGGATTTAAAATGACGTTCTTTTTTTCACCTCCAACTATAAAAGGAGTTATTTTAGCTAGTTTATGTATCAATCCCTAAACACTCCGACTACACCATCCCTCAGCCGATTTTTGGCAAAAATTTCCAAGTCATAATTCCAACAAGATCCACTTGGGATGATGAGGAATTTTTGAGTGATGAAGTAATTCATTTCTACACGGATGGCTCAAAAACTTAAGAGGGGTGGGTGGTGGCGTGTACTCAGAACGACTAAACACTAGTCTCTCTTTCCGTCTCCCTGATCATTGTAGCGTGTTCCAAGCTGAAATCCTGGCAATAAAAAAAGTTGTATCTTGGCTCAAAGAAAACGTCATATCTACATTAAATATCCGTATCTTCTGAGATAGCCAAGCTGCCCTTAAATCCTTAAATCACTAGGCTCTGTTTCTACAAACTCCGTAACTGGCCGGAATTGTCGCTCATCTCTAATGGAGATAGCAGAACAGTTCACCATTTACCTTTTTTTGGGTGCCGGAACACAGAGATATTCCAGGAAACTGTAAGGCCGATGAACTCGCCAGGATGGGAACTATTACACCAATATTACCTAACAAGGTGAATATTGGAATACCAATTGCTACTTGTAAACATATGCTCAAGCATGATTCCATGATGATGACAAACAGCAGATGGACAGGTATCACTACTTGTCTGGCGACAAAACAGATCTGGCCAACACTGGATCCGAAGCGATCGAAATGTTTGTTATCTCTAAGTAGATTGCATATTAGCTCCATAATTGGTGGCATTACTGAACACTGCCTCATAGGCAAACACGCCATAGACTCGGTGTTTTCTCAAATGATTTCTGCAGAAGCTGCATGGACGAGGAGAAGGAAGAAACTACCCCACACCTTCTTTGCTCATGTCCTGCTCTTTCTCAAAGACGTAAAATACACTTAGGAAATTTTTCTTTGACGATCCAAGTGATTTAAGTTAAATCGACATTCACAGTCTCCATCGCCTTATTATAAGCTCCATAATTGGTTTAATTAGCGAGGATCACCTCGCAGTCTTTATGTGGTATCACAATGGGCCTATTCTGGCGTAGGTGTGACAGCAGTTTTCCTGGCAGCCACCTTAACCTAACCTGACCTTACCTAGTTTAAGCATCGTATTTCATACTTTTCAAAATTTTGTTCTCAAAATTTCGATGTCATTAATTAGAATTTTATAAAATCCTCAGCCTCTTGAACATAAGAGCAAGAATGTTCGACCTAGTCGTGCGTTTAATTTCAAACATTTGTATGGAAGGTATAATTACAGTAAAATATTTTTTTAAACACTCTAAAAACAATTGTTCACCAAGCTTCAAGAGCACAAGCATCTCTTTTTCGTAATATGTATTAAATTAAAAAAAAATATGCAACATTTTTTTTTTATCCAAAAAACACTGTTTTGAATATTTTGGTGCATAATATTTTTTGTATTTTTGTACGAATGCATATTTTGGCATATACGCCCATTGTACCCGAATGTGGAATGCCTTATACCTGACTGTATTTCACACCATTTCGATGTTCTGAACCGCAAAACTAATGTGCATCGGTACGGTAGGTACCTCTTCTTGAATTCTTCCCTATTTTCCTAACACTCTCCGCGTGTTGTGTATATTAATGTATTGATATCCCCTTAAGTGATCGTTAATTATAAAAATAAAATAATTTCAGAAGCAGCAAAAACAAAAATGTAACAAATCATCGAAAGCAAATGAATTTCCTAACTTTAAAATTCGTGAAATAAAGAAGGTTTGAAAATGTAGTCATATTGTGGTTTTTTGCACACAATAATTTTCGTAAAGATAAAAATACCAACATAATTTCTTTTATATTGTTTTTTAAATGTAGGTACCTACATGTTTTGTAGTACCTCGTGGCTTGATGGTTAGTGCGTAGGACTGTCATGCCGAAGGTGTGGGTTCGATTCCCAGCCGTGCCACCTAAAAACAGAAATGTTTTATTCGAGGTACTGCCTCTTGCGAGGAACTGACAAATCCTCCAAGAGTATACTTGTCATGAAAAAGTGCTTCTCATTTAGCCGTTTGGACTCGGCAAAAAACTGTAGGTCCCCTCCATTCCTGCCAACAAAAACGCACACAGGAATGGTTGTGAGTTGTAAGTCACTAGGCCCTGGTTCTCCACGAGCTGTTGCGCCACCCAATTTATTTATTTTACCTACATGTTTCATTCTATATAAAACCTTTTAAAAACTAACTAAACTTAGTTTTTATTTTGTGTGTTTTTATATTTTTGCTGTTGAAGCATAACTTCAATTTATTTTAAAATTCAAATCCATAAAAATAGTTCACTTTACAATTGAGCACATAAAATACAAACAAAAACCACTTTTCATCTATGATGTTTGTATTTGTATATTATTTTTGGCCAACTCGAATTTTGCTTGAATTGAAAAATATTTTAGTGCTAAAATAATTTTTTTTTTATTTTTTGCCATCGATGGAGTGTGAAGAAAATAGTTTTATTGTTATATTGAATCAGATGGATAAATGAATCAGATGGATAAAATGCGATAGAATTCTCGAATTTATTTTCTATCTACTCGTATTTTATAGCATTTTTTGATAAAAATAAAAATAAAATAAAGATATTTTGCTAGAAATAAATTGAGTAACTTTCCGGTTGAATTTGCAAAAACAAAAAAAAAATGCGTTGAATGTATATTTCAACGGCTTTTAGATTGTAAATCTCAATTCATTTGGGGCTGACTATGAGTTTTATTATTTTAATTGATTTAGTTGTATGTGTTAGATATTTGCAAATGCAGTTTTGTCTGAGTTAGATAAATAATAAAGCACTTTAAATTAATTATACACAATATTTGTTTTATTTCTAGAGAGCTTAACAAAAATATAATTATTTTTAGTTGAAATTTTGTTAACGGAAACGAAAAATGTGTTGATCTATATACGGTTAAACTAAAACTTTATAAAAGATCTTTCAGCAGAAACGCTCAAAATCTGGGAGGTTATGGCAGCCATGTTGTCGGGTTAAAATAGCAAACTATAGGCACCCATGATGCGGCCATTGATCAATAGTTTGTTTATTTAAAGGATTATAAGGACACGCAGAAATAATAATAATTTTTTCCAGTCCAGAAGTCTCTCAAACGAGTCCTTTTTGTTATTTTTCTTTAATTTCTTCTTGCCACCGCGAACAATGTTCAATTATTATTTTAAATTAATTTCTCGTGCAATAGGTAGGTACGAGTATTTTTTTTTTTCTAATTCCATCCTATCAATAAAAATCTAGGTTTATGTGGTTATTATTTCCATTTAGTCAGAAGTCGAAAACATTCCGTATAGAACATCAGCTAAACCAAAACAAACAATTATTATGAATGCCACTCAAGTTCAGATGCAAAAAAGCTGCGGATATAATTAACAGCATGACTATGACTATCCACGCGCTGGTTGTTCTATTAAATGCAAGTTTTCTTCATGATATAAAATAAATACAAAAAAAAAAATTAATTAAAATTCATTTTTCTTGTCTTCATCTAAGTGTTTACTTTGGTCTTTGAATTTTTGCTTTTTTGTTGTTGTTTTTTTTTTTTTAATGTTGATGGCATGTTGAAAAGAAAAATAGTTTTTTTTTGTTACTAAGAAACACAGATGTTGAAGGAAAGGAGAAAAGTTAAGAGAAACTATTAATACTATAGATATATCATACGAGTATTTGTAAGTTGTATTTAAAGCATACTTATGAAATTCATAAAAGCTGTGGAAAAGGATAAATTTTCTTTTTAAATATTTTACATGGAAATGCATTGTATTTGTGTAGAATTTATATGAAAGATAGATTTACACGGTTATCAGTGATGGAAATGATAGTATCGTTGGCTTTCTGTCAAAACCTCGTAAGTCTTAAAATGCCATTTTAATGTTTTTCAGATCAAATCAAATCACTGAATTCAAATATTAATGTCTTGTAACTGCATCATGGTTCCTTTTGGTTCTATCAACCAGTTAAAGAACCTTAGAATTCCATTTAATTACTTTTTAAATGTCTTCTAAGCAAATTTTCAAAACAGACTTACGAGGTTTTGACAGAAAGCCGACGGTATACATTTTTTTGTTTAATAATAGGGGTAAAAATGCACATATTGCTTTTGGATTTCTTAAGATTACGATGAAAGAGAAATAGCACAGCCTACATCGTAAAGTGCCGCAAATTAAAGAACCTCTCTGATTGGAACTACACCAAAACTCAAAACTAGTCTCAACAGTATACTGATGAACTCTTCTAGAACAAAACGCAAAGCATTACGCATTATTTGCTTTGAGAAGTTTTTGCTATTTCGCAAGGTGGTTCCTAAAAGAAGTGTCCAAAAGTAGACTAATAGAATAGAATAATTTCGTAAAGGGTGTTTAGTGTGGTTTTCAAGAAGAATTAAAACGCATACAATTTAGTGTTATTGTCAAGAATTTAGATTTATTATAAAGATAAGGGTTTGCCATTATGTTTTAAAAATGATTTTGTTCAAGTGGCTCGAATAAATTCCAGCCGAGAGGCCCAATTTTCGACCACCAATTTTTGACCAACAATTTTTGATGCGATGGCGGATGGACTCATTCGGGTCTTCTTCGATACTCTGCTCCACAGCAGCAATAGCGTCTTCGATGCGCACTGTACGGCGGCGTCTCTGAGGATGCGCATTATCCACTAGAGTAAATGTAGTGCGAAACCAATCCATGGTTTGGTTGCTCGAATTACCGACTCTGCTGGGCGATTATGTCAACCGAAAATTGGAGGCAGCAAATTTGCACGATTTGCAAACGTTGTTCAGGAGTATGTCTATTCATTATGAAATGGCAAACCAAACTGATCATAAATCAGGTGACAGCTGTCAAAAAGACCAACTCCGAAAAAAGTATTGTCAGATTGAAAGCCACACGTCTAAAAAAAACACCTTTTATTTTGAATAGTTATTTTTTTCTTTAATTTTAGTTTTCTTTATCAATAATTAAATTAAATTAAATTAAATTGAATTGAATTGAATTGAACTGAACTGAATTGAATTGAATTGAATTGAATTGAATTGAATTGAATTGAATTGAATTGAATTGAATTGAATTGAATTGAATTGAATTGAATTGAATTGAATTGAATTGAATTGAATTGAATTAAATTGAATTGAATTGAATTGAATTGAATTGAATTGAATTGAATTGAATTGAATTGAATTGAATTGAATTGAATTGAATTGAATTGAATTGAATTGAATTGAATTAAATTGAATTGAATTGAATTGAATTGAATTGAATTGAATTGAATTGACTTGAATTGAATTGAATTGAATTGAATTGAATTGAATTGAATTGACTTTGGGCTAATCAACTACTGGATAAATATTCATTAGCTCTGAGAGAGAACATAAAGGTTAACATTTTTGCGAGTGGTACGAGTACAAGATACCGAAAACCAAAATCTCAAATGATGAAATTTCGAAAAACGAATATCGCAAATATTATTCATCCTTCTTTTCATAATATCACAATTACAAAATCTCGCATAAGCATTTCGCAAAAAAAGATCTCGCAAATATCAATCAAAATCTCACAGTTAAAAATCTCGAGTATCAAAATCTCGCAAAAAAAATAACAAATTCAAATTTCACAGCATGTTAATTTTTTATTGAAAAATAAAAATCTTGTGAACCGAATAAAGAATTCCACAAATTAAAAAACTTTTTCTTTCACTTCAATAATATTTGTTTTCCATAACGTATTTTTAGCATTTAAAAAAATTTTTCGGACATAACATTTGCTCTTAAAAAAATAATATGTACAAGCAATAACAATTAACGAATAACAATTATTTGCTCTTAGAGTAGGAAGATGTGAATTTTCGATATTTAAATTAAAAGAATTTATTTGTTACAATGCAAATAAAATTCTGCGAGATTTTAACTTGCGAGTTTGCAGGATTTTATAATTGCGAGATTCTTAAAAGCGGGATTTTGTAATTGTGAGATTTTCAAAAGAGAAATTTTCATAAATGCGAAGTTTCGTAACACGAGATTTCGAGTGCGAAATTTTAATTTGTGAGACTTCGTACCCAAATGTTTCGTTATCAAATAACGTTATTATCTTTGTCACTGACTCTTAGACTTAATGGTAGGCACTTAATGGAGAGTTTTATATAATCGTAAAAACGATATGAACTCGAGATAATTTTTTACTTTAGACTTTCTTAAAGTGGTGCAATCAAACTTTGTATGCAAATGTTTTCACTATAGTACCTATTAGTCCCAAATTTTTTTAAAAAATGTCTTATGGAATTTTTATTTTTTGAAAAAGCCTAAGTCACTTATGCAATTTTCTTCAAATTTTGAACATACCTAAGGTTTTGCTGTTGAATAATCTTTTAATAAGGAATGAAGATGTTCATGGATTTTGTTTGAGACATGAGCATGCCTTAAACCAAAAATGCTATTAAATTCACCCTTTCGTTTACCCAGGGAAAGGTAAATTTTTTCAATATGTTTGGTATAACTCGGAAACTAAACCAAAGCTGACAGTTTTACACCTAAAACTTTTTGTTCAAAATTAAATTTACTATATCGAAATTGATGGTTTACAAAATTTAATAAAAATATTTGTTCACAAAATTGTTATTAATGGTACCTCCCACAGAACCATTTATTTTATGTTCGATTTTCTTCAAGACAGTAGATACTTCTGATTTCAATAATTTATTTTATACAAACTAAGAATATATAAATGGGCAGTTTCTTTTGCCTAATTTTGCAAAAAATATTCCTTTAATTGTTAAAAGTGTTCATTTTTTTTTTGTAAAAAAACCTTAAATGAAAAAAAAAAATAGTGCTATCTATTGCCAAAAATTATAAATATTTACACTTAACCGCTACTAATTGCAACCACCTTTTTTAAAAACTTTTTTTTTTTATTTTTAATTTTCTCATTATCGGCTTAAAGAATTTGATTAGTTTTTGTCCATACAAATTTCAAATATGATTAAATAAACAAAAATGCATATCAAAATTTAAATTTGTTTTTTTAATTTTTAAAAAAGTTTCAATAACTTTTGAAAACTTAATATCTCAAAAACGATTCAATTTTTTTTTTTATAAATCTACTTGTGTATGCACACAAATAAAAACTTAAGATTTTCATATCAAAATGTGTCCTTAAAAATGTTTAAGGATTTAAAAAAAACAATTACATTAAGAATTTAGATGGCATTCTCTTTTTCCATATGAAACTATTGAAGGAGTTGTTAAGCTAATTTAAAATACCGTATTTTATGATTTTAAACATTTTCTCTCGTAGTTTTTATGCCTTTAAAATTTTATATATTTTTAAACCCTCAGCCTCTTGAACATGCATTTTACTTTGTTTTTTAGTTTTCTTTTCTTTTTTCTTTAGTTTTCGCTTCCTCACCTAAGTGAAATTGAGTTTTAAATAAAGTTCCACAACAGCGAGCATTATTATACTAGAAAACAGTAAATAAGTGCGACATGAGTGTGGCCTTTAAAAATATGATTTTTTTGTTTTTCTGAAAAAATAAGCCATGTGAAAAACATACTCAAAACTGCCTCTGCCAAAATAAAAAAAAAGGAGAGAAAAAAAACAGCGCAAACATAACCATCAAGTACCTTCCCAGAGCCTCGAGTCGAGAGTAGGTATATATGGAAGAGAATTCCCATTACGCTTTTCTGTGTTATTTAGGATCTACTGCCTACCAACTATAATTGTGCGCTACAAGCGTATAACATGCTTACTATTCAAATAACTAAATAACTTCCTCTATAACGGGAAGGCGGATGCCTCTAGGCGGAAGTTCAAGCTCGGATGTGTGTAAAAAGTAATAATGCAGCACAGACATGCTTTTTGTATATCTACGAGAACCATGTTTTTTTCTTTCTCAAAGCTTCAAAATATTTCAACTTGTTTTTTGCTTTTTTTTTTTCTTCCTTGTGTTTCAATTCTAATTTCATTTCCCAACGGATAGTTGTTGGTGTATGGAGAAGGCTTAGTGAACAAAAAAAAAAAATAATCACGAAGTAGATTAGTGCAAGTGAACTGACTAGCATGGCCATGGTCCGATTTACGACTTACATCCCTTTGGCTGAATATGTCAGTTGATCTACACATTCATACACACAAAAAAAAAACCGGCAGAAAAGTCCTTTAGATATAAAAACGTGAACCAAAGAGGCAGGACAAGGTCCTTTATGAAATATATAGTTTATGTGCGAGTGTAAGGTATACATAAATAGGTGCGGTTTAGTGGAAATAATGTTCATAAAAGTTGTAGAGTATGGTTTTCCTTTTTTTTACAGAGTACAGAGTAAATTGATTGTGGCAAGGATTATTTTATTAATAATTGAATTCATGCATCATTGGACAGGCCTCTTTACTAGGTATAAGAGGATTCAAAGTTTCGGGGAAATTATTTAAGCGTACCTATATAAAATTTTGCGAAGGGAAAAACTCAACATTTTGAGTTCTTCTTCTTCCACGTATCAGCAAAGTATTTCATTAATAATGCTCTGTCCAAGTGAGCGGAGGACAACAGTATTATTTCGGTTGGAAGGTGGGGAACGGAGCATGATACCTACAATTCATACCGAGTTCAAGCTAATTTCTTGCATCCAAAGGAACAAATTTCCTGCTAAAGTATAAGATTTTAAGCTTAAACTAAGATTGGTAGTGGTTTGGTTTCTTTTTTTGTCTCTATCAAAATCCCCTTAACAAATCCACACTGCTTATAATGAACTTCAGCATGTACATATATTGTATAGAAATAACGGTGTAACACTGTAAGTAAACTGAAAATACGAATATTTTAGTTCCTAAAATTTATTTTATACAACTTCATGAACACAGTATAATATTTACATAAATTTGTTCTTCAACATGGCATATGATGGCTTATTGCTTACATAATTGAACTTCTTACTCTTGTATCTCTATTGCAGGTTTCATCTTTCAAAACAGTAAAGAGCTGCAGTGATATAAATGCGGATGATGTTGTACAATATGACAGACCGAAAATATCTTACCCACAAGCACAAGTTGTCAATTATGAGGTAAGTTAAATATAATATATAAAGTGTGTCTGTGGCTGTGTGTGTATATGTACGTTTTAATAATTTTCCATACGTTGCTCATATTCCTAAATATTTATCAACCAACAAAAAAAACAACAACAATATTTCTACGAACATGGTTTTTGGTATGAAGAAATTGTATGGTGTACGAAACCACTTCTTGTGAGGGAGCTATAAAGCCACCCTGTCAACGGGTTTTATTAAAAATTACTTTTTTGTGTGATAAAAGAAGCTATTTTGAAACTATTTAATATGCAGTTAACATATTAATTTATTCAAGATATGAAGAGGTAATAAGAAATTATAATTGGAACAAAATAATTGGAACCACAAAAATATCTAATTACCTCAAAAAATTCTTTTGGGTGCATTTTAATTAATTTGAACAAAATGCACATCATCTAGTGAAAAGTATTAAAAATTGTTATTTAAAAAAATAATAATTATTTTTTTTTAATAAATCGTGTAAAATGCTGAAGATGTGCGGCTTGTCTGCTTGAAATGCATCCGACATTATTTGTTACTCTAAAGAATAAAAATTAAATTTTAAAACTTAAAATTGTTGGTCTTTTTAATAAATAGCAAAAATGTTTTGTGGTCATTAAAGGAATTTTCTTTAATAAAAAAAAAATATCTAGTCCACAAATTGGTTCAAACCTTTTAAGTGTGACCTTTTAGAATAACATATCTGTATAGGTAGAAGAAACAATTAATAGGAAAACTCATATGTAGAAAAATACTTGTTTATAGATGCACTAAGAAACAGGGCTTTTGTCTTGTATTTACAACTTCAGAAAAATTAAAATAAGACTTTAAAATTAACTCCTGCATCAGAAAAATACAACTTGAACTTTTTGCAGTATCAAAGGACTGAGGTCACTTTAAAAATAAAAATGTGGATGGATGGGCCCCACATTTGTAACTTCCCATTGATGCCCTTGGAAGTTATAGGCCCGATGTTATTTTTACTATTAAAAAAGAGGCTGGGTGCAACCCACACTGGTTACTTCCCATTTAAGCACTCGGAAGCTAGAGGTCCAATGTTATTTTTTATATTAATTAAAAAACGGCTAATTCACGATTTTCGGAAACGTTTTCAGGTGTTCAATATGCAATCAAGTAAAGACCAAAGATTGGTATGCTTTTAAGATATTAGAGACAAAAACATCGATGATTAATATGCTTGCAGCCTTTTTCTTAAGACACTGTTTATTCTTTTTTACAAATTATTAACTATAGTGTGTAGAATAAAACTACATATCCCAATGCCCATATCATTGATAGTTCATTAGAATCGGTACCGAGTAGTGTGGGGCTCTTACCGCACTAAAACAACCGTTGAATCAGGACCAATCTATGAAAGATCGACAAATGATTTTTCATTCTTAGTTTATTAATCTCATTGGGGGAAGTTTACCATAGCTCTTAGACCACCAGCTCATGATGCTTGGTTCTTCTTAATCTCCGAACATTGTCTCGTACATTTAAGACAGTCTCCATTTCGGAGTTGGTATGACTTTGCAGTCGCTGATTGGGTGATACAGCGTGTTTTTAACCACTTCTATAACCATTTCAATTTGCAGGTCACGATGTAGATCGCTATTTCTAATATACCAAGGGGCATTTATTATTCCACGAAGGACCTCGCTTTGGAATTTTTGGATGGGTTCAGCATTTGTTTTATTTGTACAGCCCCATAGTTGAATACCATATGTCCAAACGGGTTTTAGTACTTGCTTTTATAACATTAGTTTGTTCTGGATAGATAAGTCAGAGTTCTTTCCTAGTAACCAGTACATTTTTGTGTACTTCAAGTATAGTACTTCTCTTTTCTTTTTATTGTTTTGGTGTGCTCATTCTCTATACATCCAAAGTCATTACAAAGTATTTGGTGGTATTGGAGTAAGGTACTGCTGTACTGAAATCGTTTATAAATTAAACAATCAAAATAAATTATAAAAAGAAAACTTTTTTAAACTTGTTTTATTTAATTAAACTTTATTTAATTTTATCACAACATTAATTAATTGAAATAGTGACTCGTTTCGGATCTAATATTCCATCATCGGGCCTTATGCTGAAGAACTGCTGTGCTATTTATAAGAATTGAAACATTGTTTATGTTTTTGTTTGTAAAGTTAATATGCGTTAATTTAGCTTCGTTTACTTTGATAATCCATTTTTGCATCCAATCACTAACTTAATCGACCGCATTTTGATGAATATTGCAGTATCATCAGTAAAGGTGGCCATGATATCGTTGATGTCTAATGGAATATCCCTTTTATAAAATAGATACAGGGTTGGTCCTAGAATACTTCCTTGTGGTACACCAGCCTCAGTTTTCTTTAGTTAAGAGTAACTTTGGTCGTACCGTACTCTAAAGAGACGGTTCGTAACGTCAGATTTCGTTATTTCGTAGTACTACTTGGGAAGGCTTGAGCAACATCTAAGAACATAGCCGAGCATACTTGTTTTTCTTCAAGTGCCTTTTCCACAGCATCCGCAATCCGATGCAATTGGTCTATCGTGGAATGTTTATTTCTAAATCCAAGCTGATGGCTCGGAATGAGTCTTCTTTCTTCTATTGTTTTGCTAAACATTTTCAGTAGCAGTTTTTCACGAACATTAGCAAAGATTGGTATAAGCGAACTTCGTCTGTAAGATGTTACTTCTGTTGGTGGCTTCGCTTGTTTTGGTATAATAATGACTTCTGTAATTTTCCAATGATGTGGCACATATCTTAGTAGTTTAAGGCATGCCTTTATTATAAATTGGAACTTTTTGGAGGCTACTAAAGGTTTATTTGAAAACCTGAGCAGTTATTAGATCGTACCCTGGTAATTTTTTGTCAGACACCTTATGGTGACACATGCTTCTTACTTCTTTGAGCGTGGCAAAAAGTATTTCAAATTCGTTGTTTTTATCAATAAACTGCAAGGAATTTGTAGCTGTGTTTTTGCTGGGAATGGCTTAAAAACATTCGCGAGATGTTCAGCCAAGAGATCAGCCTTTTGTTTCGGGTTTCAGATCTATTTACCATCTCGCGATCTTATCGGCGGGTCTTATGTCTATGTCTATGGTCTTTTAAGGCGCTTAGCTGCTATCCATAAGGAGTATTCGGAAGAGACATCCGCTGTCAGGCTATTCAGGAAACTACTAAATGAATCATTTTTAAACTCACAGATTCTTTTCTTTAGTTCGTTGTTAAGAGGTTAAGAACTGCCTTTATCACCTGGAAATGTCGTAACTTTTCATTTTTTTCGAGCTCTTCTTTTTGCAACACCCTTTATTTCGACAGGATATTTTATTTCTTTTTCTCTTGAGTTTGAAATAGTTGGAGTACTTTCTTCTGCAGCCTGTTGCTCATCAGCAACATATTTTTCTACTTCATGGTCAGTTTTTTTCAATTGTTTGTATACGGTATCTCAGGTTTATAAAACTTTCAAGTTTATCTCTGAATTCTTTCCATTTTGTTCTCTTATTCACGAGCTTATGATTACTTTTTTCTGTCATTTCCGCTTCACTCAGTGATCAAAATACTGGAGTATGATCTGACGATAAGTCGTAGCTATACCTTCGACACTTATATGATCTCGTTTAATATCTTTGACTACGAAAAAGTCTATAAGGTCTGGTATTTTGTTAGTATCAAATGGCCAATATGTTAGCGAACCAGATGAATATTTGCCTCCTAAGTACAGCCGTTTACTTTTTGTAGTTATGAGCCTAGATCCACAGTGGGTGTATTTCCATCAACAAGGAAGTTTTGTCCTTACAAATTTTGAAAACTAGAGTATGGAATAAAATTACATTTTAAATTTTCATGATATTCGAGTCGAAATATTTTAAAAATCCAGGTATTACAGCAGGTGTCTAAAAACTATTTTTTTTAGTTAAATTGACTTTTTTAATACTAAAATATAACAGACCTGAATGTAATTCTTCAAGAAAAAGTTCTTTGTTGTAAGGAAAAAAAGCTTATATTTTTTGGAAACTTTTCTAGCTTTTTTTTTTATTCCGTTACTCCTAGAGGTGAATAGCGAAACTATGTAGTCTAACATATAAAAGAAGCAGACGTACCTACTGCTATCACGTTTTCGAAATACCGTAAGTCTGCCGACCACTGGCTCTTAGACATTTCTTACTCGACACTAATGTTTGGTTTTCCACAGTCACCCACAACTTCGAATGGCTGATATGATTCAACACTGATAGTCGCTTTTCCCTTTCTCATAACACGTTTTTGTGTCATTTACGGTTATTCAATAGTTAATATACACTGACATTTTGGGCAGTTGATTCTGTGATGCTTTTTTGTTTCCAGCTGAGGTAGGTCAGCGGAGTCCAGGGTTTAACCGTAGAAAGCGAAAACTTGGTTTGTAGAGAGTTCAGAACTCCAAGTTCCAAAATACAATTATCGTTTATTTACTGATAACTTAACAAATTGTTTCATATACTTTTACAATATTCCTGATCTTATAATAAACTAACAAGTTATTTCATATACTTTAAATTGCGGGAGTAAATCCCTTACCCTTTACGTAGCTAAAGACAGCGAAGTTTGGGATGGAGTCCCTAGTCTTTAGCAACGGCGGATAGCTGAGACGTCGACGGTTGGGATAGAGTCCCTAGTCTGCAGCGGAAATACGGTCTGTGGTTAAGACAGCGAAGGTGGGGATAGAGTCCCTAGTCTTAACTATGGCGGTGAAGAATATATGCTAAGACAGCGAAGGTTGGGATGGAGTCCCTAGTCTTAGCGATGACGGCGGAGAAAAGAAACCTTAGACAGCGAAGATTGGGATAGAGTCCCTAGTCTAAGTTTCTCGGAAACGGTGGGGAGTTAAGACAGCGAAGGTTGGGATAGAGTCCCTAGTCTTAACGAAAACGGCGGAAAATAGAAGTCTTAGACAGCGAAGGTTGGGATAGAGTCCCTAGTCTAAGCTTCTCGGAGAGTTAAGACAGCGAAGGTTGCGATGGAGTCCCTAGTCTTAACGTTGACGGCGAAGGAGTAAGAACTAAGACGGCGAAGGTTGGGATAGAGTCCCTAGTCTTAGCTTGTCGGAGGAGGTAAGGATGTTAAGCCAGCGAAGGTTGGGATGGAGTCCCTAGTCTTAACTAATGATAAAGGAGGGGAAAACGGAAGGGGGTTTTAACGGCGTAAGCCAAAAAGTTATGAAGCTACTATTTGGTATAAATAATAGCCAGCAGTGTGCTTCGTATTAGTTTTTTACACTAATGTTTGAGATATGTTCCTTTACGTAGTACACTTGATTGGTACTATGACACAATGGCAAGAAGAATCTGATTTTTGATGAATTTGTCACCTCTACTTGTTGATTTTCGAGCTAGGAGTAAATGTTAACTATAAACACGACAAACGAAATTTATTTGCTGACGTCGACAAGCGAAATTTATTTGCTGACGTGTGCCGACAACCTCCAGTGGGTGTCCTCTTTTGCAAGTTTGCGTGGGCGCCGCAGAGTATGCAATGATTGTTGCTCAATTCATTTGATGGAGTAGGTATAGTGGAATCTCGGCGTTTTGTACTTCTGTATCCCGTGGTCCGGGCAGTAAAAGGTGTAACTTCGTTACAATTCATAAAGTGGGATACTCGTTGATTTTAAGAAATAAACTTCTAACGGCGGATTTAAATCTAGAAACAAAAAATAAGAATATGGGCGTGGCTGTGGGCGGATTTTACTTGAATAATTTGTTTTAATTTTTTCTCCGGCAGTAATAACAAATTATGAATATTTCATCCATATCGGTGCAACCACTTAAAAATAAAAAAAAATAAAAAAACAAGAAAAGTGGGCGTGGCACGGCCCCTACAAGAGGTAGGAGGTCGCTGACTTAGATTTAAGTTGTACCCCTACCACCGAAACAGCCTCCAAAGTTTCAGCCTGCTTCTATTGTTTTCCAGTAGCAATTCTTATTTTACTGTATCTACCTACTAATTTGAATTAGTGAGGCACTACTGAGTACCTACTTCAAAATATTATGAAGTTAATAAATTTCTATATGAAAACGCTGTGAGATAGCTTCAAACCTATAGTTTTTGCGCTGCGTTGGTAGTCCTAAATGAAGTCATAAACTCCTTATTGCACGCATAGGTAGCTTCTAATCAAAAAACATCAGTGATGCAGCAATGACTAAATTCTTAATTTCCAACAAAAAAATTAAAAGGATTTTCTTGATTTGAATTTTTATTTTTTTCCATTGCAGACCATTACAAAGTTGATAGATATTTACCTAGGTATATTTCTTTATTTAAAAGCCTATCACTTTGCAACAATATCTCTGAGTCTCGGAGGAAGATTGGTTTATTTTATGTAAATTATTCCCATACTCTCACAGATTATTCCATCCATCCATCTAACCAATTCATTTATAATTAAAATGGAAATCCTCGTACATTAAAATTAATTAAATGTAATCCCCTCTGATGAAGGATGATAGTGTAAATAACAATGCACCATATTTCAAAACATGCTCTCAGATAAACTACCTTATCAAACTTCCTGACAAAACCATCAACCGTACAATCAATCCTAGCTCAAGACACATATTCTTCTCATCTTATGTACATTGTCATAATACATACATACATAACATATATGTACATATTATGTGAGAAGGATATGAGTTCTCAGGTACAAATTGCACTCACTATATGAACCAAATTTACGAACATCCTTGCAGAATATAGATACACGGTAGTACTGAACTGAGTTAGTGTAGTATCTTTGTATATAAATGTAATTTCACAAAAAAAAAATGAAATACACAAATCAACCCAGTAGTTCCCTAGAACAGAATTTAATATTTACTCTAGTACTAGTAGTTCGCTCTCTATCCCCAAAGCCGAAGGTTGAAACTTACCAGTCGTTATCTGAATGAGGGCTACCGCAAAAGTATCGCTGCAAACATAGGTAGACCGAATACCTCATTAAAACTGCAAACTGTGCGCCAGAGGGGAAATTTCTCAATTTCGTGCATCGAAAAACTTTTCAAATGACAACGATGAGTGATTGTACGAGAAGATGAGTGGAATTGAGATTGGGGTTCAAAATAGGTTAGGTGGTTTGGGTTTGGGAAAATGTCCCAATGCATTCACACATCACACATGAGCTACCTGTCATATTTCCTGTAATTATTTAACACAGAGTTTCATCAGAGATTACAGGCGGTGTGGTGGTGGCGGTAGAGGAGGAGGAGAAGGTATTCCACTGTCTTTGAACATTTCTTTACGGCAACACCACAACCGAACTGACACGACGAGCGACGCACCAGGCTGCCAGGGGGCACGGATGATGAAATGATGATGCTGAAAAGGGGTTTCGGTTTCGGTGCCTGATATTTGTTTATTGAAAAGAGCTGGAGGAAGCTTTTAAGTTTTTCATTACGAGCACGCACCTTTGTCGTAATATTGTGTACAGTGTGGGCCTTCAGCCTATATAGGAGGTACTGGTATTCGTATTGTTATTGTTGTTGTTGTGGTTTTTGTATGCTGAATGCCTATCCATTTCCATATATCTTACATTATTTCCATGTTTTGTTTCCTTTTTGTTACAGAACTCGGTTCTCGGCTCAGGTGGTATTATGTACGTGGATGGAAAAATCGTTTCCGGGCCGCTGGATTCTCTGGTGGATATACTTGTGCCAAAGAACGTCGATGAGTTAGATAAGGTAAGGTTGATGGCTTTGTTGTTGTTGTTGTTGGTGCTTTGGTATGGTTTAGTTTTTGTTTTTGTTTAATTCATGGTAGGTATGTTTTTTGGAAGATAAAAGCACCACCACACTATGGAACATTGAAGCATTTTCTTTGGTGGTCTCAATGATTTACTATGTGTCCCAAATGAAGAGCTCTCTTCTGAAATTAATGAATCCCTTTTTAACCCCATTTCCTCTGGCTGGCTTCGCATAACTAGCTGAGGCGAGGAGGGTAATATAATAAGTTTTGTTGGATTTAGTTTTTTTTTTTGGAAATGTAATTTGCAAAGGCTTCGTCCGCCTGTTCACAGTCACAGGTGTTTTTTTGAGGGTTGATTTAGTGTTGCTGATTTGGGGTTTTGGGGATTTGGGATGTTCAAACAAAATTATAGGTCTTCGAAACCCTTGTGGCTAATCAGGACATTTTTTGGGCTTACTTAATAAATAATATTTGAGAACAATTTGTATTAAATTTGGTATGAGATGTAGGTTGATAGGTAGGTATGTATATAGGTATATGTAAGAATGGGGAAAGTTATGATGTTGGTTTTGTCAATGCTATAACTTTATGTGTCAAGTTACAAGGTATGTTTTTAAGCTCTCAGTGTGATAAGGGTTAAGAAAGAATATTTATAAATTTATCAAATTAAAGTTACATGAATTCTGTTAAGGATTTACCATCATTACCTTTCGCAATTATAAGCTAATAGGAGTTGCCAGAATAAGAATTTTTGCAATTTCCTACAGTAATTTGAGTCAAACGTTGAGTTCATCTGCAGGAGTTGATCCTTGATCACTGGATGACCGATAATATTTGACGGAAAACGGCGGCTTTCAGTAGTATAATTGCTCCTCCAAAACGTCTTTCATTTGTTTGCTAATCTTTCACTATTCGATCAAGCAACTACAATGTTTGCATGTGTACCATTTTCCTAGAAAATTATTTTAAAAATTTTCAACACCATCACCTGTATCATTGCTAATTCGTCTTCATCTGGAAATTCAATGGCAATTTCAACGCCGAATGAGCTGTAGAACCGACTTCCAACAAAGTATCCGTTCGCCCAGGAGAAGCGACCGGAAGTTCAGTGTTAAATCTTGACCGACTTAGACAGCTGCACATGAGCAGAAACATATCTTCGATCAATATTAGCGTCTCTTTGCGGATCTCATCGTTCATTTGGAGTTTGGGAAACAATTCATTGGCGATTTCATCGTCCCAATTACAATTCGTTATCAAACAATTTCATCCGCTAACAGACGTTTTGGGATGTGGTGCACAGCACATCATCAAAAGTCCATTGGTTTTCGAACGAAAATGGATCATGTAAAATGTACATTGACCGGATTCCGGGATTCCGGTCAGAAAACCGAAATCAATGCGTTTTTGTAGGAGGTGACATTAGTTTTATATTTGTAACTTATTTTGACATACTTTGAATAAAATTTAGCTTGGCAGTAATTTTTGTACTCATGTCACTAGAACATCATTTTCAAAAATCGCGCCCAATCTGGGCGAAATGGTAAAACTGACAAAAAGTCGTAAATTATCTACTTCGAAAATGTTCTTGACTAAAATTACAGCTGATGTCTTAAAAAAAAGGTATTGAGTAGACTTATTTTCGGGGCAAATGTCAGTGTTGCCACTTTTTGGGAAGATGTGTATTTTGTATGTCAAATGGTAAAACCTACACTTTTTGATAATTTTTAATACGAAAAAATTTGTGGGAACGATTCCAGATGCCGAACGCGTGTTGGGAAATAAAAGTTGATGTCTTGAAAAATAGGTATTCAGCTAACGTATCTTCGGTTAAGAAGTCCGTATTGCCACAAGATTAAATGGACAGTCACTGATGGGAAAATTTGAGGTAAAAAACTATTTTTCACATTTTATACGTAAAAAACGGTAAATAATGGTAAATAACAAGTAACAAAAGTAAAAACGTAAAAAAAGGTAAAAAATGTAAAAAAAAACGGTAAAATGGGTATTTATTTTGACAGATTGCCATTTGCAGTCACATTTTTGTTCAGATAACATCGCTTGTAAAAAAAATGATTAAAATATTTAAACCAAATTATCTACTAAAATGCCGCGACTGAAAACAACAGATTTTGCTGAATTATATTTTGTGTTGTTCAAAATCTGCAAAGAAATATTATGGCACTTTGCAATATTTGTAAGCAAACCTTAAAAAAACCAACAAGTTGATCACACATCGGTATAACCCTACTGCATCTTTGGCAGAAGCTGTTCAAAAATGGCTGTCAGTGAAAATACCTGAAAAATTTAAAGCAAAAATGCAGAAAAAAGTTGAGTATCGTCAAACTAATTGAAAATGCTCTAACAGCGTATTATTTGCATCCATTTTTTGACAGTGAAAATTTAACAACTTGCCAAATAGGAACCGGCAATAACTTGCTTTTAAAAATTTGAAATGGGAAGGAATCGAAGATTAGCATGGCTTCAAACAGATAAGTGGCCTTTTTGAAGTACTTTATGAAAAAGATATAAAAAGTCTGAAGTATTTTTTTGAAGCACTAAAGCCTTAAAGCTTTTAAATATGCCTGGTTCATCGGCTCAAATTGAATAAAGTCAGAACTTAAAATCCCCCAGAGCCAATGCCACTTTGACAATTTATTCTTTACCTTAACTCGCCCCAGCAAAAAGCTGGATCTACTTCAGGGCGAGTTCAAAGCGCCGACCCTAGGTCAGAATTTGCTGGCCAAGGTGAGTTCAGGGTTTACAAAAAAAAAAAAACGCTTTGGGGCGACCAGGGACACTTGATGGCTCACCAAACAAACCTCTTATTTCCAAGTTGGGATAGCAATATAGATATGAAGGAATGCGGCCGCATTATTTCATTTTTTTTTTTGAAAATTCGATATCTCAAAAGGTGTTAACATATTGAGCATAAGAGCAAGTAGCAAGTACGTGGTAATCCAGTCTTGCATTTAATTTAATGATGAATTAATTAATTAATTTGTTTACGGGTGTAAGTGCACTCCGACCTTAAGATCTATTGTGCCCCCTTACTAGAGCTTGATGAGGTTACTCATTCTACAGCTCATCCTCCAAATTGATTTCTTTAAGAAACTTGAGTATTTGGAGTACTTTTAGAGGGGATAGTTCTTTCTCCTCTATCTGGTGATCTCCCAGATGCCTTTGTCTTTGATGCACAAGTGCATCATATCTACCCTATATGTGGTTCGGGGACTCCTCGTGCTCATTGCAAAATCTGCATATGGCACTGTTTTCCAGGCCAAGAATTCGGAGGTGTCTCCTTAACTTGCAGTGGCCTGTGAGGAATACCGTTATTATTCTTAGTCTATTTCTATTCAAGCTGATTCAGGATTGGAATCGTGCTTGGTTGTAATCCCCAAGTAGAAGTTTGGCCTGCCTCAGCTTAGGGAGCTCTTTCCAGATTTTTGATCTTTTCTCCCGCTCTGCTGCTTTAATTTTTTTTTTAATCACGTTTTCTCCTAATCCGCAATTAGGCTCTGGCCCCATTATGGGTGACATTGCTCCTTTTTTTGCTAAGAAGTTTGCCTCTCTTGCCCTGTATGCCAACGTGACCAGGTACTCAGTAAAGTGTAACATAGTTATTCTTGCCCAGTTCATTTAGCCTGCCCACACACTCCCATACCAGCTTAGAGCTTATGCTATACGAGCTTAGTGTTCTGAGTGCGGCCTGGCTATCTGACATGATTGCAGTATTTTGGTTTTTATATTTTCTTTCGAGATTTCTTTCTGCACATTTCCCTATGGCATTAACTTCTGCCTGAAAAATGCTGGTGGACTGTCCCATCGGTATGAAAAGTTTGGTTCTAGGCCCAAAAATTCCAGCCCCAGTCCCCTCAGACGTTCTCGATCCATCAGTATCCCATTTGATGGCATTTGCTTTAAGAGTATAGTTTACGTTTTCGTCTACCCACTCTTTTTTGCTACTTAGCTCCGTATGAAAGTTCTTAACGAAGTTATACTTTTTAATCATATGCCATCTCTTGGAATGTCAAGAAGGTTTGATTCTGTGGACATGCAAATGGAGTCTATTTCCCTAAGACCAATTATTTTCCACGTCCCAGTTCCCTCCCTTGCAAATCTCATGATGGCTCCCTTAGCAGCCCTATCCATAGCTGATGTAGGGCAAGTTCTCATTGCTCCGGTGATGCAGATGCATGCGAGCCTTTGTACCTTATCTAGTGATTTCCTAGCTGTAGTAAGTTCGGTTCTTTTGTGCCATGCGACCGCCCCATAGGTAATGATGGGTCTTACCATCATGGTGTACATCCATCTCAGGATATTTGGTTTACAGATCCATGATTTACCTGCAAGTCTCTTACATATCATGACAGCTTTTGTGGCTTTTCAGACAGTTGTCTCGACATGTTTGTTTTAGATAAGTTTGCTATCTAGTGTAATACCTAGATATTTAACCTCCTTCTGGATGTCGATTTCTTCACCAGCCAACCGGATAGGTTTCATCCGTGGTAGAAGCCTCTTTTTAGTAAAAGGGACTATCGTTGTCTTTGTGGGGTTAATGTTCAATCCCACTGATAGACACCATTTTCTTGTTATTGTCAATCCTCTCTGAATAATATCACAGAGAGTTTCTTCGAATTTTCCCAAAGCTGTTATAACAATGTCATCGGCGAAACCGATGCAGCGTATTCCTTGGGAAGATAGACTTTCCAGCAATTCATCAACTACAAAACTCCACAGTAAGGGTGATAGAACCCCTCCCTGTGGACAGCCTCTTGTTGTGATGACTGTCTGGACACTATGTCCTGCATAAGCCTCTGCAGTTCTTGTGCCTAGCATACCACTTATCCATCTGATTATAGTAACGGGAACACTCTTCCTTACTAAAGCCCTTTTAACGGCTTCATGTGAGGTGTTGTCAAAGGCGCCCTCAATATCCAGGAACGCACATAAAGCCGTTTCTTTGGAGTATAAGGCCATACGAAAGGTGTTTTTGAGTTCATACAGGGCGGTTTCTGTAGATCTTCCCGCTCTGTAAGCATGCTGGCGATGGTTTAATGGTTTGTTTATTAATACTTCTGATCTGATGAAGTTATCAATTACCTTTTCCAAAGTCTTCAGTAAGAAGGATGTTAAACTAATTTAATGATAGAATTCATATACCTATGTATTTTATATTTATTTATAGGTACCAGGGATCATGTCATAAACTGTTACGTAAAATTGAAGATACATAAGTAAAACTTGAGGTTTCAGGTTATATCAAATGAAGTGAAACCTTTGATATTCATAAAATCACTAAACACCATATTATTTAAAATTATAAAACTTCAATTATGTAACAAAAATTTTCACAGTTAATAAGGTTTCTATGATTTCTGCACCATTTGCTCCTGAAAAAAAAAAAAAAACAAAAAAAACAAATACACATTGCAATATTGAGCATAGGCCTAATACTTTTTTGGGTTATATGATACTCTCATCGTATCCTAAGGCTAACATTTTAATTCTTTTGCGTTTTACATAAATTCAACAACCAGATTAAATTATCATGCTCCCCTTTATAGATTCACAAACACAAAAAAAATAGTTTCCTTCCTGTTGGCTGTAGGACACTAGTGAAAACGAGTTATACATACAAAAATACGAGTACTACTACTACTACGTTACGTGCATCCGCCTAAAAGGATGCTTTGATCTAGTTGCAGTAAATTTAATTAAAATACTTCATCATGTATAGATACTCATATATCTATGGATTCCATAGCAAAGTTTTCTGTTTGTGATTTCCTTTTGTTGACTATGTATATCTGTTTCTGCACACACTCATGTAAAAAGGATGAAATCAATTTTTGTACAAATATTATCCGCTATCCGTTTCGTGTCGTGTAAAAGTTTGTAACAAGGATTGAACAATTTTTCAGATATTGTTTGTATTAACCGAATTCAGTTCATGTTACAAAATACACACTCGCATAATGTTATCATGTTACATGTGTGCTTAATTATATTTTACAAATAATGTAGTTTTTTTTTTGATAAAACAAGGAATGCCATTTTTTGAAACACCTTGCATGTGTCATAAATCAATAACTAAAGGAAAATTTAACTGCAATCATTATTGAAAATTTCATACATAGTTTTTAGTTGTTAGTGTCAATTTTTTTTTTATAAAAGCAATATATCCTTATTATGTGCCTATAGGCTTTTAAACCCTTTTTCAAATGATTAAAAGAAAAATTCAGCTTTTTAACAATTTATTTTTGTAAAGAATATAAACAAGACATTTTTCAATTATGTTTAAATTTTATTTCCCATAAACTTTAGGACAAAAAAACGGTATAAAAATGTTTATATACAAAGATACGTCTTATAAAGTCGGAACTACATATATGTACATACCAATTGAAAAAAGCCCCTTAGCACATAGTCCTACATCATTATATCAAATTGATTAGATTTGAAGTATATGGAGTAGATAGTTTGAAGGAAATCAAAATGGACAGGGCAAACACAATTTATTCGAAAGAAAGTAAATGGTCCAAGGCTTAAGGCATTTAGGTAGAGGAAAAAATCCTGTAAAGCTGATAGGATTAAGGGCTTTCTGATACAGGTAAAAGTGCCAACAAGGTATTAGGGATAAAGTATTTGTATCCGGGCATTATTTTTTACGATTTTACTTTATAGGGGTCGACTGTGGGCTTATTGATGAAAAGAAAATCAAAGAGGTTTGAGTTTTTTTTGTTTTCAATTTAAAGCTTAAGATTCAAACCTGATGGAAATTTATAAATTTTTAAAAACTATGCTGAAACAAGAGGATTTATGCTCGTGAATATAACTTTATTCAATATAAGAATTTTTTCGCAGAAGAGTACTTAAAAGGGTTCGAAAATAAGACTGAGCATTATTTAGTATTTTCAAAAGCTTAGCCAATATTTTTTTTTTTTTGTTTTATTACTGGCCTATTTATAAATCACGTGGAATAGTTTTTTTTGCAACGTCTTACATAACAGGTGTCAAGTTCTAAAGAGTTGAAAATGGCTCCTATGGTTCTTATCATTGACTAAGAGGCAATTTTACCGAAAGACGTTTTTAACTTATTTCTTATATTATAGTAGATCGTTTTTTTATTTTTATTTTCTTAATAATCGCCTTATAATATTGGATATCAAAGTATTCAGAAAAAAATTTTTGAGTTAAAAAATAAAATAACACATAACATAAGATAATACATAATTGCATTTAAAAACATGGAAGTTATAAAAGAAAATGTTTAAAAGCATGACATTCGATATTTAAATTGAATAAAATAAACCCTGTTATAGTCACGATGTCATCTGAATTCTTGAAGAAATATTAATTTAGGAAAAGTATGAAAATCATTACAGCAATTTTAATTAATGAAATATTTTGGTTTGCAAATTAATCTTATATATAAAAATTTCGTGACACGGTGTGTGTCGCCAAACTCCTCCGAAACAGCTGGACCGATTTTTATGAAATTTTATTTGTATATTTTTTAGGTATTATAATAGGGGTAAACTATTTTTCACCCTCCCAATCCCAAAAACAGCCGAGTAATATGCAGAATTTCTAATTTAACACTATAGTGTGTAAGAAAAATAAAATAATACCTAAATATGTAAAATGACAAATTGAAAATTAAATAAAATTAAGTCATAAGAATTTTATTTTACGAGCTTTCAGCAACGTTGTTCTGCAATATAAATTATCAAAAAAAAATTGAAAGTGAAATATTAAATTTGAAACTGAAAGTGTGCTGTTGTTGTGTGTCGCATAGCTCTGTTCCGGTCACCTCAAGTATCTACGACGACAGTGGGCACAATTTATTCGCTGTTGAGGATACATTCCACGTGGATATCGAGCAAATACGTTAAGGTTTGACCGTATTTTCGTTCGATTTATTTGAAAATTTGTCAGAACACCGTTTGCCAGGTTATTCATAACAAGTGCAGAATTAAAATTTAAAGTGACGCAACACTACACGTCAATAGGCTTGTTCGATTTTCCCTGCCCCAGGACACGCTGGGGAATGTCATTCAAATGTCGACTGGTGACTGTTCTGGCTTTGATTTAATATTTACTTGAGGTAACCGGTGCGCTATACAGCTCCATCCGAAATTGGGCCTGAAAAATTATTCCTAGAAAAGAACTGCGGCATATAACAACAGCTCACATTCTGTTTCAAATTAAATATTTCACTTTCGATTTATACTTACGTTCGATTTATTTGATAGTTTAATTATTTAGCAGAACAACGTTTGCCAGGTCAGCTATTATATACATATGTATAGAAATGAATCCCTATTTCCCTTTGTCACGCCAGAACTCATGAACGGCTTGACCGATTCGGATTATTCTTTTCAGGTTATCTTTGGTATCGGTCTGGAAGTGAAGTTTGGTCAAATTTGGTCTCGCGGTTTGTTAAAAAGGTGAAGAAAAACGCACTCTGGGAACCTGTGTTCTATAAAAACAAAAAATGAATTCAGTTTGGAAACAAAGTCGAATTTGTTTTGTTAATTTGTTTTAAAAACGTTTGTTTACCCGAGCGGAGCCGGGGTGGGTCAGCTAGTATACAGATAAAATTTAATCTTCAAAAAATATTATCAATCTGATTTTGAAATATAAAATTTTCAAAAAAAGATATTTTGAAATCTTTAAACAATAAAGTCAATGTAAAAATTATAATTTGTCATATATGCGAACGGCATATAAATACATATAAGGCATATTGTTTACGATAAGGAGTAAACAAAATTAATAAAGAAAGCCAGACTGACACACCCATGAACCTCGTGTTGTGGACAAATATTTGAAGTAGTGAAACACCATAAGTAAATTGCTAGCAAAAACAAAATCTCTTCCAGCTTGGAAAAAGAATCACTTGTCTGACAAGGAGTGGGTAGGAATTCTGGTTTTTAAAATCCTGTGTGGTCAAAAATTCTGTTTTTTTTTTTTTTTTTTGTAAATTCTGTCTGTTCAAAATTCTGTTTTCCGAAATTCTGTTAGTAAAACTACTTAGAAAAATGTTCATATACAAAAAACATTATTATGACTTTATAATTTTATTTAAGATTTATTTAATGAAAACAAAAAACAGTATAACAGACCGAACAAATCTATATCTAAATGAAAAGTAACAAAGGTATTCACGCAAAGGCGTAAAGTCATCGTCAACGTTGTAAAGTTGTAAACTTCGTACATCTGTCTAATTTTCCATACAAATTGTGACATATTTACGAAGTTTAAAATTTTACTCTGTTAACGACGCAAGTCCTTATGCCATTGTATAAATACCCATGACAAAACTATTTTTTTTGCGATTGTTTTAAATACGCAATATTGCTTTCAAGTCTTTTTTTGACTCGCACGATCTGCTTATTTTTAAGAAAAGCTTTTTTTTTTGTTGATAAATGTACCTGCCTATGTATCGTGAAAGTATGCACAGAGTTTAGTAAACAGGAAGAACCGAATGCCATTTAAATTTAATTTAGTGATGGGTGAATAGCAAAAATGGGTTTACATCTTAACATAAACTTAAGGCGTTTTTATTTCTACTCAACAATAAATGCACCTAGAACCTGAAATCATTGTATTTACACAATAATTTGCAATATAACGGACTTTTTACCTAAAATTGCAGCTACGCCAACTATGTCATAACGCATTGAACCATGTTCCAGACATTTTTCAGGGAATCTAATGATGTAGAAATATGCAATCAAGTTTACCTAGCACTATGCCCAAATCACAAAAACGACAATTTGCGAGTTACGTCACTTCGTGAGATAATGAACGATATAATCTCGCCTTACATATTACAACCAAGCTTTTCAGTCGGCAATGCAAAGCTTCAATACTGTTTTGTGTTCTTGGAGAAGTTTCTGTGTTTGGCTTTTCATGATCAGTAACATACTAAAACTCTGCTCATAGATAGTTATGTGTTAATTAAATTAAAAATCGTTACAATTATGTATGTACCTAGCACGTTTAATTTAGGTATTTTCCATTACGAAAAATTTATTTTCAAAATTCTATACATATTTAAAAAGTCTGGAAATCTGTTGTAAAAGAGAAATCGTTTTGATAATATAAAAAAGCGGGCACAACAGATTTATAAAATGTTTAAATACAGATACATATATGAAAAACCCAATTTTGAAAAACACAATTTGGAAAAACCAAAGTCAAAGTTAATAATGTAAGTTATTTGTAAAAAAAAGCAGAATAATCTGAATTTTATTGTTAAAAATTTTAAATGGCACAATTTTGAAAAACAGAATTTTGAAAAACAGAATTTCAACTGATACAACTGAAAAAAGCAGAATTTTGAATAACAAAATTAAAAAAAAAAAAAGCAGAATTTTGAAAAGCTGAATTTTTTTAATCCCGATTTTTGACCCGTTTCTTGGATACAAAAATTATTTAAACCTCATTATTGGCTTTCAAGGGGAGGTACTCTTAATAGTTGCTAAATGTAAATTTCTTTTTATTTGATTGTAGACCGTTCCAATTTTTTCACACTGAAAAAATTTCAGCAAAATCCTAGGAGTCGTTTTTGAAAAATAAGATTTTTTTAACGGCTTTCCAATATTTGTATGGAAGATACTGCATTTTTGTACATATGTATATATTTTTTCATATTCTTTAGAGTAGTAATAAAACGTTTAAGAAATCGACTGAACCATTTTCGAAAAACATATTGACTTTTCAAAAAGAAATAAATTGGAAATTTATGTTTAAAAAGTCAAAAAATCTTTTTGGCAGCAAAAACTATGGTATTTAAATCAATCACACCATTTTTAAAGAGAATCAAAAATGAAAAAAGGCCTTTAGGAAGTAGATACTTCTAATAACCATTTTTTATAAATGAGTTTCCATCCGAGGGCAGCCTTTATTGAATTGTTTCAAAGAAAAGTTGCCGAACCGTTTTTGAGACAAATAAGATTAAAAAAAAAATTTTGACAGGTAGGTACCGTTATTTTTGGTTCTAAGAAAATAAAAGAAAATATCTGAGCGGAATGATTATGCACGATGAACCAAGTTTAAGGAAAATAGATTCAGATGTTTGGGCTCTAGCCGAACAGACACATGCCTGGTTGAAATCACGTCTTTCAAGTTAGCGGGGCATATTTTTTATATTTTTATTCCCGATTTTGCACCAGCTCACCAAACAATGTTGGATTTACACGAGTGACAAATTGCCATTCACGTCATTAAAGTGACAAATGCACTTCAAGAAAAAACTAAGTTCAAGTTTGACAAAAAAATTCACTTTGCACTGTTAGTTTCATGTCCTTTTCTTAGCAACTGAGCTAGCTAGAAAATTGCATTTTGGTCCCAAATTTGCAGTTTGGACACTAACTGCAACTTTCCAGTTAGCTCCGTTACTGAGAAAAGGACTGTTTTGCTAACTTTACTGTGAAGTTAGCAGTAAAGTATGAATTTTTTTGTATGTAAGGACTTCAAAAAATATGGGATGATCCTTTTCTTGAAATTCAAATTAAACTGCAAATTTAGAGAATTATTTTAGAATCATAGCTTACCCGGTTGCTGAGGGCATGAACTGCTAACTTCACAATGAAGTTAGCAGTACAGTGGGCTGCACCCACTATTTGGTGAACCGCAAAATCCGGAATAGAAATGCTTAAAAAAACTACAAATTCCTGCTATGGTGTCATTGGTCTAGCTTAAAATTGTAATGCCAACTTCACACACTTCGATTTTTTGATAAAAATGACGATTGAATTTCCCACCCAATTATAATTTTTTTTTACTTATTTTTCGGGAAAATTTATTTTGATAAATGACGTAGAAAAAATCACTGCCCCCATAAAATTTTATATATGCCTTCAATAATTCTCGTTTTCAAAATTGTTTACCACCTTTCAACTTTTTTATTTTATCACCCCTAGAAATATTTTTTTATTTTTGAAATTTTTATTTCTATTTTCAATTTGTTTTGTTTTTAATTTTCAGGTATTGAAATATAACCATTAATCGTTTAAAATTACATTCTTTTGCTATCATATTCACTATTCAACATGCTTCCATTAAAGGTATTTTTTGTAAGCTTTGTTCCCAAAATTTTAATTTTTTAGTTCTCTACTACATTTTTAGAAATAAAATTTTTTTTAAATACTAATTCTAGTAGCTTTTGACTCGATGAAATAATTCGTTTGTACAAATAATATAGTTAAAATTTAATATCGTCATTAAGACTCTTTAAACACCCATAATTATGGAATTTAAAGCTAAGCTTTGAACATTTCTTCAAATGGCCAGAAAGTTTTTACAGAAATAAAAATATTTACCACCTTTCAACTTTTTTTAACACCCATAGAAATATTTTCCGAAAATCTACATTCTTTTATTTCATTCATACGTATTACAAACAAGTTAATCTCTCCTGTACTTAATAAACAAGTATAATTTGGTCATGTTAATATTTTATGGTCATTATATTTACACAGAAAAACTTTGCCATATCTAAGATATAACACCATTTATAATAAATATATACAATGCTAGAGGGGATGTAATAAAATCTTAAGTAATCTAGGCTCAAGAATTATTATTTCCATAACTACGAATATTTTTCTTTAAATCGTTGAGAAATTATCACAACCATATCATTCTAAGGTGCTTAATGTCATTTTTCAGCTTTTAGCTATTTTTTTGTTTAATATTTATCTAAAAAATTACATAAAGAGTCTGTTGATGTTGTCCTCGTTCAGGGGTAATTTTTCATGGTAAACATAAATACCGCACCTTTTTTTTTTGTCCAGACAACACCGATTAATTCTCCTCCTCGAGGGAGGGTCTTTTTGTGTACTTTCCTTCGCTTTATCGTTATAAATGTATAATTCATACTAAATGTACAAACAAAGCAAATCAAAACACATCAAGGACAATTCATAAACCACTTTTTTTTTGTTTTTTTTTGTCCCAGATTAAGTCCTTGTCACCATCAGGATGAAATAAAAGTCAAACAGACAAAGTTCAGATTTATTATAAAATAGGGGGAGACGAGAGAGAGATAAAAGCATTTTAACCTGAGTATTAAAACAGTGGTCTATTATGAGAACCTCTATATAGCCCGGTCATTCTCACTAAACCAGCAACATCAGCTAGTTATACACATTAGGTATGTATAGGTTTGATATAAAAAATTCAAGAAAGAAAATAAAAGTAAAAAAAAAATCAAACCTTAGGGGAAAAACTGAAACAGATTTCCGAGAAACTAAATTAAGAATCATCCGATTGTAGCATCATTAACAATCAGGCCACAGACATTACAGTGACCGAATTCATCGGAAGAATACTCTTCTCTGTATCCTGTCGTGTGCTGTTTCGTGTGTTTTGTCCTCCTGGAGGTACATATCTACCTACACAAAAATCCGTTTTCTCTTTAATGATAATGAATCTTCACAAAAAAGAAACGTCTAAAGAGGGTGTCTGTAAACGGATATGCTGCTGGTCGTCTAAAGTCCTCAAAGCGTGTCCCTCTTACACCGACACCGACCGACATCATCCTGGTTTCTATATAACATCGTATCAAGCACCGAACCATTTGTATACAGTAAAATGGTTCTAATGAGCACATAGTGCTTATAATCTTTCCCATCTGGTCATAAGCTTAATCGTGTTTCGGCATTCGGTCCGGTCCGTTTATCTCCGGCCGCATGGGTGCCTAATCTGCTGGAACATTTTTGGCAATTATCCCTTATTAAGTGATAAAATAATTAAAGGGACAAATCTCCATCGTTTCCAATAAAACACTTCTCTTACTCTTGTCTTAAAGTTAAACTAATCGAATTTATATTCCGAAAGTTGTATATTGCTGGCCGGGTCTATAACGGCACATGATTGTACCTACGTGTTTGAGCAGACTTTTTAAAACTTTGTCCATGTCCTTTTTGTTTTTTTTTTCTCTTGCAGGATTTCGTTTTCTCATTTATATTATCGTCACGTTTGTTCCTGCGTCCGCATGAGTTATTGGGTAGACTGTTGTCCTCTGTACCTGATAGTGGGTCCTTAGCCACATTAGCCGCATTACTAGCCGAATGGACACATCGCTTCCCATATGATTTCCGCGATGAAAGGATCATGAGTCATGTTAAACATATCGTTTCGAGGTAAGTTATTTATGTACGATTATATTGGGGGAAGTCACTCTGTCTAGATTATCATCATTGAAACGTTTTTTTTTTTTTTGTTATCTTCTTTCAATACAAAAACAACAACAATAGATGTTCTAATACTGGATTAGAGGAGTTAGTTTCGGAAATATTGAGTGCCTTGTTAAAACGCCTGACTGAATTAGAAAAACACGAAGGAGATTTACGTGCTTGTCAAAGTAATACTGACAAGGTTAGAATTATAAAAATGATGAATGGAATTGTTTGTGTTTTTTTATTTCATTTAAGGAGGTTTGAAGATAAATTTTTCTTATCAAAACAGTTGTTTTCTTTCAGATAGATTTAATAGACTGCCCAACTCCATCACATTACGCACAAATTTTATGTCGAATTGAAAGAAAATTGGCGAAACATGTTGGACCGGAAGAATTTCTACAGTGTAGCAATAACGTACTTTTGGATAAACAAGTAAGTTTTAAAAAAAAATATGAACAAAATATTTAGATAAAATATATTAAATGGGTAAGGAACTTTAAATAATTAAATATATTTATATAAATTGATTGAATATCTCTCCATAAAGGACTAAGAGGTTTTAGGTGAAAAGCTAAGAAACAGAATAATATTTCGAATAATCGACAGACGTTTCAGGAACTTAGAAACCAAATTGGTCAAACTTTTGGTGTAATAGAGACCAAAACCATCAAAAACATTCTGAGCAACTCGTTTGGCCGTTTACCCCGAAAGTCACTTTTCGTTGTCTGTTGTTACATCTTACCTTCACAACCCATCGATTCCTATGAACTTGCAATTAAAACTATTGATCATATCACCGATTTATGTGACTCCCATGATGAGATCCTTCTTTTTAGTGACTTCAACCTTCCTAATTTAAGTGGACCCCATCAACCTTCAATTTTGACAACTTAACCGTAAATGATGCTTAACTTTATTCTATAGTTAAATATTGAACTCTATTTCTCTTTATGTTCCTTTTTCCCGCCACAAAACCTCGTCTACTTCTCCACCTTGGTATAGTTGCAAACTTCGCTCTCTGTGAAATAAAAGAAATAAGTTTTGGGAAAGTTACCTCCGCTCTTGTTCTCCAACTGACTATTCTAACTATAATGGTTCTTCTCTACATTTTACCGAGCTATACAATTTCCATTACCAGCGTTATCTAGCGGAAATGCAATCCAACCTTATCAAAGATCCTAAGTCATTCTTTAAGTTTGTTAACTACAAACTGCCATCTGCCTATTTCAATTATCTACAAAGTTTTTCTCTTGGACCGCTTCTCCCTCGAACTGTCAATCCCTATTGGATCAACTTAACAATGAATTTAATCTGGGTCCAGATGGTCTCTTTGCCATACTTCTAAAAAAAATGCTCTTCCACCCACTCTCAACCTCTCTCAAAAATGTTCAGCCTTTCCTTTAATCAATGACAGTTTCCTCAGATATATTTACTTACTACGGTCCTCGGACCTGTTACGTCCGTGAGTTTCCGCTTGTGGGGCATAGGGCCTCCACTACTCCTACGCGCTATCGTGTACGATTTCTGGAAATGTACCTCAGCTCTCTCCAACTCTTCCCCAGTTGGCAGATTCCTCTTCGACCGTTCTTAGCCAAGTACTTCAAGGTCGGTTCAGATATGGAAATTTGAAATAAATAAATACACAAAAAGGGTTTGAAGAGCGATGTTGACAACTATCGTCCCATTGCCAAGCTTTCACACATACCCGAACTCTTTGAAAGTATTTAGTATGAAACCTTAAGTTTCTACTGCAAATCTCTCATCACCTCCTCACAACATGGCTCTTTAGAGATATTAAATGGGTCATCAAACATTCTTTTATCTCTCTGTACGCCGATGATATCAAGGTTTTAAAGACCATTTCCTCAACAAATGACTCTTCCCCTATTCAACAGGATCTTGACAGATTTTCAGTTTGGTGTCTAAGAAATAGCTTGGAGCTAAAAGTCGCCAAATGCCAATCTATCACTTTTCACGCAAACGTATCAAAACTCCTCCCCGTTTCTACTTGCTCCATAATCAACCCATACCCACCGTTGATAATATTCGCGACCTTGGTATTTTATGTGACTCAGAGCTTAATTTTCTCACTCACATAGACGATATCATTTTCAAAGCAAACTCAGCACTTGGCTTCGTCAAAAGATGGTCCAAAGAACTCTCCAACCCCTATGTTACCTGGTCCTTATAAATATATATCATTTGTTCGTCCTCTCCTAGAATACGCCTCTCAAGTTTGGTCCCCTTACCAACTTACTCTCATTTCCAGAATTGAGAGCATCCAGCGTCGTTTCTTACGCTTTGCTCTTCGAGGTCTATCGTGGAAAAATCCTTTGATTCTGCCTCCCTATCTAGACCGCCTTAAACTAGTCAACTTGAATTCGTTGGAAGAATGAAGAGAAATATAGGACATTCTCTTCATTCATCGACTTCTCTCTGGTTCCGTTTATTGCATATCACTCTACAACTCTATCTCTTTTAATACTAACCCTCCTACGTAATACACGTAATCCTCGTCTCTATTATATACCCACCTACCGAACCTCTTATGGCTGATGGCTCCAACGATCTAATCTCTCGTATGCTGCGGGCTGTTAATTCAAACATGTGCTCCTTCGACTTTAATCTAAGTAATCCTTCCTTAAAACACCGGCTTCTGAGCCACTCCCCACCTCTTGAACCTTAGCTTAAGTTCTTAATTTTTAAGTTAGATTAAGAATTAGCTTGTATTAAGCCGAATAAATGGGGGTTTTTCCCCACCAAAATTAATTAAAATTAACAGGATTGCCTTTTGTTTAAAATAACAATCTAGTTAAATATTCTTTTCATTAAAACAATTATCATTGCAAAATTTTAAACAGTATTGTTTTCATAGCCTTCTTAAGACCAACCAATTCTTCCATTATGATTTATGCACACAAGATTCAAGTTTTCAAAAAAAAACAAAAAACAAATATGAAATCAATCTTAACCAAAAATTGCATCGTTTCATTTGACAAAAAAAAAAAACTCATTCATCATTCAATCCCTTTCGCCCCTGGTCTTTTTCAAGGTTCAATAATTTTGTATCCTCTTTTCGAAAATATCCTTTTCAAGAGAATTGCCATTGCTGTTAGACAATACTTCAATTTCCTTAAGCCTCATTTTAGGCTTCTTAGAACAATTAATTGAAAACTCATTCTTCTGAATGATCGGCTTTTCAAAATAAATAATAAAAGTAAAAGGTAGAAGTGGCTTCTTTTGGCGGAATAGATAGTTCATTGAACTGTCACATCCGAGGAAGTTTTTGATTGAATTTAAGCCTGTGCCACCTACAATCAAAAAATATTTTGTTTTATTTTGTCAAAGGTACTTCCTCTTGGGAGGAAGTGACAAATCATCCATATGCGCCTCATCTTCCTGCAAACCATAACAACACCAACACCCACATAGAAATATGGTTAATGGTTGTTGTAAGTCACTGTAATAATAGGCCTTGGTTCTCCTTGAGCTTTCACGCCACCTTATTTATTTGTTTTTGTATTTTTATATAAGTGACTGCTATCACTAAGTATGTGGACACATTTCGACCCATTAGTTGGTTGGTTGTGATACCACACATGCGAACATACCATAAAACATCCACTCTATCCATAAACTATCGATACTTAAGGGAAACTATATTGACCGTGGCCACTTTAGCGTAGACACGCACAAGAAGCTAATCTTTGAGTGAACAGGATTAGACTATTTCCCAAGTAGCATAAAGAAAGGATGTTGGTGTTGGTGAAGTACAAGGATAATAATAATTTATGATGGTTATTGCATGGTTTCCAAAATAAAAATAAAAGCTTTATCGCCACCGCAAAATTTTTGTCGCAAGAAGTGTACAGGAAAAATGTTCAAATTCAAATTAATGATGAATTTTAGTACAGTACCTACGTTCTGTAACTCTCGCATCGATAAAATCAGTCGAGAAACGTTGAAAAATGAAACAAAACTCGCATTTTGTTTCAGTTTTCATCGTTTCTCAACCAGTTTTTTCAATGTGAGAGTTACAGAACGTAGGCACGGCACAGGTTTCAAAAAATCATTCAATTTATTCAAACATTATTATAAAATGAAATAGATAAATTCATTTTTTGGTAGCGAAATATCTTATATATATGTATGTAAAATGGAATTAGCAGACACTTTTGGAATTCAGACTAAGTCGCACGTACTTGCTATTATGTTCAAGAGGCTGGACATTATGAAACAAAAATGTTTAAAAACATGAGCATGAAAATTTTGAATCATTGTTGTGTTGCAATATGGGACCAAACGATGAAATCCATCTCAAAAATGGTTTTGATGAATTTCGTAATTTCAAAAATCTAATGATGAGCTTACATACTAGAAAAAGTGTTTTTTTTACGACACATTAATTTTTTTAACTTATTTTAGTTGTAGGTACCAGAAATAACACTTAAAGACGATATTTTTTATTATTCTAATTGTAAGTTGTAAGAGTTTAAAGTCAATTATTTCCTAAGTCACTGAATAGACTTTATTAACATTATATATTTTTGAAAAAGCAGAAGTCTTTCCTTTAGAAAACAGTTTTTTTTTATTGAATGCTACAGTAAATTTATAAGAACATTTGAGAAAAGTGCGATATATTTTTAATTTTTATATTTTCATTCGAAGTTTCCTCTGCTACCTCCGACTGCCTCCATTTAGTTAATGATTGTTGTGTATTCTAAAACTATTCTAATTTGAGGAACACAAATAAAAACTTTTCATTTTCATGCATTTTTGTTTTAGAAGCAAAAACGTACGATCAAAATAAAAACAAGTTTTAAAAAATAAACTTTAAATTTCTATAGCTTTGGTAATATCTAGTGAAAAAAATTAAAATTTGCCAGAAATTTAGGATTGTACTTAATTTGTACAAATATTCATTAAAAAAAAAGTTTTAGACAATTATTATCTTACATTTACCAACCTCAAAATTTTAAAGAAATGTGTTACTTTTTGTCTGGAATCAAGTTAAAAAAAAGTAATTTTTCTTTACATCATATAAGTCACTTAATCTCTGCCATATTTTAAAATTTTCATCAGTTCCAAGAAAAGTTATTGAAATTCAAAGTTATTAAAATTCAAAATTAAAAAAAAAAACCAAATTTGTTCACTGGTAAGATAAATAAACTGTAAATATTTCATCAAGATCGGTGTAATAATTTTTGCTTCAACTAGTTTTACACTTTTAGATTAAACTAAATCTACAACTTTTGTGTTTTATATTCCATAAAAAAAATAATGTATTCTTAGTTTAATTGTTTTGTTAATTTAAATGCCTATACTTCAATAGATACATATGCAAAATTTCCAAAAAATGTGGAGATACAAAAAGTTATGGATTTTTGAGACGGTTTGTACCCTTTGATCCCCATAGTACGTTGGAGCGGTTTTTTAAAAATTTAATTTTTACATATCAAATTTTTAAAACAGTTTGAAGACCAATTTGCGGTATGCAAATCTTAAGTCTTTATTTATGTATATATGCAAATGAAATTTGGAAAAAATTGTCTACCCGTTTTTGAGATCGAATTTTCAAAAAAAAATAATTAAAAACTTTTTTAAAAATTCAAAAATTTCTTTTTTTTTAAACTTTGATATGAAATTTGATAAAAATATTTAACAAATTATTTTAAATCCCAAAAACTATTAATAGGTAGTATTGTGAACCAACATTTTTAAAGAAATATTTTTGGGATTTAAAAAAAAAAATCAAAATTTAAAATTTATAAAAATGCTAGTCGCTGTTGCAATTGATAAACAGCGAAACCTGCATTGGGATTGAGTAGTTCATCGACCTCTGAATTGCATGGTTCATGGTTCACTCCCCGATGACGGCAAAGAGTTTTTCAATTAATACGGGCATAACCAGACTTAGCGCCACTAGAGGAGTCTGATGATCGAGGTGGCTTTCGTGAAATAGCTATAACTCCAGCCTATATACTTGGTGGTAACACACACAGGTTGTTGTTGCTCATTCAAAATTATTCACTAAAATTTTTTTTTTTGAAAACCAAATATTTCGAAAATGATATTACCGATTTTTTTTAAATTCAAAACTTAAGAGTTTTTTAACACTCTCTAAATATTTTAAGAAAATATTTTACTTTTATACTAGAATAATGGTACCTTCTATACAAAAGTTAAAAAAACCCTAAAGGAAAATATTTTTTTTCTCAAAAATGGCTGACAATTTTGATACAACTTTTTCCGTATAATAATAGCACTATAAATTATAAAAATTTATACTAAACAACTATTAGTAGTACCTACCTCTCATAGAATGTATATTTTATTTTGAATTTTCTCATTATCGGTTGAACGGATTTTAATTCATATTTTTAATAAAAATTTTAAATAAGTTGAAATAATATTGCATATCAAAAATTTGCAAAAAAGAAATATTTGAATTAAGAAAAATTCAAACTATTTTTTTTTTTGAAAATTTTATATCTCAAAAACGCGTTGACAATTTTGTTTTATTTTATTAAATAAATACATAAGATTTTCTTACTAAAATTTGTTCTTAAAACTGTTTTAAGAATTTAATATATAAAAAAAAACATTTTTTTGAAAAAAGATCCAACGGTTTAAAATGACGTTCTTTTTTCACCTCAAACTATCAAAAGAATTGATTTAGCTAATTTAAATAATGTACGAGCATTTCATGCTTTTAAAATTTTGTTCTTATAATTTCCATGTCTTTTTATACCATTTTTTTAAACCCTCAGCCTCTTGAACATAAGAACATGTATGTGCGACCCAGTTATGTATTTTATTTCTCTTTAAATTATCTACTAGAGAGGGTTTCAAAATGTATTTGATTTTCCAAAAAAATAAATAAACATTTTCTTAAAAATAAAAAAAAAATTGTTTTTAAAATATTGATAAGAAAACTATTGGTATTTTTTAGTAAAAATAATTTTTTTCAAATCGAAAATACCATTTTGAAGAAAGTGGAGTGTAGAAAACTAAACGGTTCTTTGGGAGGTGCCGTTAATAACAATTTTTTGAAAAATGGTTTCCTATCCAAAGGTAGCCTTTACTTAAGGAACTGTATTGTTTTTTTTAAGCTGGGAGCCGTTTTTGAGGAATATAAGATTTGGTAAAATTGCCAAAAAAATGTATGGCAGGTACCGTTGTTTCTGTTTCTAAAAAAATTTTAAAAAAGCAGTGGGGAGAATCACCAAAAACTACTATGTGCCAAGCAGACAACCAGACAGAATTGCGGGACCCACTTTTTTCGTCTTCCCAATCATCGTAATAATAAGCCTGATCAAAATATCGCGCTCAATTTTTCTAAGTCTGGACACTTTGGGACAGTTTATTAGTGCGTGATCACCCTAGTGTCGTTGTTAAACCTGAGTTAAATCCAGAAATGTGTTTTTCAATAATGAAGTTGAATGCTTAGGTAGGTAGATAAGTTAACTCTAATTGAAGATTATTAAAATCTTTAGTAAATAAGTATCTGGATTTCAATAGTGAAAGCGTAAAAGAATAATATCTATATTGTTGCTAATTGATTTCAATATATTGTTGAAAACTGAAAGATAAATTTTTAATCCTCAACTGAAAAACTGGGTTGAATCGGGGTAAATCTATTTTCAGATTAGCTTATTCTGATCTAACTTAGAGATAACTCTGCACTGAAAAACTGGCCCTTAGAGTATCGAATACATGTGCTCATGTTTTTTATAGTATGAAACTAGGATATTGTTAATATAATATTTTTATTTTTTTTAAGCACTTTACTCTAATCGGATTACTATAAAAATTTTGGTTTTTATTAAACTGAGATTACGTCACAGTTAACTATTGTATCACAGAATCACTTATCTGTTTTATTTGGTTTAGTTCAGCAGAACAATTAAACTCAGTTTAAGGTTGAAACGAGACCGTGAAACTGATGGTCATAAGGCTACTGCCTTATACATAACATTGACTCTAGTGGAGGTTGAACTTCGACTGTGATATTGAAACCTCAAAATTTCAACCATATACATACAAAAGTCAATTAATTTTGTTTCTTCAAATTTTCCCTAGAAACACACATAATCTTCAAAATTCACACAAACAAATATTTGACAAGTAGAGTAATCAAATCAAAACTTTTTTAAAAATGCGCAAACAATATTTTGACTGTCACTTTTATTGATAACTTAAAAATAATGCTCAAAAATGATAAAATGGGTTTCAGTTACTATCGTTACATACTCATACATAATCCTTTTTAAGGGAATACGAAAAAAAATCGACAGTAAAATGGCCTTGCGTAGTAAAAGAATGTCCCTGAAAGATATACGTTACAAAGAGAAACATTTTAGTACCTACTCTTGGCAAAGAACCTAATGGATGTATCGTTGCCACATTTTCTTTGAGAATATGTACTTTGATAGCACAAAGTACGGCTAAGTTGACAATATCCACATTTTAGAAAAGCACTTGTCAGCTTATGCAAGGTTTTTAAGATTTTAAGAACACTTTGAAATATGTATTACTATGGTTCTCTGAAGCTCCTCTGAATAAACCCTTGCCTTAGAAACTTCATAGACGGCTATGGTATACGTATATCAATACAAAAACAACAAAAAACCATACAGTCGCGACTAATTATGTATTTTATCGCTTAACACACAACAATAACAATCTAATCATGGGACTGAGAAATGATTTTCACTTTCTATTTGATATCGAATTATATTACACACATTAATGTCAAAAATAAGATCTATTGCAAATTATAGCGGGGGGAGAGTGTGTCAACTTGCCGCCAATATTATACTATTTGTTTGCTTTTCTTTAACATATTTGGGTTAGATTAAGAAAGGCTGGCACTAAAAATCAGGGTCGTTCCTCGTTCAGTCCTCTTTCTTTTTTCGTATTCAAAAGGAAGAAAGTCAATTTCGTTCATTGTTGTCGTAGACTATAAGTGATGGTTATAGTAGGTTTTTGCACGTTATTTTAGGGAGGAGTGATTTCCAGTTTATTTCTGTTTGGCAGTATATGTACAAATGTATGTATATTTGAATATATATTTATATAATGCGTTGCACGTATAAAACGAGGGTAGACTTAGATGAGACATTTTTTGTTATTTAATTTGAATGAATTGAGTAATTATTTGTATGTTTTGTATACAAGTTGTTATACTCTCTCTTTCGTATAACATCACGCAAATCATTTTGAAGTTGACTATACTTAATGAATTTGTAAATATTATATTCGTGTAGACATGTTAATGAAGTTGTTATACTTAATTGTGTTACAGCAGGCAACGAAATTCAATAGCGGAGGAGTAATGAAGACATTTGTTTTATGTTAGAAAATGCGGAAATGGAAGTTATTACAATACGATCGTGTTTAGCATTTTAAGTAGGTACTTAAAATTTTTGTAAGTAGGTCAGAGAATCCATGATACCTTTTGGGTTGACATTATAATCCTCTTTTTTTGAAGCAACATAAATATATTCGAAATTATTTAATTGCTTTTGTGGGAAAATTAATTGAGGTTTTTGAAAACAGTAGGTGTTCGTGAGACTGCTTGTATTATTTGACAAAGCAAAGGTCAACATTAAGAGGACGTGTCAACTTAAAAAGCTAATCATTATTTAATACGTGCCTTACCTGCAATGCCTTAATTCTTTTTATATGGCTGGCATTACCTTAGTTAGAAGAAATTAAATGTTAAAACAGTGGATTCAAAATTGGGTGTACAACTTATTGAACACCATGGGTGAAACTAGGGATGAATAGAAGAAAATTCAGCATATAGAATGAAGTTGAGATCCACACCTCTTAGTAAGTAGACAAGCATAACATTTAATATACCGCATTGTCGAATGGGACGGGGAAAAATCTTCCCATGGGGACTAATCATGGACTCCAGTAGACACAGACAAAACTTTTCCAAAATTATGTCGGCGGAATAGTCTAATTAACTGAGCCTTTCAAACGGTCTCCATTGAATGCCCTGTCACTCAGCTGTACCAACACTGGCAGTCAATGCGTCGTCCATCGCCAGCAGGAAGAGAATTGGCGATAGAACATCCCCTTGTCTCACACCCTGTTGCACTACGAAGGATTCGGATAGCTGCCCTTTGTGTAAAACAAAATGCCTTGCGTTGATGTAGGGCTCTTTAATAATGGCAACAATTTTTGCCGGAATTCCTCTACCAAGCAACGATCTCCATATACATTCTCGGTTGACTCGATCAAAGGCCTTCTCAAAATCCATGAACATGAGGTAAAGCGGTGATTGCAATTCCATCGACTGCTCGAGGCCGATACGCAGGGTGTTGATATGGTCGACACACGATCGACCGCTGCGGAAGCCAGCTTCATGCCTCTTGAGTGTAGATTCGATTTTATCCTTTATTCGCTCGAGAATAATGGCTGCCATTAGTTTTGGGAAAATGGACAAAATGGTGATACCACGCCAATTGTTGCAATTCTTAAGGTCACCTTTCTTTGGCAGCTTTACAATCACACCACCCTTCCAGTCCTTGGGATAGCTTTTGTTTCGTTTTTGTTACCGAATACTTAGATCAATGTAGATCCATTCTGATACCCTAGGGATTGTGAGGCCCATTAAATGAAACCTATGATAAATCCCGTGTCATTCAAACTTCAAATTCAAAGAGTTTCGGCAAGCTATAGCCTGAAAAATCGGTGGATATTTCTTAGTCATTGAAGAAAAATCTGTGATCATATAATCACCTAGTTGGCGAGAGGAAGACGCCTTTTAAAGGTATGATCTTTCCGTTACACGCAAATGAGAAATCATCCCTCCACCAGGCCCGTAGAAGCATGAGGAGGCTCCTTGCAACGTCTTGCAGATTAGTTTGATAGGTCAGTAGTTGATAATATGATGATATATGTTTACGTTCGTGGAGTCAGGATTGCTAAATGAGTCGAATGAGCTATCCCTTCTTCAAAAGGACTTTACCGGTCTTAGGAAGAGGTAGGGCCACCTCCCACTGACGCTCGTGATCACCGCAAAGGCCTCAATAGCTGGTGTATTATAAGGTGAGGTGCCAATTCTCCGTCTATCATCAATCATCATTTTAAAAGATTGAACGATATCCATCTACGAACAAATATAGACACACGACTTTTATCTACTGCTCAACATGCTAATTTTGCAAAACAAAATCGATAGAACCTACCTTACATACTCTAGCACGAACTTTCGAATTTTCCCTCAAACATAAAGAGCACGCAACATGATCGCTTTTTTAAAAAAAGAGGGCGCTTTTGACAATGTCAACACAAATGCAATTGCATCTGCTCTGACATTATCCCTAAAGATAAATGGTTCTTTTGGTGAATTGATGAATCAAGTGCTGACAAAACAGGGTGGCTTTTCTGCTAGAAGTTCTCTCAGTACAGGAACGTGACAGGGTGGTATCCTATCTCCACTTCTTCTGAACTTGGTAGTATATGAACTGCTGACATGTCTGAAAGAGGAAAGTTGGAGAGTGATTATCTATGCGGACGATGTTGCTGTTGCCTTTCGGGAAAGCTTTCGATTGTCTTGAAAGAACTCTTAAAATAAGCTCACCAATTTGGCTGACCGTTGAGGTCTGGATGTCAACCCTTATCAAACAGAACTTGTTCTATTCTCAAGAAAAAATATAAAAATCTCTCATGTAGATCCTGCTCGTTCTATCAAATGTACCTACTCCACTAACGTAACGTTAACTAATCCAGCAAAATATTTGCGTCTTATTTTAAATAAGAATTTAAGCTGAACACCTAAAATACAAGAAAGAGTGAAAAAACCACAGTGGTACGTCTCTCATGCCAAAAAAGCCATTTGGAACATAGGAGGCCTTCAACCTCACATCACTCAAAGGCTATATACTTCAGTGATTAGACCGATTCTACCTTACGGACTGGCAGTATGTGTGGACTGCTCCATATAAAGCAGTTAACTATGGCAGATAAAGCAAAGTCCAACATTCGGCTTGTTTGTGCATAAGTGGTGCATTTTTCATACGACTCTGTCGAGCAGTCTAGACATTCTGCTCCATATAGGCCTCTTGATATTTTTAGCAGACAGGTGGTGACGGATCAAAAACTGATGACGGGATTGGGAGAGGTGTGTAATAAAAAATTAAGTCTCTGCTAGCGTATTTTATTACTGACCATTTAGATCATATTATCCTCTCATAGATTTTCCAAAAAATCTTCGTTGTAGCTGAGAGTGTGGCTGAAAACCCAGGTGTCAAAATCAAAATGATCCCAGGAACTCAGACTATTCGCAACCAACACCTCTTTGCACTTCAGTTCTTTTTCTGGAACTAATGTTTAGTTGCATTCACTTTCAGCAGGATGGTAACACATGGCACAGAAATACATATTTCAGAGCCTTAACTGTAGATATGCATTAAAATATCACCACTTTCGTAAAATTAGTTGAAAATTATTGAAAATGAAGCCCATTGTTGGAAGACCCTTAAGTAAATGTTAGCACAAGTACTTACTACCGGAATCAAGAAATAATATCTATTGAAAGAATTAAGACAATATCTTCATTTGCTGACCAAAATTAATTCATAAGAATGAAGCCAGAATAATTTTTCCCAAGCGGAAAAATTGTTAAGCCGGGAAATTCTTTAAAAAAAATTTTAAATCAAAGTGGAAAAATAATTAAATGCATAGATTATCCATGACACTTGTTAAAAAAGAATAGCAATAAAGGAAGAATTTCTGTTGGGACAGCATTTTAGGCCTTAAACTTTTTCCCTATTGAATTCCTCCTTTCAAACGCTCCTGATTTAGATACCAACCATTTTCAATATTAAAACTCAGCGTCAACTTTATATCTGACAAAGAAAGCGGAAACCATTAAACACACTCATACAAAGCTTTAGTTATACTCACTCCTATACATACATGTATATTGCCTTTTACTATGCTGATGTGATAGTAAAAACAATACAACTAATTCGTTGGGATTTGGTTTTACTTTGTGAATATGAGAGATCCTCTGATTAAGGATACAAATACCATTTGATAATTCAGCTAAAAGTTTATATTAGGAAATTCCAACCGAATTTGTAAACAAAAAAAAAATGTATTAAAACGCTGGCATTCTATTAAATCCCAGCTACGCTTTCACAACTTTCGTGTTTTTGTTGGTAAGCAAAAGAGGGGGAGACCGGCAGCACACGGTGGTGGTGGCGCTCGCTTTGACATACTCCTCGTCGCTTTCAATCTCAAATAGAATTTTTAATGGAATTTAATTTTTGTTGTGCTGCTGCTCAGCTTTTATCCTTGAAATTTCTTTGGCCTGGTTTGGTTTTGTTTGTCTAACAATAGCAACGAAATGGAATTGAAGAGCTCGTTAACAATACAAAGTGGTACTTCAAAAAAATGTGTTTTTGTGTGAGTGTTAGTGTTTGTGTATGTGTGTGTGTGTTTTTGTTGGGGGCTCCTTTGGGCTGCGTGTATGTTTATCTAATTTCTTAGTTTATTGTTATTTGTTTACCGTGTGTGTAGATAAGGTTAGTCGGGGCGTTAGTCGAATGAGAAATGAATGAATAAACATGAGAATATCAATTGCCCTTTGGGAATATAAAGGAGGCCTTTTGGTTCGGGATTCATTACTCCATACAAAAACTAGGTGGAGTAGAATTGAGTTATTGTGTTACAACAGCATTTATAACCTCGATGAGTCATGCCAACAACAGTGTAGGTGATTGTATATTTTATTTCTTGAAAATTGTCACAATTAAATTAGGTGAATGTGATTCGCTTGATATTGATAAAGACATAAAAGAGGAGTGTGGATGTGTGTCTTATTCATTTGGAATGATTTTTGTTTATTCTTGATTAAGGTTTATGATTTAAATACACAAATTTGTATTAACATAATAGCTGTAATGGAAATTTCTTATGGCAGGCTATGGAATGAGGATATTATGAATCAATGGTGGATTCATACCCTATTAAGAGAAATAAGGAGTTTTAAAATTAAAATGCTTGCTTCATCATTTGCCAGTGGAAAGTAATGGAATTGCCACGAAAACTTTCAATATGGTTGATGCCTTAAGAAACCTCAAGGTCTTCCAGTAGGATATTGCAAATATCAGGGGCCTGTACCACAAAACAACAATGTAACTTTCTAACAAGTGAATTCTTAACATACAAATTTAACAAGGAAATACATTTCTGTACCACAAAGATTTATGCGTTAACATTTAACAAGTTAAATTTCCTTTAAAGATTGTTAAATAACTTAAAGAAAATACACGAGAATTCTGTACCACAAAACAACAAGTATAATTAAAGAAGCAAATTTTAACAATTAACAATGTTTTCTGTACCACCAAATAAAAGTTAGCTATCTTCTTAACAATAATTAACACAGTCAAGAGCAAGTGGGAAATTTTGGAATTCTCAGGTTCTGTACCACAAAACGACAATTGTTAAAAATGATTGTTAGATTGTTAAGAAAAATTAACTGATGAATTCAAAATTGTTAGCTCATAAGAAATGCTTTTTTAACTTTATATAATAATAAATATGCAGTTTTATGTTTTCTTAATTATTATTTAGAGTTTTATTATGAACAATTAAGTGAATCTAAGCTTTCACATGTAACTGTGTATACAACTTTGGTCTGAAAAAAAAAATTGAATTTGATTGCAAAATATTAAAGAATAGGTATTTTATTAACAAAACTTACCAGTGTGTTTATGGACAAAATGACACACTCATATGTGCAAAATGACAAAGGTTATATTTTCTAGTTCATAGTTCTATTAGAAAGATTCAATTTGGCTGAAATTTATAAATTTATTAGTTATAATTTGTTTCTTCGCACTTTTGTCCTCAAATTTTGCCTTCGGGTTCATATAAAATACAAAGTTCGCAAATGAATTGCTTTGTGTTTTTTGACACGTAAGGATTCACGAGCCCACCTATTTAATTGCTATTTTCATCGATTCAATGCTCCAAGATTGACGATATTTTGACCTTTTGTAATTCTGAGAAATTTTTACTACTAAAATTTAAATATTGTTCTCAATAAAGGTATGTCGTTTTGTCCATAGTTAGGGTATGTCATTTTGCCCCTATCATAGCTATGACAAAATTTTATCAATAAATTACACAAAACTCGAATGATATGGCTAGTGATAAGACTATTTTAAGAATTTTGTCATAAATTAAAAATTAATTTAATAATAGTAAAATAAAAAGGTATAAGAACTACCAAAACACCAAAAATAGTCAAGTCAAAAAAAATATTATTTTGTTCGATAGTTTTTATTTTTAGTGTCTCGTCACTAAAAATAAAAACTATCGAACAAAATAATATTTAATACGGCCGTCAAATGATTCATTATTTTTATAGATGTATATACAGTTAGCAGGACACTTTTGGGAATTCAGATTAAAAAGTATGCTATCATAAGTTGCTACTTAATTGCGAATTAGTTACGCAAAAAAAAATTTAATTGCATTTTTGGTTTGCGAAAAAATGGGTGTCCTACTAGCTTCATATGAACTTAGCAGGACAACTTTCTCAAAAATGAAGATAATCGAGCTGAAAAAATTTGGTTGTTGAGAACTAATTAATTAATTTTTTTTTTGCTTAGCTAATTCGCAATTAATTCGTTCTCAATAACCAACTTTTTTCAGCTCGATTATCTTCTTTTTTGAGAAGGTTATCCTGCTAATAAGTTCACGTGAAGTTCGCAATACGCCTATTTTCGCAAACGAACAAAAAACTAATTTTTTCTGCGTAACTAATTCGCAATTGATTAGTTCTCAACAACAAACTTTTTTCTGCTAAGTTCATATGAAGTTAGCATTTTTCGGAAACCAAAAATGCAATAAATTTTTTTTTGCGTAACTAATTCGCAATTAAGTAGCAACTAATGATAGGATACTTTTTAATCTGAATTTCCAAAAGTGTCCTGCTAACTTTATATATGTACATTTTTTTATAGGATTTCAAAAATCATTCAAACCAACTAATAAAATAGCATTGGGTGCTTTAAGTGTAGCAGATTTTAAGAAATGGCTGGTACCTATGTCATCTTGTCAGTATATGTCATTTTGAACGTACTTCCCTTACTTCCTGCAATTTTGCCAAAAAAACCTCTCGTCCAATCTTTCGTTTTTGAGAAAACATTCAAACTTTGCGCCAATTCAAAAATACCTCTCCACTTTTCAATTTTATAACATTTTGTTAATTTATCAGAAAAAGCACCACAAGTATTTCTTTTTCTTCAAAGATTTTAACGAGAATGGCAAGCGATATTAATTTATGATGATAAATGTCATAAGTCATAACGGAATCCTATTTCATTGTATACGGAATTAACATTACTCGCTAACTTTGCTATGAGATTACTTGTTAGTAAGTTAATTACACTGGTCAACAAGGTTTTTCTTACAGAAATAAAATTATACTTTTCCGTAGGTTTTTGGTGTGCTGAACTCGAATCTGAAGTCAGAAAAATTCTATCGGGCTACGTTTTGGAGATATTCCCGTTACAAAATCGAAAAAACCGTTTTTTTGCTGTTTTCAAAGTTGTATTGTAACGTGAAGTAAATTGTTTCAACAAAATTTTTAATGGTTTCTGAAAGAACTAATTTTCTTCTTTTAAAAGAAGTTTAAAGCTTTCCGATACCTCTTTTCTTCTTGGAGAAATCTTCAGTTAATTGAAGGCCTTCCATTTATGACATAAATACAATGTAAAGGAGAATGGGTACAAATTTATGGGAAATGGTCCATTTCCCAATACGAATGTGTCATATATCGATGAAAAGGTTATTTTGAGTACATAATTTCATTATATGACCGTTAAGCTCTAAACCATGGGGCTCGCGAGATATTCGGCTTCAAAGCACCGAAAGAACAATAATGTGTTCCCAATCCACATTAGCTGAATATCTCGTGAACCCCATGGTTTAGAGCTTAACGGCCATATAATGAAATGATGTACTCAAAATAACCTTTTCAACGATATATCACACGTTCGTATTGGGAAATGGATCATTTCCCATAAATTTTTGCCCATTCTCCTTAACATTGTATTTATGTCATAAATGGAAGGCCTACAATTAACTGAAGATTTCTCCGAGAAGAAAAGAGGTATCGGAAAGATTTAAACTGATTTTAAAAGAAGAAAATTAGTTCTTTCAGAAACCATTAAAAATTTTGTTGAAACAATTTACTTCACGTTACAATACTACTTTGAAAACAGCAACAAAACGGTTTTTTCGATTTTGTAACGGGAATATCTCAAAAACGTAGCCCGATAGAATTTTTCTGACTTCAGATTCGAGTCCAGCACACCAAAAACCTACGGAAAAGTATATTTTTGTTTCTGTAACAAAAAAATAATTAAATTTTGTTGACCAGTGTTATTTTTTGTGCATTCTCAGCTTATGTAAACATTGCTTTTAAAAAAAAGGATTTTTTTTTTTTAAACTTTTAATGCAAAATTTAAATATATATAGCAAACAAGCAACTAGAATATAATACTTCAGCCCTTTTTTCTTTAATAACGCAGTTAACAAGTTTAAAGGGAAATTTTACTTGTTAACTATTAAAGCGAAAAGTTTTGTGGTATAGAAATTAACTATCTTGTTAACTCTGCATATTTAAAAACTACTTGTTAGAAATTTAGTTCGTTGCTTCGAGGTAAACGCATCTCATTCATTCTTAACAATTGTCGTTTTGTGGTACAGAACACAAGAATTCATCAAATTTATCACTTATTATACATTGTTAAGATGATTGTTAACTTATGTTTTTGTGGTACAGAAAATATTGTTAATTGTTAAAATTTGCGTGTTAAAGCACACTTGTTGTTTTGTGGTACAGGCCCCAGGTTATCATACTACCTAGAGGGATTTTGAATGCTATTATTTAGTTCATTTAGGATTACACTTTCGAAAATTCAAGAGTTGATAAATAAGTGAAATGAATCTCATACAAACTTTGGATTCATCAAAACTGTTCAAAATAGAACTAACCTGCTATTTGACTTTACAAATACCAATGTTATCGAAGAATTCAGCCTTCAAGTTCAAACGACTGCAAGTTCGATTGGCCCAAACACAAGGCTCAAGGCAGTTTTCAGGGGATTAATTTTAGAAAACCCACATAATGTGCCACCTACGCCATAAACGGTTCACAAAGCTTGCTTTAGAGTGAGAACCAGAACATCAATAAATTTGATAATACTAGCTTTTTATTATATTTAGTTGTAATACATTCAAATCGCTAATCCATTTGTGTTTGGAAGCCAAGATAATTAAAAAAAAAAATATTGTACGATTCTTAAGATTTAAACCAAAAAATATTTTTGCAAATAGCTTCGTAAAAAAGGTAATCATACAAAGGAACTTTTAAAAACTCTCGATTATGAACAGCTGTTACCGAAAAAGCGTCCTTGTAACTTTAGTACACTCGGGCGTATACGTATTTTTTTCTTGATACATGTAGGTCGAGAATTATTGCTGTTTCGTATGGAAAAATCCAATGTTTTAATCAAATCTAACAAAAAGATAATAAAAAAGTCTTAGTCATTGGGTTTCGTTATATGACGTCTATGTGTCCCGTCGTCGGACAGTGGTTCACGATGTATTGAGAGGAGGTCTTAAATCTATAAAATCTGAAGCAGCCAACCGATTAAGATGAAATTTTTAGGAATGATAAAAGATATAAAAAGACATCTTCAGAGAAAATTTTCGCCCACTGACACGCCCACTTTTTAAAAAAGTTAAGAGAAGTTGTAGATAATGTAATTTATAAATAACTCCTCCATACAAAACTGTTTCCCGTATCGTCGATCTGAATGTCTGTATGATCACTGTTCGTCGAGCTAGAACCGAAACAGGTTGACCGATTTTCTTGAAGCTTGGTATTGAATATTTGCATGTGATTCCCTAAAGGACAAATAAGTAGCCCCATTAACCGAATTTTTGTCTATCAAATTCTCTCAAAAATTGTTCTTATGATTTTGATTAAACTTTGAATAACTGTAATATAACCGTTAGCCTACTGAATAGACCGGGAAAAAAATGGTATAAGGGAACAATTACGTACAAGGGTTTTTATTATTGAATATGTTTATTAGACTCATAAGCATAGTTAAAACCGAAAATGCTACTTAATTCACCTATTTTTTTAAAAAGTTTAAAAAATTTTATACAAAAATTTAAGCAGGAAAAGTAAACAAAACCCAACCAAAACAATATCAAAAAATCAAAGATTCCTAAATTTGTTTAATAAATTGTACATAATTTTTTTTTAAGCAAGGATATGGTCAAGCCATGCATACACAATATAAAGTAGAGACTTAAGGCGTTAATATGACATGTTCAAAAAGTGATTTTTGTTCAAAATTAATGGAGATATACCCACTCAAACTTAACAATTTTTTTTAGATTTTTACAATTTTGGACCGAAAACCTCTTTTTCGGTACAATATGGTAACTTTCACATTCGTAAAAATTTTCGAAATCAAGATTTTGATATAGTATGATATTGCGACTATAGAGAATATTAAAAAAGTACATTATGTAAGTTAGCAGTTTTGTTTTTCGGCTTTTTTTAAATGCTTTCAGCGCAACAGACTGAACGCCTGGTTCGGGTAATATAAGATTTGGTACAAGGCACAAGGAATGTTTAATTTGTCAAAAACTAGGCTTTTAGGCAAAAACTGCGAAAAATAATAAGATATGATAAAGTTTGAATGGCTTTATCTCTGTCAGTTTTCAAATAATATCGATTTTTAACATGTCATATTTAGGCCTTAAAACTCTACTTTACTTTGTTGCTATATGTCTTGATCGTATCTTTGCTCCAAAAAATAAAATGCACGACTGGATCGCACGTACTTGCTATTATGAATATGTTTATTAGACTCATAAGCATAGTTAAAACCGAAAATGCTACTTAATTCACCTATTTTTTTAAAAAGTTTAAAAAATTTTATACAAAAATTTAAGCAGGAAAAGTAAACAAAACCCAACCAAAACAATATCAAAAAATCAAAGATTCCTAAATTTGTTTAATAAATTGTACATAATTTTTTTTTAAGCAAGGATATGGTCAAGCCATGCATACACAATATAAAGTAGAGACTTAAGGCGTTAATATGACATGTTCAAAAAGTGATTTTTGTTCAAAATTAATGGAGATATACCCACTCAAACTTAACAATTTTTTTTAGATTTTTACAATTTTGGACCGAAAACCTCTTTTTCGGTACAATATGGTAACTTTCACATTCGTAAAAATTTTCGAAATCAAGATTTTGATATAGTATGATATTGCGACTATAGAGAATATTAAAAAAGTACATTATGTAAGTTAGCAGTTTTGTTTTTCGGCTTTTTTTAAATGCTTTCAGCGCAACAGACTGAACGCCTGGTTCGGGTAATATAAGATTTGGTACAAGGCACAAGGAATGTTTAATTTGTCAAAAACTAGGCTTTTAGGCAAAAACTGCGAAAAATAATAAGATATGATAAAGTTTGAATGGCTTTATCTCTGTCAGTTTTCAAATAATATCGATTTTTAACATGTCATATTTAGGCCTTAAAACTCTACTTTACTTTGTTGCTATATGTCTTGATCGTATCTTTGCTCCAAAAAATAAAATGCACGACTGGATCGCACGTACTTGCTCTTATGTTCAAGTTGTGTGGGGCTTAAGAACTTTAAAAAATATTCAAGTAATTATAGAAAAAGTATAAAGAGCATTTAAATCGTTCTTTTAATTGTATAAACAGCCTGATAATAACTTAGAGCTCAAAAAAAGGTATGCCATTTGATTACTTGAAAAAGTATGAATATATGCAAAAAAAAAATTTAAAATCGTTGGAGCCGTTTTCTTAAAAATTAATTTTTTATATATAAAATTTTTGTAACATTTTTCAAAAAAAAATTTGGTATGCCAATTTTGAGTATATATTAATATACATTTAAAACTGAAATTTCAAAACAATTCATCAACCCGTTTCTGAAATATTGAATTTTGAAAAAAAAAAATTTGAATCTTTTTTAAAAATCCAAAATTTATTTTTTCAAAAATTTTGGTATGCAGTATTATTTATATTCTAAAAAAGCTTTTGTGCAAAAAATTTCATTGAAATCGGATAAGCGGTTGATGAGAAAATCAAAAATCAAAAAAACCGTTATATGGCAGGTACCGTTAATAAATGTTTTTGGTGATTTTTGTTCTTACTTAAAGGTATATCATATCTATAATAATACACTGATTTTTTTTTATAAAAATCGTTGGAGCCGTTTTTGAGATAAATAAGCTTTTCTTTAACGGTTGTATGGCAAGTACCGTTATTTTTTGAGCTAAAAAAAAAATTTCAATTTCCCCTCTGGAGAGTTACAAAAAAACCTTAAGTTCAAAATTTGAAGAAAATCGCTTCAGTGGTTTAGGCTGTAGGTTGAGGTACATACAGACAGACAGACAGACAGACAGACAGACAGACAGACAGACAGACAGACAGACAGAATTGTGCCACCCACTTTTTTCGTGTTCTCTATCATCGTAATGTCATGTTTGATTGTTATCTCGAAATTTTTTTTTTGCACGAATCCAAAACTTGCCCTATAGTACCTATATCGCAAGTAAAAATATGTGCTATTTAGAAAAAAATTTTAAAATCTTTCATTTCTTTCTTTATATACTACATATAAGGAAAATTTTGGATTCGTGCAAAAAAAAAATTGACATAACAATCAAACATGATATTACGATGATAGAGAACGCCAAAAAAGTGGGTGGCAAAATTCTGTCTGTGTGTCTGTTCGTCTACAGCCTAAACGGCTGGATCGATTTTCTTCATACTTGGTAAATAGTGGTTTTTGGTGATTATGCCGACACGTTTTTCTTCATTTTCTTAGAACCAAAAATAACGGTAAGTAAACTGAGATACAATTTTTCTTAGCATTTTCACTTAATCGTATTTCTCTCAAAAACAGCTCGAAAACGTTTTTTAAAAAAAATCTAGTAGATTACTTTTAGTAAAGGCTACCTTTGGGTGGAAAACCATTTTTCAAAAAATGGTTATTAAAGGTCCCTCCCAAAGATCCATTTTTTTAATTTTCGATTTTCTTCGAAACGGCAAGACTTACATATTTCAATATTCTTTTTTACACAGAAGGCTTCAAAAAATATATTAAGTACTGTGTACTAAATTTAAAAAAAAAATATTTTTTGGATTTTTAAGAAATGTTTCAAATTTTTTTTTGGAAAATAAAATTTTTCGATAACGACATAATTGACTTTTTTGAAACTTGAGAGTTTTTTAGAACTCTTTAAAATATTTTCATAAAAAATTTTAAATTTATGAAAAAATAATGGTACCTTCCATACAAAAGTTAAGGTGAAAATATTTGTTTTCTCAAAAAAATTACTCCTACCATTTTGATTTAACTTTTTTCATATACTAAAATTAGTACGATCTACTACCAAAATTATAAAATTTTACACTTAGCAACTATTAATAGTACCTGTCATAGAACTTTTTTTTTAAATTTTTTTCGTTAGCGGCTAAACGGATTAAGATTAATTTTCTTATTTACAAATTTCAGATAAGATTAAATAATATTGCATATCAAAACTTAAAAAAAAAAAGTTTTTGAATCTTTAAAAAAAGTTTCAAAATTTGTTTTTGGAAAATTCGATATCTCAAAACTGGGTTGACAATTTGTTGTTCAAATTTTGTTCTTATTTACACATAAATATATTCTTTAGATTTGCATAGCAAAATTTGTCCTTAAAAATGTTTTAAGAATTTTATATACAGGGTGTCCGCCGGGAAGGTATACTACTTTGTTTGTTTATAATTTTTTAATAAATGAAAGAAAATGGATCTTATATTGATAAATGTTTTATTTAATGTCAGCAATTATGTATGGAATACAATATCAGGTAAATGTCCGCCTGTGTTAGTCTCACAATTTCGAGCCCTTTAGAGCACAGTAATTCCATTGTTATCCTGGCTGTATGCGATGTGGCACCGTCTGATACCACATGTTAAAAAAAACCAAAGGATGCAGTTGTGGCATTAAAAAGTTTTCAATCAATATCACGATATCGCTCTCCATTCACAGTTACCATTACGCCGTTTTCATTTTCAAAGAAGTAAGGTCTAATGATTCCTCCTGACCAAATTGCACACCAGACTGTAATTTTCAGCCGATCTTGCAGTACGTTGTGGTCCATGCTTGGGCCTATCACCTACACACACTCTTTCTTCGAAATCATTCACTACACGATAAATAGTGCGTTTTGTTGTTTCTCCCAAAAATTTCACGTAACTTTCTCATCGTCACAGTAATCGATGATTGATTTTGATAAAAGTTGTCCCCTAGATCTCATCGAAGATTGTGCTAGCTCTATAAACCAGGATTTACAAAGTATTTCATCCTGGTCAATGAATAATGGGTTATTTTTAAATCCTCGGAAGTCTAAATGTCTCGTTATCAGTAGAAAGTCCTTAGATCTATCATATTTTCCTTCTATAGTGTTAAATAACTCTCCTATTGAATATGTTCAAACTGCTAAAAATCTAGGGATGGTGTTCAATCGGACATTAAGCTGGGATACGCATATCAATGCGGCAGTTGGTAAAGTTTATGGAATGCTTCATCTGCTAAGATCCACACAATACTTCACTCCCTTGAAAATACGTTTATTGTTGGCTAAAACGCTTGTCATTCCGATACTTACCTATGGTTGCGAGATCTTTTGCCAAAGTGACTCTACCAGCAGGCGTAAGATTAATGTTGCCTACAACAACACCGCACGTTATATTTATGGCTTGAAAAGATTTGACCACATCTCAAATTTTTCAAGAAGAATTTATAATTTTTCCCTTGACAATTTAATGCGATACAGGACCTTGATTTTATTATTTAATGTGATTCAAACACGTCAGCCCTGTAATCTCTTTGACAGACTATGTATGTCCTCGTCTAGTAGATCGGAACAGCTCGTTTATCCTCGTTTTTCCTGCTTGACTTCGTCAGTTCTTCATCAATGCAACCCGCTTGTGGAACTCCTTACCACGACATGTTAGAAGAGTGCGTGACATAGTACAGTTTCGCAAAGATCTACACACCTGCTTGTAATCATATCCTGGCTAATATATACATAATACATAATACATACGAGCATATCATTTATTATTTTGAATTTATTGATTTTTGAACTTAATATGAAAATTTTGTTTATATTATTATTTTTATTTCTTTTTTTTTAACTGTTAAAAGTCATATCTAATCTTTATAGTTTTTATTCATACTTAATCGAATTGTAATAACTATGTTTAAATTTAAAGCTATCACTAATTAATAAGATACTATGTCTTAATGTGTAAGCAATCAACAATAAAGCAAACAAACAAACAAACAAATTGAACTGTCAAGACTAATGTTTACCAAAGTAGTATACCTCCTGGCGGACACCCTGTATAAAATTTTTTTTTTTTTAAAACCGCTCCAACGATTTAAATTTTTTTCTTCTATACCTTCATATTAAATCAAGAATTAAGATGACATTATTTTTTTTTCACCTCAAACTGTCAAAGGAGTTGTTTTAGCTAATTTAAATATCCACTCAGAGAAAAAAGCAGGTATTATCAACCAATTTCTGGCCAATCATACCTGATTTTCAGGTTGTTATTTTTCAACTCGGTAGATCAGGTTAACTGTTTAACCTGATACCTGATTTGAAAATTTAACACTGTAATCCTGTAAATTTTACCTGCAAATATAGTTAATTTAACCCGACAAAATATTCAATGCCCTGTAATTTTAACATGAAAATCTGGTTAGTTTAACCTGACAACCTATAGTTAATGTAACAGGTTTCAATGTTATATCAACCCTGTGTGTATATAATGCCGGATTTACACGACTTGAACGCTGCCACTATAATGACAAAAATAATTAATTTGTCCATTCTTGTTTGTTGCTTTTGTCATTATACTGGCAGTTTTCCAATCGAGTAAATCCGGCATAATTCATGAACTTATACGTCTAAGAGCCGTCTCTTGCGCTGTCTATCGCTCAACTCGTAAGCATTATTCTGAAAGTACATATAGAAATTTATTATTTATTTATTTTAATTTAAAAATTATTTGTGATACTTACTTCAGTTTTGAACTGGGAACCTTTCACACACGGAGATAGCACTCATCCACTGGGCCAATTCACTACACAAAAAACTGGTGCCAAATATCAATACCTTAGTTGAAACTTATTGGATGGCTTGTGTGTGTGTTTTAGCACTAGTGTCACGTGTAAATGAACTGACAGAGTGCTACTTTAACAGGAGGCCAGGTAAGATTCAAACAATTTTATTTGAATGGCCTGTGGGTGTGCGTTTCAACGCTAATGTCACGTTTAAATGAACTGGCAGATTGCTTCTTTAACAGGAGACCAGGTTAAATTCAAATCGTTTTACTTAAATTGTCAGTGTGTGTGCGTTTCAGCACTTGTGTCACGCTGGAATGAACTGGCAGAGTGCTTTTTTAACATGAGGTCAGGTAAAATACAACAGGTAAAAAAACACATTAAATGTTAGTTCAACCTGATATGTAGTAAAACAGAAATTCATATCATACAGTGTTAGAAAAACACGACCTTGGTTAAAATTAACACTATATTCTTGTTAAAATTTCTTATTTACAAGAATTTAGTGTTAAAATTACAGGTCATCTTCTTAAATCAACCTGAATATGGCAAAAAAGTCCACCAGGTTGATTTTGCACTGAATAAAATGTTACTAAAATCAGGTAAATTTCTGAAATATCAGTAACTTTGTATGGGATTGAGCACCTCGTGAATTCAACAAGGCCCAGGTTAATTATTTACCTGATGTTTTTCTCTGAGTGTCGTATTTCATGCGTTTCTAACTTTTTCTCTCATAATTTCCATGTTTTCATATACAATTTTCTTAAACCTTCTGTGTCTTGAACATAAGAGCAAGTACGTGCGACCCAGTTATGCATTTTATTTTATATTAGTTTTTGTTAACTTTTTCTGTCTAATTTTTTTTATAAAATTTTTTTAACTATCCATTTCGATAGAAAATTTAATTTTGAACAAAAAGTTTTATGAGTAAGATTGTCAAATCTGGCTTAGTTTCCTAGATATACCACATATATTGAAAAGTGGCCAGTGTGACCATTCTCTCAGAAACGCATGGGTGAATTTAGTAGTATTTTCGGTTTTAAGTATGCTTTTGGGCCAAACAAACACATTCGATTATAAAAACCTTTGCACGTAATTGATCCTTTTAAAAAGTCTATTCTATTGAATAGACTTTTATGTGCTAAGAAAAAAAACTCAAAACATAAAAACCTAACTTCAAGTTTTGAATATTGTAGTAGATCCTGGTATTGTACGGTGGATTTTTTTTACTTCACAAAATTGCAATGTTAAAATTATACAATTTTATTTTCTGAGTTAAATCGATTTTTCTTCCGCACCGAAGATATAATTAAAATTACTAGTTTTATTGCACTTTGAATATCTCAAAATGACAATCTGATAATTCAGATATCTACATAAAAAACCTTCAGGATATATTTATAATTTGGTTTCTGTAAAGAAGTAAAAATAAGTTTCTACTGTTGGATATACCTTTACATACTTAAGATACATATTTACATTTAAATAAGAAAAAAAAAAAAAAAACAAATTCAAAATTTTTCTATTTCTCCTCAATTTCTAGTCAAAAAAATGGGACCAACCATCA